>JAOQMS010000179.1:9205588-9224700 GCA_027563885.1 Erythroxylum longipes
TAATTATTTATACAACAATTAATAGTTTATTAAATCAATGGGCTTTTTAGTTATTTTATTTCTTTTCAACAACCGCACTCGCATTTGCCAAACACCTATTTTCATGTTTTAGCAGTTAACAAAACAGCAATCTCAAATACATAATTACTTATTGAGAATAAGTACTTATCATTTTAACATGTTAATTTTAACAGTTTATCAACTGTCACTGTTCCCCTAAACTAAGCTTAAGTACCGTAGAGTTTACAGTATAGTAAGTAATACTACTTTCAATATTTTCCAGCATCAGTTTTAACTCCTTAAGCATGAAGTTCGGCATAGCATATTTAACGTATCTCATCTACATTAAATCGATGTCGCGTAAGATGCCTAACAAAGTTGGATTAAGACCATACTTATGATGAGATAGGCTATGAATGTCTTGCACTATAAAAGCATAACATATGTAAGGTATCATTCATATTAAAGTGATGTCACACACATTATCTTCTAAGATGCCATGCAAATTTGGATTATTACCATACTTATAAGACAACATGCTATAACGAACTATATTACTATGCTGTGGATGTCTTGGATGAGAAAAGGACAAGGGCCTAATGATTTTATTTTTGTTATGTTGGCCTGAATCTGACAGAACTCTGTAATTTCTTATCGTCGTTAGGTGAAACTCTAACTTACGCAGATTCCGGAGATGGGTAATGTGAGTATCATGTCCACCAAGCTCGGGCGAGGCAAGTGAGCTGAAGCTGAAGGGACCACTTAACGCTTCGATCCACTTTCTACCATTAAAAGAAGAGTGGGACTTCGGCCAACGGAGGTTGTCACATATGCAGCAATCGCAGTCGTGAACAGATAAGATGATTTTACCTAAAACGCTCTTCACGTGGCTCTCGGGCCTACCACTTTTGCTTTCCATATGCTTGGAATCTCACTCACTCGCATAATAACCTCCTCCAATTCAGACGTGGATTCCCGTTTATGGTTGCAAAATACACGAAGGAAACTGTATCAAGGGAAATTTTTCAGATGACTGAAATATAAAACTTTAAATGTAATCAAGCTCAAAGACAATAGTAGAAAGATAAATCTAAAATATAAGAAGTAGCCTAATCTTAAGCTATTATGTTTTTAAGATTGGTATCTGTAAAGAACTATAACTGATTAAACATAAATAACCAATATATATGGTTGAATTATTTTGGTGTATAGTCAAATACGCCCGCATGAAGCTATTCCTTACATTACGAATCGAATGCTTCGTACATTTATAACCGCAAAACACTTGAAAATAGACGCTAATATGACAAATATCAGAAACTATACCAGCTTCCCCTCTGTCCGTTTGTTTTGAGATTAATGGTTTTTGCAATCAGTGAGACACGAATACAGCAGGAGCATTGTCCCCCATAAGACAATGGTCGGTAGAACCTCCACTTCACATACACCGACTGTATATATGTACTTCTCTGTTTTATTTCTTTTCTTGTTGCCTACCCATTCCCATACTTCTTGTTTTCTCACCAGAAATAATTGACTGGGTTAATGCAAATACCTACGAAAGGATTGCAAACTATATCTCCTTTCTTTCAATCACTTCCAATATAATTTCATGATGACATCGGAATACGAGAAGAAATCGGCACGTGAGATTAGGTGTTACGGGATGGGAAGCCAAACTCCTTTCCATGATCATTCTTCCTGTTAAAGGTCCTTTCTCTTCTTTTTATCTTCTCCACGGTATGTTCTTTCTCTGTGCTTTCTGTAACTGAGTTTCTTCTTCCAGCTCTTGTTTCTCTCTGGATTGTTTTTATATATAAACCCTTCAGTTCAGCTTTGTGTTCTCAAATTGGAGTTTTGGGGTTGCCTTTTTCAAGACAAAGTATCAACAGTACTCATCTTCACTTTTAAGGTGCTGGTTCATTAATTTCATCCAGTCCAGTCTCTGTTCTTTTCCACATATGCCGTTTCCCATGGTTTGCTGATTTCGTACTTCGCATATAGTACTTGCTAGATTTGTCTTACAGTAGTTTCTTTCTCAGTCTCTATATCTTAAAGCTTATTAACCCCAGAAGTTGGTTTTGTTTTCATCTATTTCAGACGATCATTTGATCGATTAGTTTTCAATTTCTGCTCAACATGAGCTGCATGTTCAATTTTCCTCGTGGAAGAGTTTTTCCGCCTTTGTTTTTTCTTAGAAAGGGAAAAGTTCTCCTTTGTTAAAAATTGGACTTGCTTATGAAATGCATCTTATCTAAATTTCTAAGTTTACGTATAAATATGTTGATTCAATTTATAAATAGGGCAACTAATATGCCGGTAGTTTACAGAAACTGGAAAGTTTGCTCTCGCATGTTGTTCATTGTCATCACTTACTGTCACGGGGCAGTAAAAGGAACTTTCCATTTTTGTGGACAGCCTTAATTCAGCGAACTACCCAGGCAGGCACCTTTTGGTCCTCATCGCGACACCACGTCCCCTCCTCTCATTTGCATGTCATATCGGACCAAACTGCCCTAACAAACATGAGGTTGACGATCTTGGCAGCTACCAGACGACAACTGTCACTACTTGCCCAACAGAACCAGATTCAAAAATGACCCTCTAACCCTTTCTAATCCTAACAATCAACTCCAAAAGTTCTTCTCCTTATCCCAATTAACTTTCCTGAGTTCCTTATAATATCACCTACCATGTCCTCTACTCTGGTCCATACAACTGACCCACCATGTATTCTGATAACGACACATACGTAGATCTTTTGTGTCTGTATACTCTAGGCTATCAATCTCATATACATAAATATGATTATACTAATGCTTAAATGCTTAAGTTTCACATACACAAATTTCTAGGTTGATTGGTAGCTGATTTATTTCGATGCAGTGATGGAACCGACCAACAAGCCACAGAAGCAATCGCCAGGCCTGCCCACTCTACCCAGAGACTCTCGTGGCTCACTTGAAGTGTTCAATCCCTCCACTTACTCCTCCCGACCACCTAACACAGCATTTCGTAGCAGCCCCACTTGGAAAACCTGGGTCGAACCGAATGTCGACCCTCAACCAGACCCGTCCAAGGCCTCTTCCAAGTCCGGTCGGAGTGAAGAATCTTACGTCACGTCATGGATGGCCTTCAAAGACTCTACTCTGGCCACCACCACTCAAGTTCAACCACCGGAGTCCCAAAGTGTCGGCAATGGTGGAGACAGAAGTCCGAAGCTGGCCGGAGAAGCCGGGGTTGCGGCGAAAAGAGCAGCCGAATGGGGCTTAGTGCTAAAAACCGACGACGAAACGGGTAGACCACAAGGGGTTAAGGTTAGGACCTCAGGTGGGGATGAACCGAACATTAATACAAGGCCAGGTTCATCCTCAAGAAGAGACTCCAACAACTCTGTAAGGAGCTCCGATGATGTCTCGGACGATGCTGGAAAAGAGAGAGGAGGGATTCCAAGAGTATCTGAAGACGTTAAAGACGCCCTATCATCGTTCCAACAAACATTCGTTGTGTCTGATGCTACGAAGCCTGACTATCCTATACTGTATGCAAGTGCAGGGTTCTTTAAAATGACAGGATACACCTCGAAAGAGGTGATAGGCAGGAACTGGTAACGTCTATGTTAATCTCTGCTTTGTTTTTATTATTTAAGGTTTAACTGTCAAAGTGAGGAGTGAGTGACAGTTACATATTGGGTGGGTTGTAGTCGGTTTTTACAAGGTGCAGGCACGGACGCAGAAGATTTAGCCAAAATTAGAGAGGCTTTACAGGAAGGGAAGAGTTACTGTGGAAGATTATTGAATTACAAGAAAGATGGCACTCCTTTTTGGAACCTTCTTACCATTTCACCCATCAAGGATGAAAATGGCCAAGTTCTCAAGTTTATTGGGTTAGTTCCATTCAACTTATTTATTACTTTTCTGTTTTCCATTTACCTCTTAGTTTTAGGCCAAAAAACAAATAATGAAAGTCATTTTCTAAAAATAACTCTTCTTTGCAAATTGAATTTGGGCCACATGGTTTCCGCCATTTGACATTCAGTCACAAATGTTCTTTCAAGGGCAAACTAGCACCTCATCTCCCTTCTAAAAACTTCGTGGAACACTGATAGCCATATATCAATATCTTGCTAATAACAGTAACTACTAAAATTTATGCTCCACATTTATATAGGTCGAAGTACTAGAAGCATAATTGAGTTACTGTTGATTTGGATATAAGAACAGACTACAGGATTGGCGCGAAAAACCATCGTGATTGCTTATTCTGTAGCTGGAAGTGTGGTTAACAAGACCATGTCGGTGACTTTTACACTGTTTGTGTAACATAGCACATGATCTTGACCAGACCAAGATTGTACTAAAAACCTTCGCCTTTTTTTTTTTTCCCTTCCCGTTTTCTTATGAGCCCAACTGGGGTTACCCACCTCCTTGTCATTTGCGGAGAGATTCAATGCTCGACATGCACGAACTCTGGACCTCTAGATGCTTTGGATATAAGGTGAAAAGGAAAAGGGAAGAAAGTGGAAGGAAATATTTTTGGATACGAATTATTGATTGTGGGAAATAGCAATGTCACACATTAGCTGTTGTCAGTGCATTCATGTATGAAACTTTTTCTGTCTGATGACTTGGCAGAATGCTGGTGGAGGTCAGCAAGCACACTGAGGGGTCCAAAGATAAGATGGTGCGGCCCAATGGACTGCCCGAATCTTTGATCAGATATGATGGTATCTATCCTCTCTCTTTCCGTAAATTCTTGGAATTTTCTTTTTTTTTTTAGTTTCCGTTGTCAGGAGCTTAAAATGAGTAATAAAACTAACAGCACGTTTATTGCCAAAGCAGAAATTTATTTACTCTCAATTGCCAAGAGTCTGAAATGGAAGTTCTTCTAGTATTAACTTTTTGAGCTAGATATCAGGCTGAATTGCATGCTATGTTTTAAGGACTCTCCTCGACATACTTTTAAGAGGACTCTGTCACTTAAAACTGCAACAAGAATCTTATGCTAGGGAGAACAGAACCTTAACCAGAACAAGAATGTTTTCTCTTAGATGTCGGGTTTTAACAAGTATTGCGGCTTTTATCAGTGCCACACTGCTTTGGAATTTATCATTTTGATGGGAAATGCAAATTTATGGATACTTGTTTTGCCCACATCAACTCAAACAATGGCAGCAAACTTTTAGAGTTGAGAGTCCAGTGGTACACTAAAAGTCACCATGAAGAACTGGGGAAGTTGATTTTACTTGAACCTAGAATGGATAGTAATGCTAAAATGATATAGATATGAAGATAAACTAGAACCCTTAATGTAAAACTAAGCTACACAACTATGTTACTTCTACAGCACGTCAAAAGGATGTGGCTACAAGTTCAGTGACCGAACTTGTTGAGGCAGTAAAAAGACCTCGAGCACATAGTGAATCAAATCGTCCTTTAATGAGAAAATCCAAAGATTATGGAGAACAGGAAGGAATAGGAGCACCAGGAAGGAGAAAGTCAGAGTTCGTGCCTCCAAATAGACGAAACTCTCCAAGCTCAATGCAGCGGATCAGTGAGTTGCCAGAAAAGAAACAAAGAAAATCTGCCCGCCTTTCTTTTATGGGGTATGACTATTTCTTTCAGGAAATTTATGACAGGCTTGGCCAGTGCCACTTCCTTGACATATGTGACATTTTCATGGTTCAGTCTGATGAGAAAAAGTACTCAATCTGCTCCTGAGACTTTCCATGACAACGAAGTGTCTTTCTTTGATGAAGAGAGTGAGGATGATACCAGGCCTGATAGCCTTGATGACAAAGTGAGGAAAAAGGAAATGAGACAGGGTATTGATCTAGCTACCACACTTGAACGTATAGAGAAGAATTTTGTAATTACTGATCCAAGGCTACCCGATAATCCCATTGTAAGAATACTACTTTGGAGTCCTGTTTTTAGACGTGTTTTACACTGGATAGAAAGATAGAGGTTCAGTCATTTCTGATTGTTTGAACATTTCAGATATTTGCCTCTGATAGTTTCTTGGAGCTGACGGA
This sequence comes from Erythroxylum longipes, assembly GCA_027563885.1. Lineage (NCBI taxonomy): Eukaryota > Viridiplantae > Streptophyta > Magnoliopsida > Malpighiales > Erythroxylaceae > Erythroxylum > Erythroxylum longipes. The sequence goes on from JAOQMS010000179.1 coordinate 9,211,623, forward strand.
GTACAGCCGTGAAGAAATCTTGGGAAGAAATTGCAGGTATCCTCAAGTATTAATATGATTGTGAACAAATTTGTCTTTGATGATCTGAATCTCCCTAACTCGTCAACATTTGTAGACTTGGCAAGTTTTGCACAGTACATAAATAGTGATTTTAATTGTTTTAAATCTACTGAGGAAAACCTGCATCGCTGTTTTTCTCATCGTTTTTCATTATATCTCATTTATGCATAACAAATTTTCTAATTGACACCCTTCTGCTCTGGGAATCCTGTTACCGCAGATTTCTGCAAGGACCTGAAACTGATCCGGCTACAGTCAGGAAAATAAGAGAGGCTATTGACAATCAGACAGATGTTACTGTGCAATTAATTAACTACACAAAGAGTGGTATGAATATGAATATTATTACTTCTCGTCGTCTTTCTCCAATTGAGTGAAAATAGAAACTATTTATATGACCATATTCATGACCATATATGATATGTTCAGAAAAGGATACTTCAAAAATTTGTCTTCTATTGATTTTCCATATATGCAGGCAAAAAGTTTTGGAATCTGTTTCATCTGCAGCCTATGCGTGATCAGAAGGTATATAGGATGCCCACATAACTAGATCATGTAATTTGAATAGAGAGCCCCCTGAACTTCGATTGTGATGAGTAGGAGAGAACAGAATGAAGAGACTTTCGTTTACAAAGTTCAGCTTTCTATGAACAGGGGGATGTACAGTATTTTATCGGGGTACAACTAGATGGGAGTGAGCATGTTGAGCCGCGTACCAACAGCATTCCAGATAAAACTGCAAAAGAAAGTGAAAAAATGGTATATACTCCCTGTCTACCTTTTCCATTGAAGTCATGCCATGAAAATGGATTCATTTTATGCATACGATTATGGTGTATGTGGTGTTAATCGGTAGTCTCAAGAGTCTATTTCCATTGATTATTTTGTTTGGTGGCCATCATCAGGTCAAACAAACTGCAGAAAACGTTGATGAAGCAGTGCGAGAACTTCCGGATGCAAATATGGTAATTCTCATTGCAATTCCACATCTTGAAAGAAATTTTTTTTGGGTGATAGATTATTGCAAAAATTACTGCCATCCTCATTGCAGAAACCAGAAGATTTGTGGGCAAATCATTCAAAGGTGGTTCATCCAAAGCCTCACAGGAAGGGTAGCCCCTCTTGGAAAGCAATTCAGAAGGTACTATTTCGTTATATAAGAACTGGAAATCTGAATGATAAAATATTTGACAAGTTTAGTTGGCAGTGGAGAAATCTGATTGGGTGGACCTTTACGTGGGAATTGAACTTAGGTTAGACAGTTTCTTGTATAAGAACATTCCTGTGTGAAGTATAATTGTCCTTGGGCATATATAAATTCTAAAGTTTATGTTTCTCAAGTGGATGTGAATGCAACAGTTCCAGTTTTAGATATATATTTGTTTTATTGACGGCCGACCATACTAACATAAGAAAGATGATAAGGATGTGTGATTTGTATGCATTTTTTGTTTGCTGTTAAAATAACTTAGTTTGACATGTTCGTCCTAATTCTGAGCTCATTTTAACCTTGCAGATTATAGATAGTGGAGAGCAAATAGGTCTAAAACATTTTCGGCCGTTAAAACCATTGGGATCTGGTGACACGGGCAGGTTTGTCTTTCACATTTACTCTGTAAACTGCTTAATCAAGAGTGGGTGATAGTCAGATGATTCTATAAAATTATCTTGAAAATATTTGATGTTTGATTTAACTTGTGAATTGTAGTGTCAATTTGGTAGAATTGTGCGACACTGGTCTACATTTTGCTATGAAAGTCATGGATAAAGGAGTTATGCTCAACCGCAATAAGGTATTTGAAATTTAGTTGCAAACCTGAGATGAGATAGATTTTCTCAAAGCATCACTTTTTGAATAGTCGGTAAACTTACTTTATCCTCTCTTCTCTTGAATGAATCTTGATGCTTCCTGTTACCCTTAAATTTGCATACTTTATGCATCTTGTAATTCTCTAACTCAAGCTTGTCTTCTCTGACACAGGTACATAGAGCTTGTGCAGAGAGAGAAATTCTTGATATGCTGGACCACCCTTTTCTTCCGGCATTATATGCTTCATTTCAGGTACTTTGATAGAGAAGTACGTAGTTTGTGCAATGCCAATATGAATTCTATATGCTTAGGAGGATGTCAGATTTCTTCTATTCCAGACGAAAACCCATATTTGTCTTATAACCGATTACTGCCCTGGTGGAGAGCTCTTCCTGCTTTTGGACAGACAACCGTTGAAAGTGCTGAAGGAAGATGCTGCGAGGTGAATTGTTGAGACAGAACATTATAAGTACATTGTTATTAGGGAAATAAAAGCTCCCGTTCACAAGTGCTTTCTTGGTAAATGTAGGTTCTACGCTGCAGAGGTGGTTGTTGCATTGGAATACCTTCACTGTCAAGGTACGGACTGGATTGATTTTCTTTTCTATTGTTTGATTGCTAAGTCTCTCATCTCTTTTTTCTTGTTTTCCTTAAAAGGGATCATTTACAGAGATTTGAAACCTGAGAATGTTTTACTCCAGAGCGATGGTCATGTGTCCTTGACAGATTTTGATCTCTCATGTTTGACATCGTGCAATCCACAGGTATCTGACTGACCCATCTCTCTTACTTCTGGTTTAGACGCGGAAAGTAATAATAACATCATGTTTCGCAGCTTTTGATTCCTAGCGTAAATGAAAAGAAAAAAAAGCACCGTAAACGTCAGGAGACTCCGATCTTTGTGGCTGAACCCATGAGAGCTTCAAATTCGTTTGTTGGGACTGAAGAGTACATAGCTCCCGTTAGTTCTCTCAACACCTTTCTAGTTTCTATTATCACAGTCTTCCATTTGGTTTCTTCAATCATAATGGAAGAAGAAATTCTCCAGCAAGTACACATACTATTATACCAATATGTATCATCTTATGTAAACCAGAAAAGCTAGAAATTCACGTTCATATGGCAAAACAAAATGTATGAAACATAAACGTACACTACATAACCTTATACGTACTTTCTCCATTTCCTTTTGAATTTGATTGAGAAATGGTTTAATTCATAGTTTTCTTTTTCTATATGTTTATATGCTAGAGTCTTTTTTTTCCCTATCTTTTCTTAGGTTGTATAGATTCTTATCTTTTTTCTTTATTTTTCTCACTTTCCAAATTATTTCAGGAAATCATTTCTGGAGCTGGACATACTAGTGCAGTCGACTGGTGGGCTCTAGGTAATTATGCTACTCTTGTAGTTAATAGGATTTGTATCTTAACAGTTATTGATCTTTGCATGTTCATAATTGGGTGAATTAAAATCAAAATTTCCAGGTATTCTTCTATACGAAATGCTTTATGGATATACACCCTTTAGAGGAAAAACAAGGCAGAAGACATTTGCCAATATACTTCACAAAGACCTTAAATTTCCAACCAGTAAGCAGGTAACACCATCTGTGCATGCTCTTGCATAAAAAATGTCATTTTAGTGTCTCAGCTTGATTAAAAAGTGTTTAAAGATCACAATAAAGGCCATCTAGAATGACTCCAATTTGTTGAATTAGCCTAGATACCTGTGATGGTTTTAATTAAAATTGCCAAGTACATGCAGGTTAGTCTCAACGCAAAGCAGCTTATGTACCGGTTGCTACACAGAGATGCCAAAAGCAGGTTAGGTTCAAGGGAAGGAGCAAATGAAATTAAGAGGCATCCATTCTTCAAAGGTGTCAACTGGGCGCTAGTTCGCTGCATGGTAATATGTTAACGACCTATTGCTATAATGCAGAAATGTACATAGATAGCTTAGGACTGACATGTATGCGAAAATGGCAGAATCCTCCTGACCTTGATACTCCCCTTTCGGGGTCTGAAGCAGAAAAGGAAGGCAAACTCGTGGATCCTAAACTGCAGGATCTACAGAGGAATGTGTTCTGAAATGGTAAAATTAACACCCTTTTTTATCTTTTTTTACATTCAAATTGTTCTTGAATTGTTTCTTCTCCTATGATTTAGTTTTTTAATTATGTTATGCCTTTTCAGGAAAAAGATGGAATAGGCAGCAATTTCCCTGTGAACGGTAATTTATTTGCAGTGCTTGTCATCTCTGGCTGTAAATGTAATAGTGTTTTCTTGCAGAATTTGAGATTTCTATGATAACGTTTGTTGGCTGTAGTGTTCTGTAAATTAATTTATTTCAGTAGACAGTTGCTCCACTGAACCATTAGTTCATTCTTTGGAGAACTGAGAACATGGATCGTTACTATCTTGTATCTCTCAGCAAAAAGTTTGACCACTTTTCTCGTCTGAAACATCAACACTTGTGCTTCTTTTCGTGATTTCGGTGATTATAATTAACAGGATGTAGAGATCATATGGACTCTGGCCAGGATGACACAATATCAGAGCACTATAAATAATAATCTTTGGCAGGGTGTAAACTATTGAGCCCATTTCCTCGAAATCCTATATGAATAGTTTCGAAAACTTTCTGATTTGTTCTTAGCAAACAAATAAAATCAGAAAAATTAAAAGAACTAAAAATAAATTAACACTAAAAATTTAGTAACGCAGTTCGGCACTCCTTGTCTAAGTCTGCGGGGCCTTCATTTAGCTTAATCACTTTCACCAAAGTACAATAGATTTATTCAAGGTTTTACTGAGCCAACATCACTCAACTCTTGACACTATCTCTCAACTTCACTTCCTTTGAAAGATTTTCACACCCAATAACACGACCGACTCGTGTTAACCTCAATAAAGAATTTTCTAAACAACTTCTAATGAAAGAACAATTAATCAAATAATTAACGAACAACTCAATTGAATAAAATAACTAGAAACAATAATGAAAACACTTAAGACAAAAGAAAAAAACAATGTCCCGAAAAGTTATGCTCTACTGAAATAAATCTGAAGTCGTCGCAACAACAATGAGCTGATTCACATAAACACCAACACGAAATCACATCTGCACCGATAATACATTCACTAACCAAGTATACACAGTCCAAAAGGAAATCAATTAATAATTGTTGCCAATCTACCACTGTCCTTGAATGTTCTGCACTCCACTATAACTTGATTTACTGAAGTACTTGTGACCAACATATACCAAGGTTGAAAAGAATAGAGAGGAAGTTGCCATCCATGTCACCTAGCCATCGTAAAAAAGGGTCAGTCTTTAACTAGTAAATTAACACCTCTTGCGCTCTTCAATCCACCACCATAATATCAACATAAAATCGACCAACACAACTTAAAACTACCACCTAAATCTGTTCACAAAAACACTTGGTACATAGATTATAGTGGCGCTATATTCTATTCACACAACGCCCAGTTCAACCTTGACCCATACGTTAGATAACCCGTGAAGTTAATTCTTGGTAACCACCGAAGACCCACACAATTGCATCCTTTGTCTTGGAAAAACACAAGCTTGAATATAGAGACATCTCCTCTCTAGTGGGTAGTCCCAAATTGTGCTTGTAATCTCTCGTATATAATCAGAAACCCTTAATTGACAATAAAAAATACCATAATGCCCTTAACTTCTTCATACACGTAAGTCCATATCCATTTAATTCAAAACTGGAATTTTTCTTCAATATTCCTCAACAAATACACATCTATGTAGGATAGAATTTTATTCTATCTAAAACATTTTCCAACTTTTGAATCCAAGATAATAAAAAATCAGATAAGTCCAATTTATAAAAATATGTCAGAATAAAATAAATAGATATATTCAACATATATCTAACACTATAATTCCAACAACACAGTCATAATTGGTTGAAGAAGATAGCCCACCAGCCATCCCGATTCAATAGTATAAACTACTACACTTAATGCGTCTTATCCTGTACTGTCCTGTCTATGGTGGTCGTTTTCAGCAGCATTAGCATAGCTAAGGATGGTCTTGAACCAATTTTCATCTCATTCAAACAGAAACATAAGCTATAGAAGTGTCTTCTTTGGGACTAGGGCTCAAAACAACCTTACCCAAGTAGGTAAACATATTACCCACATTGCTAAACTAAGGTAACAAAAGTAGACTATCTACGCTGCATCAGAATTTGATATTAATAAACAAAGAAGAAGATGTAGTTTGATGAAAGGGTCTTCTTCTAACGTTCAGCCGGGTCATAACGACCTGGTTCGTAACCAGTTGGATACAAAACAAAAAGAAATCATAAAACATCACAAAACTCATCTTTTGAATATAGAAACACTTTCAAAACACTTAAATGAAGATTTCCACCTCTAATAAAAAGAATTCCAAAAACAATTTTAAAATGAAAATTTTTAATCTAATTTTTCTTTTTAAAATTCTCCAAAAACTAAAACAAGGAAAAGGTTATTGTGCTTCGATACCAAATGTAAGCCAATTCAACATATATTCAACAGTAATATATGTTATAATAACAAATAAATTGAATGTAGAAGAAATTGAAATACCTCCTGCTATCGATGTTTTTGCTTGGAAAGTCTAAGGTTTTTAAAATTCTTCTAAGCTTTTAATTACAAAATCAATGGTGTATCTTTTTGGAAGAGAAAAGGAGTTTAAGAATCTCAAAAGTCTGTAAGAAAAAACATTTTTCAATGTGCTCCCATCAAGCACATTGACAGTTACCACAAAAAAGGACATTTATATCCATTAACTACAAAAGTTGGACCATTTATGGGTATTAAACCATAATATTAAAATTTATCATATTCTCCCACTTGGTCCATACGTTTAACTTAGTATCAAATCCTAATATGATCCAAATATAATATATGAATCATGGCTATAAGTCATTTAGTAGTTAAGTATTATCTTCTATTATTACAGTATACTATATTTTGTATCAACCCGGATGTCGTAACATTACTTCTTAAACAAACCTTATGTTTATTCCAAATCCAAAATAATCAATTTTCTCATAATTTAATAATGTACACCATGATGTTAGAAAATATTATAAAAGTTAACGACAGTAACATTGTCAATACAATGAAATCTATATAATAGAATCCAATCTCATTCTAACAACATAATACTTGAACTTCAATGGTGGTATACCTTTTGTTAAAGGATCAGTTATCATCAATTTGTGCTAACGTATTCAATGATCACTTTCTTTTCCATAATAAGTTCCCTTATGGATAAAAAATTAATGTTGATGTGTTTATTCCGACTACCACTCTATTGTCTTTAGCCAAAAAAATAGCGGCTGAATTATCTTAATATGTTCTTAATAGCTTATAAATGAAATCCATGAGTCTAAGCCTATATATGAAACTCATTAGTTATACACCATGTGATGTAGCCTCAAAACAATAAATAAACTCAGCCTTCATGGTACAAGTAGCAGTCAAAGATTGCTTGGCACTCCTCCAAGATATGACTTCATAAGCAAACATGAAGATATAACCTGATATTGTTTTTGGTAAATCAAAACACCAATCAAAAAATGAATTTGAGTACCTTATTACCTTTAGATTGTCGGTTCGTTTATTTACAAGTATGTAATATGTGGTCTCTTGAAAATACCTCAATACTTTCTTTGTAACTCTCCAGTGATCTAATCCTGGGTCACTCTGATATCTGCCTAACATTCCAACAAAAAATGCAATGTCAGGTCTTGGACAAACTTAAGCCTACATTAGCCTTCCGACTACATAAGCATATGGAATTTTTTTCATTTGTTCCCTTTCAAAATCAATTTTGATTATTTGTCCAAATTAAACCTATCACCTTTTATAATAGGAGCTACACTTAACGAACAATCTTTCATCTGAAATCTCTCTAAAACTTTATTAATATTGGTTTCTTGAGATAAACCCAAAATATCATGAAATTTTTCTTGATGGATCTTAATGCCATTGATATAAGATGCATCACCTATATCTTTCATTTCAAAATCCTTAAAGGGAATTGTTTTACATCGTGTAACAAACCCTTATCATTGGTCGCAAGTAATATGTCATCCACATATAATACAAGAAAACAAATTTTACTTCCACTAACTTTCTGATATATACATTGATCTATCAAATTTTCTTCAAAACCAAATGATGAGATAACATTATGGAATTTTAAATACCATTAGTGGGATGCTTATTTCAATCCATATATAGATCTTTTAAGCCTACAAACCAAATACTCACCATTACTAGTTGTTGAACTGGTTGTTGAATGATTTCAGGTAATTCCTGAATGACTGGATCTACTGAATTATCAGCAACTTATGAAATTTCTTGATTGTCATTAATGTTAACTGTAAGATCTTGAATTTTAATAGTTGGTTGTACAATGTCTATTTAAACCTAAAGAGCGTTATGAATGACAATCACTTTATTGTTTGAGGTGGAAAATTGAGTATCCAAATGATTATTATCAGAAACTATATCTTAAAATTGATCCCTCCCACTAATCAAATCATTCTCAAGGAATTTTGCATTTCTTGATTCCATAATTCTAGTGTGATGTGATGAACAATAGAACCTATATCCGTTAGACCTTTCGGCATATCCAATGAAATATCCACTTATGGTCCTTGGGACCAATTTATTCTCTTTTGGATTATAAATTCTTATTTTAGATAGACATCCCGAAACGCATAAATGTTGTAAACTCAGTCTTTAACCTTTAAGGAACTCAAATGGTGTCTGTGGAATAGCCATGGTTAGTATTTGGTTCAATATATACACTGTTGTCTTAAGGGCTTTAGTCCACAAGGACTTAGGAAGTTTGGAGTTACTCAACATGCTCTATACCATATCCAATAGTTTTCAGTTTCTTCTTTCTGTCACACCATTCTAGTCTGGGGATCTATGCATAGTGTATTAGGCTAATATCTCATTTTATTTAAGACACCTTGCAAATGAACCATGTGCTTCTCCACCTTTGATATATCTACATAATATTCCCCACCTCTGGCAGACCTCACGATCTTAATTTGCTTACCACATTGTTTCTTTACTTTAGCTTTGAATATTTTGAAGGCATCCAATCTTTCATTCTTGTTATAAAGCAAGTAGAGATACATATTGTGAGTAATCATTTATAAATGAGATGAAGTATTTTTTACCATACGAGTCCATATCTGGACTGCAAATATCCATATGTATGATCTCTAATATGCCTGAACTTCTTTTGGGACCTTTCTTTAATTTGTTGGTCTGTTTTCCCTTTATGCAATACATACAAGTTTCAAAATCAGTAAAATCTAAAGTACTAAACACTCTGTCAGTCACCAATATTTTAATCCTTTTTATGGAAATATGTCCTTATCTCTGATGCCACAATATAAAGGAATTTCCATTGATAACACAACATTTTATTTCAGCATAAACATGTGTTGCATTGTAACATGTATTATCTTGTAAATTAAAATGGAAAAGACCATCAAATAATGTACCATTTCTAATAAATTCAGATTTATAATTATAATTTAACTTTAAAAATCCAAAAGGTACAAGTCTTGAAATTGAAATCAATTTCCTAAAGAAATTGGGAATATAAAATGTCTTTTAAAATTTTAAAACAAAACTAGTACATTAAATTAAATTGCAATCCCCAACAGCCTCCACACATGAACGGATCTTGTTTTCAGATAAGATATATTGCTCACTTCCCACTAACTTCTTTAGGTCTTACAAATCCTGCAAATCATTTGTAGTAGGGATTGTACAACTAGAATCAATCAAATGTCATGACAAACTTGATTCAAAGTAAACTTGAAATATTAGATTACCTTTCTTTTCAAGTCATCCTTTATGTTTGACACAATCCTTCTTCAGGTGTACTTTTTTCTTGGAAAAGAAGCACTTGGATTTCTTCTTAATGTCAGCTTGGGCAGCTTATAAAAGATTTTAAAGGGTTTGAATAGAGGTGGAAAGGTGTTCAAAATGTAATGCATGAGGAAAGAATAAGACATCTCAACTTTAATTTCTTTAAGTGAGCTGCAATATCCCTTATCTTCATGATGTGCTCAAGAACACCTTGAGTACTGGTGAGTCTTATAGATGAAAACTTCGTAAACAGGGGGCTTGCAAGTTTTTTGTCTGAAGTTTCGAATTGCTTATCAATAGCATTTAATAGAGCACAGACATTGTCATGCTATTATACAAAACCACAAATGTTAGCAAAAATTTTGTTTTTTATGAACATCACACTTAAGCAATTAGATAGCTCCCAATATTCATAAAGAGCAATGACAGTTGTAGTGCTGGCCTCAGTTATCTTAGGTGGTTCATCCTTCTGGATAGCATAATCAGTGTCCATCCACCCTAGATGAAGAAGAATTCTCTCATTCGAAATATTATAGTTTTCAACCCTTAGTTTGGGAATTTCATAACTTATATCAGAAAAACTAACAATTTGAATAGTTGCATAATTTAAACATATATTCTACTTATCAATAAATTGAGGTGAACAAACTATATATATGTTGTACCAATGTAAACATATATTAAATGACATAAATCAAATGCCATAAAAATTGCATGTGGGCTAAATTTTTAATTCAAACAAATTTATGTTAAATTTTAAGATAAAACTATCAAATTATATCCCAATTCCTAACACCTGTGGGAAAATTAGAAAAAATAATTTGATATTCTATCCTAATTAATTATTCCAATATAATAAAAATTCATGTGGGATAAAAATTATTATACTAAAATAATTAACTACAAATAAATGTCTCAACTCTTTATGTGATTAAGTACATAAATATATAATTTTATATAATTAGGATTGCTGTGAATAAGCCTTAATAATTAATCATCAAAACATTTTATCCAAAATTCTATTCACAATACAAAATATAAACATAATAATTATGTCATAGTCTAATTCATGTTGAACTTTTGTAAAAATATAATTTCAACCCATAATGAATAAGAATATAAGCTTCAGTTTAGTTGGCAAAGGCTCACCATACGCTTATGTGGGTGCAAGTTTGAGCCTCAACCACTGCATCAAAATTTTATTTTAATAAACAAACAAAACGATATCGTTTGGTAAAAAGGTCTTCTTCAACTTCCAGCCGGGTCAAAACAACCTGATTTGTGACCCATTGGATACTAAACAAAACCATATCATAAAACACTACAAAAAATAATATTTTAAATGTAGAAAGACTTCCAAAACACTTTATTGAAGATTTCTACCTTTAATCGAAGGAATAACTTCCAAAAACAACTGTAAAATGAAAATTTTTAATCTAAAAATTATTTCCATAATTTGAAATTCTCCAAAACTAAAACAAGGCAGATGTTGTTGTGTTTTGATACTAAACATAAATCAATTCAACATATATTCGATAGTAATATATATTAAAATAACAAATAAACTGAATGCGAAAGAAATCAAAATACCTTCAGTCATTAATTTTTTTGCTTGGAAAGTCTGCGTTTTTGGAATTCTTCTAAGCTCTTAGTTCCAACATTGATGGTGTATCTTTTCAGAAGAGAAAAGGAGCTTAAGGACCTCAAAATTCTGCAAGGAAAAACATATATCATTGTGCTTTCATCAATCAAATTGACATTTACCATAAAAATAGGACATTCATATACATTAACTACAAAAGTTAGACCATTTATAGGTATTAAACTAGAATATGAAAAATTTTCACATAGTTATGTTCAGCTATCATGTTTGAAGGGCGGATAGTGTCATGCTTGGAGTATTTGGAAGCCATCATATGGTCTTAAGAAGAGGAAGATAAAGTTGTGTCATGTCTATGTGAACTTCATTTTAACAATTCATAGAAGATTCTTCAAAGAGTATCGTCCTAACCGTCCATTTGTACAAGAGTTGATGATATCATCTTGAAAGTCTTGAATTGTTTTCTACAATCCAAAGATGACAAGGCACCTCGAGAAATAAAATCTGTAATTTTTCGATCATTTCAGGAAGTTTCATCTGATTATGTTAATAGGCTTTATGTTTAAAAAGACACCCTTTATTCTCTTAGCCATAGATTTCTTAGTTCTTTTGTCCTATGCTATCAAAAGCTACAAGTGTGGACGAAAGTAGGTATGATAAAGGGGGTGTAATAAGTGAAATGACTTGAGAAGCTGAGAATTTGCGGTGGATGGTGGATATTCTTATAAATAAAAGGATGGGTGATGAATTTGTAAAATTGTAGGTGTTAAAGTTGGTCAAACCACAATATTAGCCTAATTTGTAGTAATGTAATTTGATTGTAATTAGCTTAAATTTAGCCTAATTTACTATTAGACATCCTTAGTTGTACCTATGACTCCTGTATAAATACCTTATTCATGTACACTTTACATATATATCTCAATATACAATACACTTCTTCCTCCCTCTTGTTTACGTTCTCAATCCTTCTCTTAGAATTCATAACATGGTGTTAGAGCATAGGTATGCATTTTTTGTCTCTTTTTTTCTGTCCTTGATCAATTGTTCTCTGGGTGTATTGCCCCTATCCTTTCTTTCTTTTTTTTTTCCTGAACCTGTTTTCAGCCTCTATACTTGACGAAATTCTTCACCTTTAAGGGCTTAGTTTGCTCTCAATTGTAGCTCCTTTGGTTTGTTTGCCAACATGATTCCATTACACCACAGTTCCTTGTTCTATTGATATGCAATTTTTCAGCCTCTTCTGTCACTCTACATGCCTCCATGTGCCTCCATGCACTGCCTTAACCATATCTCCCTTATGTTGATCGACTGCCCAGTCAGCATCCACGAATACTGCCATGAGTTCTGCCACATCATAGCTAACCTGCCATGTGTTTCGCCACGTCTTCCTTTGATTGTTGATTGTTGACTGTTGACTATTGACTTTTTACTGTAAGCACCTCTTTTGCCTAAATTTGACCTCCTGAATCTGATTTTTCCCTCTGTTTTACCTACTTTTGATTTACAAATGGAGAAATTAGATATTTCCCAGCTATCTCAACCATTTTATGTTGGATCCCGCTTTTAGGATTTTTATATTTTTATTTTATACTAGATTATCAAGCATGGAAATAAATTAGAATTTATGAATTAGAAATTTTTGGAGTTTAATATGGTATATCATGGATT
>JAOQMS010000179.1:9262842-9277682 GCA_027563885.1 Erythroxylum longipes
ATGGAAAATAATACTTGTAGTGAAGGTTATTAATGGAAAGTAAAATTTCTACCGCAGAAGCAGTTTCTTACTGCAACTCTCTTTCTGCTTATTGATTTATGCGGTGGCACCGTAGTTTTCTCCAACCTCCGGTTGTTCACCGCAGATCCAAACATGTGACTGCGTTTGAAAACTGTGGTGAATAAGTATTTATTTTCACTGCACTGCAGATCCAAACGCAACCTAAATAACTCAAGTGGCTAAATAAAATTCAACATAAATTAGAACACTTGAGAAATAACCGAAAAACAACTCCCCTATAAGTTCAGTTCCACTGAAACAGGTCTGAAAGTTTTTACCACAAACTATGAGTTGATTCATGAAAATAGCAGTATTAATTCATAGCTTCAGCATGACAGCCTACTCAAACAAACCACTCCAAGATGTTGCAACCACAAAGAAATTAGTCAACAAACGTCGCTGCCGAAGATGAAATTACACTAACATGATAAATAATTCAATCAGTCCTTCAATCTCCTTTTAATCACCAAATTAAAGACCCACAGCCTCACCTTTCACACCACCTGCAACCAAACAAAAACAATGCGAGGAAGGAGTCATACACATAAGGAGAGACACACACAACACACCCAATCTGTAGCTCCCACACAATATCCTTCAGCCCACAAATACGTCAATTGTACTAGAGCCTAAAAAGACTCACAGCTGCAGCAGGAATCAAAATCGATTCACAATAAAACCTAGATAAAGTCACGCAAATAATGTGTTCCTTGATTCACTAATTAAGGACCCATCCAACATTTGTTCCCCACTATACCAAGGAGTCTTCACACAAGTCACCAAGTAGTAGCCACATGAATCATGTTGTTCTACCCAAAAAATTCAGCAATAAATAGATTAATATCCTGACCCAATCAACCGCCAAATATCATCAAAAGTTAACTTAAAATCTAGCTATTGTTGTCTCATATAACTTGTCGTTTTTCCACCTAAAAAATAACAACATTTTAGCTTATAACACACGAAAATCTTAACCATATTACAGATACAAATAATCAACCAAAATCTCCTTAGATAGCCATTATCCCAAAATAGGATATACATTGAATCCCATCTTGATTAAGATTTTAACTTCAATCAACCTTATCTTGAAAGAGCCTCACATAAATCTAACTAAGTCTAATTATCAAATCATGACCAAAATTAGTAATAAGATATAATAACATATATCTTAATAATCTCTCCCTTTTTGACATTATTTGTTACATATCAAAACTCCCCCTAAAGAAGATAATTGGACATGTAAACATCAAATGCACAAACTAAGAACTCCCCCTTAATTAAACATCAAGTTCCAAAGAACATCCAAAAAAACAATAATGAACAATTATCCAATCATTCAAATTTCTCCCTCTTGAGACAAAAAGATGCCAAAAAGTAAGACTAATAGTCACAGAAATATGTTAAAATCTCCTCCTGAATTGAACAGTCACAAAAAACAATTTGATGTCTACCCTTTGGAAAAAAACAATACCAAAATGAAGAATGCCTTCAATGTGAAATCTCAGCGAATAAAGAAGCATAAAAATCAGTAGTACGTGCAGCGGAAGAATCATGAGCATGTAATGCAAAGCAAAAAGCCAAGATGACAATTCACTACCAGTTAATACATAAGTCAACATATCATTGTTCAATTTAATTCCATCTTCATAAAACTTATCAAATTCATAAACCCCATCATCAAGCATAGCTTCATGTACAAATCAATCAATTGAACCTTAGAAAACCCATAAATAAAAACTCAGAAAGCCTAAACAATAACTCCTTCGACCTCTTTTTTTATTTTTTTTGTTTTTAATAAATAACATCAAACTATACTTAAAAAATATAAAGCACACAGTCCCTGTGTTCCATGAAGAAATTCAAACCTGGTCTTATTCCTCGTCACATTATCTCGATCATCAACTGTCTAGTTGATTTCTTCATCTAAAGTAACTGACTTGTCCTCACTCTGAACAGTTCTTCCAAAGTGGTAACTAATTATGAATCTGGACAATTTCTTATTTTTCCTTCACAACGTCTTTATGCTTGCACTTGACCCTTTCTAATCTAAGAGTGCTTCGGTAATATGGGTTGCTGCTAAAAATTTAATGAAAAGTGTCTAGAATTTCGGTTTTGACCTCTTTGAAATATCATTTGTAACAACTTGTAACATTTTAGTCTTATGTGCCCAATTACTCTACAAAAGTAACATATAGGTATGAATCTTTGATTTTTCTTTGAGATTTCTCCTTAGACAGATTTGGTCGCACCAATTTTCTTATCATTCGACTTGGATCATTCACCTCTATAGCCAATGCCTTAAAGGTCTCCTTTAGTCTTACCAATTTCTATCAACTTTTCTAGCTTTAAGTACCTCCATTTAACATTCTTATTTCCTTTTCTGTGCTGATCAACTTTAACTTTGTTTCATTAAGCTCATCTATTGTAGATAACAACTTCTTCTCAAGATCTTGAATGGTGTTCTTCATGATAGAGTTTTCTTCCTTCAACTTCTCATTTTTCTTACATTTTTTGACCCATTTAGCATACATTAACTCAAAGGCTTCATAAATGCCTTCCTTTTTATCATCTGAAGTACAGTCATCACTGTCATAATCTGAGATTGAGCTTTGAGCTGATTTGTCTGCATTTTTCTTAGAATTTTCTGATTTACTCACGTTTTTGTCATTGGTAACTTCCTACTTAGTCACTAGAAAGCAAGTTACTGGACTTTTGTTGTATAAAAGCAACTAACACAACACTATTCACAACTTCTTCTTCATTACCATATTCACTTCCGGATTTATTCTCATTCCAAGTGCTTGTAAAGGATTTCTCTTTTCTCTTCTTCAAGGTGTTATCACCTTCTACTTGCACAAGTCTAAAGCCTTAACACTCATGACATTGAATTTTTTTCCACTTTTCTTTCACCCTTTCGAGTTTTCCTTTGTTGTTTGAAATTACTATTTGATGAGCTCTCACCTTTTTTCCTAAAATCGGATCTATCCTTCTTCAGTTTCTTTAACCACTTGCCAAAATTTTTTGTCAATAAGTCCATATCCTCATTCTCATCAGATTCATCTCCTAAGTCATTCACGACTTTACCAATCGCAGCTTACAATGCCAATCTTTTGTTCGTCTCTTGATTATCCCTCAACAAATTCATCTCAAATTTGGTAAGAATCCCAATTACCTTATCCAAATACAATTCAGTGATACCATGGGATTTTTCGATGGCTGCAATTTTTGGTTTGAATCTTGGAGGCAATGATCTCAATGTCTTATCAACCAATTTCAGGTTAGAGTACTTCTTCCTGAGTTGATGTGCTTGATTTGCTATACCACACAGTCTCTTATGGAAGTCTCCAATAGTTTCATTCTCATCCATCTTCAGCTTTTCAAATCTCACTGCCAACATTTAAAGTTTTG
Source organism: Erythroxylum longipes (assembly GCA_027563885.1). Taxonomy (NCBI): domain Eukaryota; kingdom Viridiplantae; phylum Streptophyta; class Magnoliopsida; order Malpighiales; family Erythroxylaceae; genus Erythroxylum; species Erythroxylum longipes. Next base: position 9,266,314 of record JAOQMS010000179.1, read on the forward strand.
AGGCTATCACAGATTTTGATCCTTCATATATAGTCTGCAAAGTGTCCCACGCTTCTTTCGCCGATTCACAAGTTGATATCATTGAAAAGCGACCTTCATTAATGACACTAGAGATGGCGTGCAGGGCTTGAAAATTTCCAAGGGCTCTCTCTTCTTCAGCCCTTATCCACTCAGATGCATCTTTAAGTACTGCTTCTCCCTTTTCATTAGTCTTCACTGGATGTGTCCAACCATTTAAAACTGAGTTTCATGCTCTTTTTCCTTGTATCTGAATGAATATTCTCATTCGTGATTTCCACGTATGATAATTTGAACCATCTAACAACAGTGGCCTACTGATTGATGCACCTTCTCTTATAGCCGTAATTGTGAAACAAGCATCTGCACCAACTTGTTGTACCAAGTTCTGATTATATGACTTTGCTCTGATACCAATTGAAAAAACCGTAGGGGTATAGTAGTTTCGCAAACTTTCAGATTTTTCCGCAGTCATTTCTAGAACAATAAAAAATCAGAAAAATTAAACGAACAAATATAAATCAACATCGATATTTGTTAACACATTTAAGCACACCTTGCCTATGTCTGCGGGGCCCTCATTCAGCTTAATTCTTTTACTAACGATAATAATTTTATATAAGGTTTCACTGAGTCTACATCACTTAACCTTTGGCACTATCCCTCATCACCACTACTCTTGAAAAATTTCACACCTAATAGTACGACCGTCTCATACTAACCTTAACCGAGAATTTTTCTCATCAATCTTATAATGAAAGAACACTAAATAAATAACCCAAGTGGTTAAACAAAATTCAACATAAGTAAGACACTTGAGAAATAACCGAAAAACAACTTCCCTATAGGTTTAGCTCCATTGAAACAGGTCTGAAGGTTTTCACCACAAATTATGGGCTAGTTCACCAAAATAGTAGTATTGATTCACAACTGCAACATAAAGACACCAAGTATGATAGCCCACGCAAACAATCCACTCCAAGATGTTGCAGCCGCAAATCATTCAACAAACATCGTTGCCAAAGATAGAATTGTACTAACATGATAAATAATTGAATCAGTCCTTCAATCTCCTTTAATTACCAAACCAAAAGACCTATAGCCTCATCTCACACACCAGATGCAACTAAACAAAAACAATGCAAGGAAGGAGTCACGCACACAAGGAGAGACACACACAACACACCTAATCTACAGCTCTCACACAATATCTTTCAGCCCATAAACATGCCAACTAAACTAGACCCCAAAGAGACTCACAGCTGCAGTAATAACCAAAACCAATTCACAATAAAACACTGAAGTTACGCAAATAACATCATAGGGAAGTCACAGCTACGCACATCTATCCATCAACATGTGTTGCGTGATTCACTAAGGACCCATCCAACATTTGTTCCCTACTACACTAAGGAGTCTTCACACACGTCACCAAGTAGCAACCACATGAATCGCGTTGTTTTACCCAGAAAAAATCAGTAATAGATATATCAATATCTTGACTTAATCAGCTGCTAGATATCATTAAAAGTTAAAATCCAACTGCTCTTGTCTCATATAACTTGTCGTTTTTCCACCTAAAAAACAACAACATTTTAGCTAATAACACATGAAAAACTTAGCCATTTTACATTTACAAATAATCAACCAAAATCTCATTAGATTACCATTATACCAAAATAGGATATACATTGAAACCCATCTTGATTAAGATTTTAATTTCAATCAACATTATCTTGAAAGAGTCCCACAGAAATCCAACTAAGTCCAATTATCAAGTAAAGACTAAAAATAAGTAGTAAGATATAATAACATATATCTTAACAGTTATGATACACAATCTTATATAAGGGCCGTAATGTGTACAGGGATAAAGATCATAACATTTGTTTGCCAAGATACAGTACCGGGCACTCGCTAAAAGTTTCAGCCTCGTAATCTTATGTTAATAACACCCTATACGAATTCAATCTTTCTCCAGGTTCGTTATTGTTCCTCCAGACGAAGCCCCTCGAGTGACAGTCATAGTCGTTTAGACGTATTTGTAATGTGATTGGCATGCCAAATTAATTTATAGGTGACTCTCAATGATGATTTGGTTATACAGTTGCATGTGTAACTTCGAAGCAACAAAATAGTGAAAGCTCTTGCGATCCAAAAACGTTAGCTGCTGTATGTAGAATCGAACCACTTTTGCAATTTTATGAAAAGGGCATCATATTAGTTTTATAGTGACGATTTGATTACCCTTTTAAGCGTTTTTACTAGTTACATTTTTATGCATTGAAATTAATCTCACCATGGATTTAATTATTGTTTACAACGAAAATTAATTCCAGTTTAGTTGAGCGCAATGGAAGACATGAAAGCTTACAGGATATAGACAGTTAGCGGTCCTTAAGTAGAAACCTGTCAGGTAAATAAAGTCTCATTGATGGAGGGGCGTATTCATCACTCGCTTGGACAGCAAGTTGGCTCAACTATGGATCATTGAAGTTTGACAGAGAAACATACGTGACAACTTCTGTGTTTGAATCCAAAATCCAAATTCATTTTGGTGTATCTAATACATTCTGTCCAGAAAGTAAAATAATAATAGGATGATGATGATGAGGAGGAGGACATAATCATTCACTCAACTCCTTCCCTCTCCATTTCTACTCAGTTTCATCTCATTCACTACAACTACTTACCACTCACATTCCACTAGATTCCTTATCCCTCTCTTACTCTGTGCATGGATTCAAAACTACACTTTGAGTGCCCCACTTCAAGGAAACATCAGCATTACCAATCTGCAATTTTTGGTACCTTTTCGCACTTTTAACCTCTCTTCTTCATATTCTTCATTCTTCACTCTTTCTCACACTATCTATCTCCATTCCTTTTGACTCCGCCTCTCTGCTCTGCCTCTTTATCCCTCTATTCCACTGTTTCTTTTTCCCTTTTCCCACTATTTATATTTTCCAGCTTATTCCATTCTCCTAACAGATAAGAACCATTAAAAAAGAAACTTTAATAACCGAAGGGAGATTATTGTCATACATCATGTCTGCTTCAACTTCTTCTAGGTGGTGCCCAACACCTGAGCAGCTTATGATCTTGGAGGAGTTGTTTAGAAACGGGATTAGAACACCTCATGCATCCCAGATTCAGAGGATCACTGCCCACCTCTCTTTGTACGGAAAGATTCAAGGCAAGAATGTGTTCTATTGGTTTCAAAACCACAAGGCCAGGGATAGACAGAAGCTTAGAAGGAAACTCATTAAGCAACTCCAACAGCAGCAACTGAATTACCATCATCTTCGCCACCTTGAACAGCCACAGTACAGCCCCTCAAACTATCATCTCCTTAACTACCTTTATCTCCCCAAACCACTTTCAGATATCCATCAACTTCCGTATCATACCTCAACTGGTTTTCATCCTAATCAGGTAACATTATCAAATTCTTGCTTCTTGGCGTTCTTAGTTGTTCCTAGCTACCTGCTTTGAGAACCCTATTTATGTTTCTTGTTTCAGGGACAGAATTAGTCGCCAGAGTTTTACATACCTATTTAATTAATCACCATTTCTAAGACGCATACACACACATGCTATAGATTTTGTAAATGTACAATACCATGTGACACTTTCCTGACGAAAACCAACAATATTCTATTTCATTTAGTACACAATTCTCCAAACAAGGTTATAAGTTATTTTTCTTATGAATGAACTTACTTATTTATGCTGGGGCCTTATACTGCATAACAAAGGTACAGTAAGCTAATTATGAACAAAAACGCGTGCATCGACATCAGAGATCTGTTTACACCTCTGGTTAGTCGTTGAGTTTCAACTTTTAAATGCTGGCTATGAGTTAGCACTGACAAAGTCATGTCACTAACTAGGATTAACTAAGAAATGAAGTTATAGCTAGGGCTTCTATTCGTGGTATAGCCCGAAAGTAAATTATGATAGTTTTGTTGATAGTTTGTTTGTGTCTTTAGGCAAATCGTATTCGTTCTGTTGGTTCATTGCAAGTAAGAATTTAATCTCTTCTTGTTTCAGACAAACTTTGTTTATTAATTGTCTTTTCTAAACGCTGAATGAGCTTCAGTACTAGTAATTGACTGTTTTTCGAACTGTTTTTGGAGTAGGGAGGACTTGAATGTGCACCACCAGAACTGATGAAATACAACAATTGGAAGGTTGAGATGCCATCGAGGGTCCAGACGGAGAGTTCCATGAGGATAAAGGGCGGCCATGATCGGATGATGTCGACGGTGGACGTTGGTCCAACCTCCCATTGTTGTACCAGACCACTGAGAACCCTTGAACTCTTCCCACTCACAGCCACTAATCTGAAAGAAGAATCCAAAAACTCATCATCGAAGCATCTATCTTTTCACACACCCACCAACTAATATACATCCAACAGTGTAATCCTTTGTTGCCTTGCTAATAGAGGTAGTTTGAACATCTGGATTTGACTTAATGTAGTGCGAGATATTTGCCTTGGTTTCTGCTACGATCAGTATAGATGTCCAACGTAGGGCTCTAGATGAACGAGAAAGATCTGAATTGTCGTCTGGTCAGTATATTACTGGTCCTTTCAACTTATCTTCTTTCATCTACTGCCTTGTCTGCTTAATATATAATAATGTTCATTTTCCATATTTATACCTGCATTGGGTTTCAAAACTGTTTTGGTTTTGTGTACATTTTCATTGTTTAGTTTGTCATTACGCACAAACTAAAGCTGTCAAAATTTCCACCAGTACATAGGACAGCTACAGTCATATAGTACCCAGCTTTTTTCGCCTTGTCTTGGACCTTTCGGACAAGTCAAATACCGATATTGAAAGCACATCTTAGTTATACGGAACAAGAAACACAAAATCCGTCCCAGAGAAATTATTTTTAAAAAAGAAACAGAATGTAGCAGCTACATGGGTTGCATTCTGCGATGGTGGGTGTATAGATGAAATAATTCCAAGACACAAAAAGATGTTTGTGATCTGATGATGATAAGAGGCAGTTCAAAGTAGCCTACGCTGTACACAAAGAAAATTGCTGTTGAGTAATGTTAAATTGTTAGTTAGCTGTTACATCTTCTTCAATAAAAACATGCTATTACTTAATGTCTCTCTACTTCGGCGAGACAGAAGGTAACAATTGACATATTTATTAAATTAATATAACGTGGTTCTATTTCTACATTTAGGGGGATCATTAATATAACGTGGTTCTATTTCTACATTGAATTAGGGGGATCAATCATATGTAAACAACATACATTCGCTAGAAAAGATATAATGAAAAGAAAACCATCTGCACAGAGTACGTTATCTGTTATCATTATTACGACTGTTTTGAATAGTTGGCTTAAAATATTTGTGGCTGTATGAAGTTTGCTCTAATGCACTTTGGGGCCAGTGACAAGGGTATCTGGACACTTGATCCTTCACTCATGCCCTCTATAACGTTTTTAATTTCATCGTAAAGATGTTGTAATTGACATGTTAAACCCAACTTCTTTCAAGAAAAAGTAATCAGATAGTTTTCTTTGACCACAAATCTTTATATGAGCTCTTTACGAAGGTAGAGAATTTATGATTTTGGGCCAGCGTTTCAACATGCCTGTAAAACCAAGGCTTAAAATTGTAAATTGAGTTCATCGGCAGATGCTTGAAATGTATCGGTATGCAGGTGTCCACTAACTGCTCTTATTATGGCTAGATTTCAAAAGAGCCTTTTGATAACTGATAAGATATGATCAGATCATATTAATTAGATTTATTTCTTTTATTCTGAGTTAATTTTAATGTTTAATTGGTAAAACTAATATTTATTTTATTTAGAAGGTAACAAGTGAAGATGAGATCAAATTTGATTTGAAATAATAAATTGAAACATCATTTTTGAAAGCTATAAATTTTGAAAAGATCAAGCAAAAGATTCCAGATTGTTGAAATTGATAAGACTAGGTCAAATTTAGTCTAATTAGGAATCTTTATTTTTAGTCCTATTATAAAGGAATTATGATTTGTTTTAGTCATTATCTCTACAATATTTATAGACTGATTTTGGAGAGGGAAGATCAGGTTTTATTCTCAATTATTTCATTTTTTTGGGCATGAAAAGATAATCAACAACATCAGTGAAAATTTGGCTCAAACGTAGAATCTGGAGAGGTCAGTAGTATGCCACCTTATCTCTACCAAGTAGACAGACTATTTTTGATAAACCCAAACGTAACACAAAATAATGATAGTACAAAATATAAATAAAAATGTTTAAATAAAATATAAAAATATGTAATGCGATACATCATACAAGAACATAGTAAGGACTAACAATAAAATATAAAATAAGTAATAGAAAAGATAAGTGCAAGTATAAATTAAATAAGCTATTACAAGAGAGTGATTAGATTAAGTAAGAAACTACTTAGGCTAAAAAAAACTAGGAAGGTTAAATCTCAATATTCTCATTTAAGGAGAATTAAAACTCCATTTATAACTTTAAGAGGTTTTGTTTTAAACTAGATTTTATTTAATTCAAATGTTTCTTATTTTTTGATCTTCTATTTCATTAGTTAGTATTGATTAACTTAGATAACAATAAAATAATCAACACTAAATTAATAATGAGTTCAGTAATTCATAATTATCATAAATGATTCGTACATGTAGCAACTAGGTTATTTATGTACTTACATATATAACTTATAAGAAATAAGAAAACTAAATTAAATAGTTATAAACAATTAGATAAGATCTTTCTTTCGAATCAAAGTTATGTAAAATTAAATATCTCATTTTTATCAGTTGATTCATTTTAATTTTTTGTTAATTTTAATTCATTAAGTAATTAATCATATCTTCCATTTGTGTTTTATCAATTGAAATTAATAAACTAATATTTAGTTCTCTTGAGATTTAATCTGGTTTAACAACTACAATAATAGTTTTGTGAAATAAAGATTAATTTTGAGGGTTTTGATAACTCGTTCAAAGTTTTGGCACCATTGGTGGATGATGATTTTAGTTTCATAGTTTTTTTTTGTTATATTTTACAGTTTACTACTAATCTCTTGTTTTATATGCCTCTTTCTTCTTAAACTAGTAAGTTGTAATATAATTCAAAAATTGAGAAGACAGTGCATCATTTAAAGAAAGAGACCAAACAAAGGAAAAACCATTCATCACTCAAGGTGAAAGTAGAGATAAATTTAACATTTAAAGGAGACTATATTTTTCTAAGAAGTTGAAGAAAAGATCTAATATTTAAACAATAGACCGTTGAAGAAGTTAGCTGCACCAAATTTGAATTAGCAGCCTTTATGTATAAAATCACCATATTTTAAGATAGCTTCAAACTAAAATTTAGTTTGATTCACTTACTCGCTACCTTTTGTGATCTTACAAGTGAAGATCCTCATAAACATTTGAAACATTTTCATGTTATTTGTTTTGGAATGAAGCCACAAGGAATAACAGAAAAGCAAATTGATCTCAGACGCTTTTCATTCTTATTAAAAGATGAGGCAAATTATTGGCTTTATTACTTTCCCTCTAACTCGGTGACAATATGGAATAAAATGAAAATGGTGTTCTTGTAGAAGTTCTTTCTTGTACCACAAGCTGTCAATATTAAAAGAGATATGTGGAATATAATAATTCACTGGAGAAATATTATATGAATATTAAGAAAGGTTTAAGAAATTATGTGCTCACTGTACACACCATCTAATTCCTAAGCAAATTTTCATTCATTACATTTATGAAGGGTTATTATCAACATATAGGAGCACGATAAATATAGTTAGTGGAAGAATAAAACACCAAAAGTGGCCAAAAAATTAATTTCAAATATGACCAAAAAATTTTAACAAGGGACGAGGATGGATGGAGCTGTTAAGTGAGTGAATGAGGTAAGTATTGCTAACATTAAGGATGAATTTTAGATTTAACTGCTCTTACTTCTCAAATGGTTATAGGTCAACTACAATTGATACAAGTGTGTGGAATATGCTCACTCTCTTGGCATATATATACATATATATATATGGTCACCCTTAAATAGAAATATAAATTTTATTCAAATCATTACAATTTGGGATAGAAGGATCATCTAAATTTTAGTTAAGAAAATCAAGTAGGGCAACAAAGATACTAACCTTAACATTTTAATAGACAAATTTAAGCATATGTATATGCTAAATTTCATCCTCCAACTTTAGTATGTCTTTGAATGAAATTGTTAAGACCTTTGCTAATAGTACTTAGTAATTTCAATATAAAATAAGAGTAAGCTTTCAAACTTTAGGAAATTATATCACTCAATTAGCTACCTTTATTAATAATTGGAAGCGCAAGCATCAGGAAAAATTACTTCGACAAATGATGGTTAATCCTAAGAAAGATGTGAGTGCAATAATGGAGAGAAGGGGAAAGGAATTTCAATATGACTTTTCTTTAGCAATAAATGTAGAAAGGCAAAAAGGAGGGAAGAAAGATGAAATTCCTTCTAAAGATGCAATAAAGTTAAATTTTGATTTTTCTTTGCCTATATTATCTAATGCCCATGTATCTCATTTTCTTTCTAGGTTGGCTAAATCAAAAGAAGAAGAATATGAAATAAAGATTTTATAGACTTTAAGAAAGGTGGAAATCGATATATATATTGCTACTAGAAGCCATGAAGAAAATTCCAAAATATACAAAGTTCTTGAAAGAACTATGTATAAATAAAAGGAAGTTGAAGGATAAGGAGAGAAAAATTTTAGGAAAGGATGTCTCGATTGTGATAAATAGGAAATTATTAAAAAATTACAAACTTATCTAGGTATGTTTACACTTCTTTTTGTTATTGGTGTTATGAAAATTGAGTGTACCATACTAAACTTAGATGCATCTATTAATGTCATATCATAGTCAGTTTACCAAGTTTTAAATATAATGTTTTTGCAAGAAATTAATATGATTATTCAACTTATTGATCATTCTTATATGTGTCTTATTGGTATTGTACAGGCTATTTTGGTTTAGGTTAATGGTTTTGTATTTTCAATAAATTTTTATATCTTGAAAATGGATGAAAATATTGTAGAATATTCAATTTTAGTTTTCTTGGTAACACCATTCATAAGATGACTTAAACAAGAATCAATGTGAATAAGAATACTCTTTCTGTTGAGTTTGATGAAATAATGAATATTAATATTTTTAAAGAGATGAAGTATTATAATGATTTTCACTTTGTTTCTAATATGAATATTGTTGATTCAATTGTGAAAGATATTTTTTAGGAAGAAAGTATTGGAAATGAGTTAGAGTTCAATACTAAATTTGAAGTGAATGACCAAGTTGATAAAACTTATGAAGTTATAAAATCATTATCAGTAATGCTAACAAAGTCAAAAACTTTAGAAGCTAGAATTCTTATAACTCAAAAGAAAATGTTGCCTTTTGTTTTTTAGGTTTTAAAGCTAAAACTGAAAGTCTTACCTAGGCACCTAAAGTATGTCTATTTGGGTCAGGGAGAGTCGTTATTTGCAATTATCTAAAAAAGCCTAACTAATGAGCAAGAAGAAAGACTAAGAATACTCTTAAAGGACTACAAAACTACAATTTATTAGACTTTAGCTGATATACAAGGTCTAAGTCTACTGATTTGCATGCATAAGATTCTTTTAGAAAAAAAACTATAAGCCAATAAGGGAACCATAAAGTAGACTTAATCCAACAATAAAAAAATGGTGGTAAGAAAAGAGATTCTAAAGCTTTTAAATATGGGTATAATCTTTTAAAATTTGAATAATGAGTGGGTAAGCTTGATTCATGTTGTACCAAAGAAAAATAGGGTGATAGTAGCAAGAAATCGAAATGGTTGACACTAGTAAGTGTGCAAAATAGTAGCAAATGTGCCCAAATTTTAGGAAGCTTAATTTTGATATTAGAAATGACCATTTCCTATTATTTTTTGTAGATCAAAAATTAGAAAGACTTATTAGTGAATCATATTCATGCTTTTTGGATAGGCTACTAGCAAATAGCAATTACTCAAAAAGATCTAGAAAAAAAACCTTTATATGCCTTTTTGTAATGTATGTCTTTAGGTGTATGCCATTAAATTTTTGTAATGCTCTAGGTACATTTCAAAAGTACATGGTGAGTTCTTTTTAATATATTGAGAATTGCATTAAAGTACTTATGAATGATTTTACTATTTTTAGAGAATCATTTGATAATTACTTAAATCTTTTATATAAAGTTCTCAAAAGGCGCATTGAAACAAATTTGTTTTTGAAATATAAAAAAAGTCATTTTGTCGACATCATTTTATGACATGTAATTTCATCTACGATGGAGGATTACTTATTATTACATTATTAACACATATACATATTAGTTGACTTATTAACTAAAAATCTTAAACTTACATATTTTCATAAATATGCAGGTAATATATGTACTATTTTATCTTATAATGTGTTGATGTAATAGGAGTCTATGGTTGGTATATTACATAACAGTACTTGGGATTGATAAAGTTGCACATTTTACACTTGTTTTGTTGTACTATGATTAGAAATGCATGTATATATGCACTTATCTTTTTTATTTGTATATGTGCAGTTGTGATCCTTTTTTCTTGAGATGTGAGACTTTTTTTAAGGGAAATTGATGATTTATTTCACAATTGACACTACAAGAAAATAAGACAATTCGCGATGTTATATTAATAAAACATCGCGGATTGTTAAGATTTTTTGCGACGTTTTTTAAACGTCGTGAAAGATTCAAACTTTTTGCAACGTTTTATAAAAATGTCGCATATTTGTAATACTTTTTGCGACGTTTTATCAACAAAATGTCGCGAAATAAAAACCGCGACGTTATGTGGAATAAAACGTCGCAAAAGACATTTGCCTTTTGTTTAATTAAACATTTTGCGTGTTTCTTCTCTCTGCTTCTTCCCACCTAAAATTGGTTTCTTCTCTCTACACTTTTGTTTAATTATTTCTTTGTTTCGTATCTTATCTTTCTACTTGTGCTTGCGATTTCTTATCTTAGAATGATTATGTAAATGAGGGATTCATATCAATCTATTTGGTTTTAAAATTAGGGATTACGATTTTGAGGAGGGAAAGAAATTTAGGGTTTCGAAATCTGATTCGCTTGTTTGGAGGAGACATTCATCAAGTCTAACAATAGAAAGCAAGAATTTATTAATGACGGTGAGGATGAAATTAACGAAGAATTCAAGGATTCATTGTCGATATCTAACTGTTTCGACTCCTCAACCGTCAGAGCGACGCAAGAGAGGTCCGAGATTGGGCTAACGGAGAGACTAACGGA
>JAOQMS010000179.1:9277782-9299215 GCA_027563885.1 Erythroxylum longipes
AACTTGATCACCCTCGGATTGTTCTTGGGGCTTTGGTGAACCACCTTAATTTGGTACGTACTTATTGTACTCATTTACATTTGTTTTAATCAAATTTTATTCAGACCTGTGATTTAAATTGTGAGGTTCGTTATCATAAACTGTGCTCTATTATTGATTGAAAAAGTGGCGTTAAATTGAAAAAGTAGAGTTCTATCCCCTGGGCAGTGATCCTAGAGTTTTGGCAGAATGTAAGAGGCCATAAATCTCTGTATTACACTTGTTAATTCTTCCTCTCCCATTGTTATTGACCAATTTTATTGTCCTGAGGGAAACTTTCCTAACAAGGTTCGTACCTTTCCAAGAGGCACTAATTTTTTATTAACTTATAATATTCATTTTTTTGTGGTTGTGAATGAAGACAGAGGCAGCCATAAGTGACAATACTTTTGCTTCAATTCATGGGACAAGTCCATCACCTATTCCAATAGAGCTCATGTGCAGCCAATCCATAGGCTGCACCAATCTTGTACTCAACAACATCAAGATTTCTTCTTCAGTTGCAGGCCAGGACCTCACCTCCAACACCTTCAATGCCTATGGAATAGCTAGTAATACAATTCCCAGTGTGACTTTGCTACATTAATTAATTAAGTAATTAGTTACTTCCTTTAAATGTAATTGCATTTTAGAAAGAAACTAGACATGACAATACTTGTATTAGATGAGTGAAATAATGACTTTAAATGTAATATTTGCAGTTCCTTTATCGTTTATTATATTCTCTCTTGCGTCTGGAAAATCTAGCAAACTTAATCTTATCATTTGATTTGAATTTAAATTTGAGTATATAACAAATAACTTAATCGGATTAAACATTTTAACTAGTTCATCAATCTTCTTAGTAAATAATTACAAAATCTTCAATAGAAATGATATACTAAAAAAAATTGAAGAATTAAATAAATAAAATATATAAATAATATTGAATAGATATTAAACAAATAAGATTTTTCAAAAAATTTTATTTAAAAAATAATTATTAAATTAAAATTATTTTCAAAAAAGAAAAAATAATTAAAAGAAAACTTTCTACAACATTTTTTAAAAACGTCGCGAAATGTCAGTGTTTTCTGTGACGTTTTTCCGAAAACGTTGCAAAAACTTTTTACCTACACTACATTCCGCAACGTTTTTTGTGACGTTTTTAAAAACATCACAGAAGGGGTTCTTTTCATGTAGTGTGATCTTAATAAGTATATGAAGTCATCTTTTGGTGATTATCTCCGTATGAGATCATGGTGCTTTTAAAAATCATAAGTCTTGTTCTATATCAAAGTCTCAATTTGAGGCCGGACTAATTGATTATACATGATTTATGCTTTTACGGGTCATGAATGCGGGTCATACTGCATTGGTACTGGACCAAAAGGTTTAACTAGTGAGTTGTTTATGCTTGTAATTATGAGAAGTTGTAGATGAATTATAATATATTAAGTACCATTGTTCGATATAGATAGATGGTTCATTGAATTCGGTTCTTTATTATGATATTTTTTTTAAAATTGCTCGTAAACTTATTAGATTTGTTGCATGGCCCAATCTGAGTTATTCTTAAAATATTTTAGAAGAAATTTGCCAAATCTTAATTTGTTTTGTCTAAGTTAAAGAAAGCTAGAATTTTTCTATATTTACTGTAACTAATTAATTTTTTTTTACAAATAGGGATCATTAGACATTTAATTGTATTTATAATCCTTTTATAAGTTTGGTCCACTCGATAGATTTATTAAATCTAAAATTTTAACAAAGTAATTAGATCTTTCTTTTTTTTAAGTTAGTCTAAAATATACCTTTTGCTATCTCCTAATTCTATATATAAATAGTTTATAAAGAATTAAGTTTACATTATCTATAGTCTAACTTAAACTAATGAGATAAATAAGAGAACACTGAATCTTATCTCTATTTTACAAATATTATATATAAGTGATTTTATAAATTTCAAGAATAATAAAAAATTATTCTTTTACTATTTATATATCAATTATTAAAATAATCATACAATTATTTTATATGCATTATGATGACTGCTGACTGTTTTAGTTTAATACAGATTAATAATGTGGTTCCAGAACAAAATGAATTGAATCTAACTTGCAAGAATTTCTTACAATTACAAGCTTCATCTCCGGTATGAGTTTCAAGATCAAAACCACGGGAAGAGCTGCTGAAAATGAGTACTGATGGACTATGAAAGTTGCAGGGAGCAGGTTGTGGAATTGTACGTTCCGTAATTGGGAACGAACTGTAACTTGGGCAACTTTTATTCCAATTCCTTCTCCTTCTCCTTCTCCATCACCATCCGTTGCGGGATCATATGTAATTGTTACGGAATTAATTTTTTAAAAGTTTTCAAAATTCATGAGGAATATTAGAAAATGATTATGCAGAAGTTGTGAAGCACCTTACCTTACAAATTACTATAGTATATATTGTAGAATCTGTCAAGAATGATTGTACCTATCTAGACTTAAAGATGTCTATGTTTTTGGTCTTAGGCAAAGATAAAGCCATAGCTCTTGAATTTGTCTCTTGTAATATTGCACTTCAACGAGATATTTTATAAGTTAATTATTTATGTAAAAAGTCAATGTACAAGAAATTAAATTAAATTATCTAATCCAAAATCCCATATTTAAAATTTTACAGTTATAATACAAATTTTCAAAGGATAATTTCTTTTACATTAAGTAATAAAAGGAGATGAGATAATGAACTCTCAAGATACAAAATTTCTCTTGACTTATTGTTAAGCTCGACTAATTGTAACATCTAAAATATTTTCTCAAAAAAAATCTAAATCTACATAAATCCTAAAACTTAATGTCATGAATCTTGTGATGCATACACTATCTACACATTTTTCCTTTGTTGTCGGCTGAACAGCCACTCTCAATAAAATTCTATATAAGATTTTAGGACATCAAATGTACTTCGCTGTTTAGAAATTTTCCTTGTGGAATTGGAAGCGGGTAGTCGAATTCAAGCTAAACTCCTGACAAAGTTTCTTCAATGTTTTGGCAAGAACAACACTTCCACAGAAGAAGACACCTGCAAAACAGAAGGGGGAAAAAAATACTGCCAATCAATGAGCACAAGCTTCTAATGGTTCATGACTGCGGAATACCTCCGGATTTTAGAAGAGACATGTCAAGCCAATTTCGAGTTGACAGTGAATACCACTTCTCTGTACTTTATGATAAATGAGCATTTGAATTTAAGGCCTCTAGGTTATTATAAGATCTTGCGATATTTCAATTCGACTTACCTATCCTAGTAGAAGGATATGTGTCTGCCATTTCAGATAACACCTTTCTCCAATTAGGTCTAGCAAAGTGCGTTCTTATCTGTCACATGTAATCAAACTATGTTAGGATAACAATTTAAAAGGACATCTATAGTCTCCTGATCAGTAAATCCAACTTTGTTTGTACCCGGCTTTGGGAGACAATGTCAACCCCATTCTTGGCATGCTGTAGTCTCTGCACCATAGCAATAAGTGCAGACCTTGCATCTCCTTCTTCGTATACACTAGTCAAGTAGTTGTGCATTTCAATCATGTTCTGTGTCATTGAAAGAGCCAATGTAACCAAAAGTGTTACTCTAATCAGTGGCGGAAAGGAAAAGAAAGACGCAAAATTGTGGTACATGGAGATTGAAAAACATACAGTGCGGTCATATTCAGCTATGTCATCCATGACACCTTTAAACCATTCGAAAGAACCTTGTTCCCTTGTGACCCAGTAAAAATAGGCTCTTTCAGGATATTTTCTTGCAGATGACGCTTGGTCCTGTGTATGCAATTATTGTCAGGAAAATAATGTTTATTGATAATTTGAAGATATTCCGTTAAGGAAATTAAATTTGGTTAAGTACTACTAAACTCACCGGTTTTGGGGCGTGTGGCTTGATGTGATAGAGAAGATCCTTTATGATGCTAATAAATGGGGTTGCGCCGATTCCTAGACCTACTAGCAAGAGAATGTCATACTTCTTGTAATTCTGAGCAGGAGCTCCAAATGGTCCCTTGATAAGGATCCTTGGAAATCTGTCGTAATAAAAAATGAGATGTTATATACGGATCTCACGTGTTCTGAAGAATTTGAACAGTTATACAACCACCTTACTCACGTTGCTTGTATTTCTTCATAGTTGGAATCCGATAGTGCTTTAGTCTGCATTCTCATCAGGCTTCCTGGTTTTTGTTTTGTAGCTGGAGGTTCGCATACCTGGAAAATATAAAGACCAAAAGAAAAAAAAAAGTTTTATCAGCTCTGGACATGAACAACATGAGAACATAAGTGGATGAGCTATGAGGGCAGGAGCTGACACATATTCAGGGAACATAAATATCTCACTATGTCAACTACTGCCTTAGAGATTGGAATGTAATTGCTTTAACAGCGTGACAAATTCCCTGACATGACATACAAATGAAGTAACATGAAAGCTTTTGTCTTGACATTGTAAGATAATGTTCATATGCAACCTTTTCGAATTTCTTTCTGAGTGCAGTCGTCCAATCTCCTAATGTTCGTATGTGGACGCTCAAGTAATCGTCCCCAGGCGCAGAAGTAATTGAAAAGGGATGCCTGTAACAAATGAGAACTAACGTGGTTAAACATGGAAATATGATGATTCCGTAGTTAATAAGAGATTATATCTTATCAATCACCATTCGAATTGTGATAAATCCGGGCACTTGACAAAAATGTACATTCCACTTTGGTACTTGAAACCAGGAGGTTTACTCATGTATAATGCAAGAACGTTCCCCGAGTATACCACTGCCTGCAATGTCCAAAAGAGCAATAGAAACTGGAAGATTATTTATCCGCGAATGACACTTGATGATATACATTTAAGGAAAAAGTTTCATACCTTAATGACGCTTACTCCATGATTAATATGGTTTTGAAACCTTGAGAAGAGTCTCTCGCAGAGATACAGCAATACTGGCACGATTATGTACATCCATGTCTGCATAATAGCAGGAGAAATTTAGCAACAGACTCACCCGTTGGGAATCTTAGAAAAATTATTGGAGGAGGTGGATCAGGTTGGACTCACTGTCTTTTCGTACCAAGGCTTGTAAAAAATGAGGACGTAGCCATGCAAAAAGAGTAGAATGTAGGAGAAGATCAACAAGTGATGTGCATACCAAAAAGAATTGAAACCTGCCAAATGGTGAAATGGCCCTGGCAATTTGACAACATTCTTCCTGAAATAGTGTGTTGCCAGGGTAAATGAGTAGGTCATAATGAGAATCAAGAGGATCCCAGTTATGCCTACTGTAGTTGATAGGAGAGACCAATATGTTGGCTGTTGGTATTTGAACAGTGGTCCAACAACGGCCATGAATTTCTCTCTTGGACATGAAGTCAACAATGGGAAATTACAAGCCAAATGAGCTATTGTGTGGACTGCTGTGGCTATCGCTATCAGTAATGCAATCATCTTGTGGAAGTTTATATTGTCATCAAAAGGGATGAAATTATTAAGAAAAGATGATCTGAGCATAGTAAGTGTTTTCCGACAGACAGGAATAAGAATGAGAGCCATATCAAACTTGAGATTTTCTGCTGTAGCCTTGGCTGCAGACAGACAATTTCCAGAGATTTTGTAGATAGGCGAGCCCTTGTGCTGGTTGAATTTCCAAAGGAAAAGAATCACATTTATGGCTAACAAGAGAATGACAACCCACACTCTCCTCCAATTCTCGTGAATGAGTTCTATAGTTAGTGAAAAGAATTTGCTAACAGGTGTTCTGTATCTACTTGGGATCATGGCTTTTGTAAGGAGATTTTCTTCTTTGTGCTCTAGTTTAGGGCATCCATCAGGGCTCACCATTCCCCTTAGTAGAGTTTCTAGCTGCCACATCTGATCAATCCAATAAGAAGTTGAAAGAATTAGAGTTACTAGTTAATTGATCACATAGTCTGAATTTTACGACGAATCAGTAGTTCTTTTCGTTTCTATGAACCTCTATGTATCCATGATGATCGGGGTCAAGTTCTTCCATGATTAGAGCTGCATATGTTTTCGCGTTCTCTTTAAGATTTGCGAGCTTGTTTGCGGAGGCACTCAACACAATAACCTTTTGCCATGAAAAAATAAGCATGTGATGAGAAACTTCATTACCTCGTATATCTATACAGAAAGGGGAACGCTCACTCACCTCCTTCACTTCATCCTCAGATAGCCTACCATCTCCATTCTTGTCAAACCTGCAAAAGTTTTCATCGTCAAACTTTCTTTTGGTAAGCTGAACTTCAGGTATATAGTTGTTTGAAAGTGAATTTTTACAAAAGATCCTCACATGTCAAAAAATATTTGGAGCCGAGTGTCAAAATCTTGTCTAGTCATATCTTCCCAAAACAATTTCAATTCATCCCGAGTTATCCCATTTATGGTGCACACCATTCTACGCCTTGCAATGGCATCAAATATTTCTCCAGCAAAGTCTTTTGATTGATCACCCATTCCTATAAGGGAAATATAAGTTTTGCCCTTTTCAGATTCATTTGGTTTTCTGATGTGTGCCTGCCAAAGGACGAGAAAGTAGAAACATGTAAAAAAAGAGAGATATTCACCGACGCATACTCCAAATTTTTCCCGAGGGAGCTTCCCATCGACTGCAAATTGATCGAATCGCCTTTCGATGGATCTCCATGCGTCCTGTTCCTTCCCTGTCACCGTCCTATCAAGAAACCGGAGGTTGTTAAGCCCTCTAGCTGCTGCTGACGCTGTCCTCTCCATTTTTGGCGGCCGGGAATGTGCCGGCGCTGGACCCAGAACACCACTTTTCCTCAATGCATTGCTCGTAGTTTTCTTGATCGACGCCCCAAAATTGCTTGTAGTTCTTCTCAGGGACATACCAAGATTACCGGAATGCCTGATATTGGTTGGTGAATCATTGGCAGGTCTAGATGGTGTACATGAATTAGTTTTGTGTCCATCATCGTTTATAGGTACGTTAACCATTTGATCAATCTCAACGCTGTCCAGCATCCATCTTGAAGACTCTCCCTTGTTGCTCATTGACACTGATATCGATCAGACCTGGACAAGATATGAATAAATGCACTTCTGGCAATAACTTAATCAAAATGGAGGAGTTCGTATGCATGCATGGAGACGATTTGTTATTATGGCAATTCGGACAGACAGAGAGACAAGAGTACATATGAAACGGTCAAGCTGGTTTTTGGGAAGAGGCAAACAATAAATGGAAGGTGCAAGAGTAACTTAGATGGGTAGTTATGATCCGGAAGGAAGTTATTTTAGTTATATGTCCAAAATAAGAATAACTTCAAGAACATGATATGTCTATATAAGAACGTAGAATGACAAACAAAAATTACGACCTGACCAAAGACGCTATTACGCTTGTTTGTTTACTTGACAAGTAACTCATCATTAGTAGAGTTTCTCCAGGCTCCAAATTGTATTTTGTAGCCCTCATGTTGGCAGCTATTTGATAATTTTTATTCTTTTTTTTATGAAGAAAAATGTGGTGGTTAAATCTACGTCTTAAGCAATATTAGTGGGTGATGCTACTTTAGAGGTGTGATATTATAAAGTGGAGATTGTATACAAACTCTAAACACATATATTAATAATATTAAGAAATTTAGTGGGAAGAATCTCAAAAGGTCTTTGCTTTTTTTTAAAATTTTTTTTTCATCTAATGAACTCAAAATCAAAAAGTTTTTAATTTTGTGGAATTTGTTCTAAAATCTAAATTTTAGACATGGTCTTTTAAGAAGTTTGTTTATGTTGATTGTTCCTATTCTTAAGCAATGATGTATTTGTAGTTAAGCAAGCTAATGTTTTTATTTTGCTTTTCATTTCGAGGGGTTCTCATAAATTAGGCATCAGAATTGTTTGCTTTCATGCTTGCTTTGTGCTTTCTAGCGAAGAAAATTGGCTAATTTCACAGGCTTGAAGTTCGTCATTTAAAGGCCTCGCTAATTCTTTTTTTAGGAGTTGGGACACAAAACATAGTATGGTTAAGCAAACATACGGAGATTCAAGTCATGTTTTAGAACCAGGATGTGCCTATTGTTTTATATGCCCCGGACGAAATAAAAAAAATGGGTCTCAATAAATCGACAATACATAAATATATAAACTTAAAGTTTATATGTTTGTACGAAATATAAATGACTTAATTTTGTACGAAATATAAATGATTCAATTTATAAGCCTATATACTCAACCAAATATTAAATTATCATAACATCAGTTAATAAAATAGCAACAGTAACAACAAAATAGTAATAACAGCAATTAAACAACAATATTAGACTGCAAAATATTAAGAGAATTGTACTAACAAATACACAGAGGATCATGATTTATGAGAAACAATTTCTCTGTACATATCTAGATGCAAAATTATTAATAATATTATCAAAATCAATATTATTCAACATATCCTTCTCAATATATAATATAGCTAAATCATTTAACATTTCTTGTGACATTGATGATTTCAAGTAGGTTTTTAATAATTTTATCTTTGAAAAACTTCTCTTAGATGATGCTACAGTCACAAGTATAGTCAATAAAATTCGATAAGTAATTGAAACCTTTGGATATAAATCTGCAGCTTTAACAAATTCTAAAATTTAATTACAAAATTTTAATTATTTATTAATATTTAATTATCTTTATAAATAATAAGTAATCTAAAAATAAAAAAGAAGAAACACAAATAAATACAATATCATTTAATATTAATGTTATGATTTAAAATGCTAATATAATGTCCGTATTAATGACAAATTACAAATTAATTATAACATATTCAAGTATTTAACAAGCTAAAAATACATTAAAAAATCATAAACTTTACTTTATCTTTAAATTACACTCGGAACTTAGAAGATAGAATTGTGAAAATTTTTTATTGCCAATTTTTGAGTTGGAGTACCTTAGATGCATATGTTAATAAAAATAAAAAAATAGAGGGTAAAAATATACCTAAATTCTTCAAAACTATATATAACTATCATAAGTTATAAGTTATCATAAGTTAGTTTAACGTTAATTTATGATAACGTTATAAGTTAGTTAACGTTAACTTATTCACATGATAACGTTAACCCCTCTTTTTGATTTATCTGGAACTCTTATCCTGTTAAGTAGAAGGCCTTTATCAAAAGTTGGACCTGTTTTTTCTAATTCAATTTCTAAATATGCTACTTCTACCTCATATGACCTGAAGAATAAAACTATGACTTCGATCAGAAGCTATGCTCTATCTCCAACTGTAAGGGAGGCCAATCATGACTTCCAAGAGGGGCCCCTCTTGTTGATAGGCCCTGGGCAGGTGCCCTGCCTGCCCCTACCCAGAGTTGGCACTGTTTAGAACAAGTGGTTATCTTGTAATTTGGTACCCAATAGATACTGTAACTTTCCATACTGTGATAATCTTCTTTTGGAGGGTCAGTTTGGCAGCTAACTGAGTAGTTTTTAATAACATTATAATTGTCATAGCATGACCATTTTTATGATGTCTTTATGAACTCGGGTTATTGAGGGATAAAATTTAAACATAATCTTATGTTTTTGTTTTTTAATACGAGGAAAACTCTTTTTGGGAGGCTTAGTAGGCAATACTTCTCTTACAATGGGGGGCCCAGAGGGCAATAACCCAACAGATAAAACCGTCGGCTGCCCCATACTTTTACGAGGACTGTAACAACGCCGCATGGAATCGAACTTAGGACCTAGCGCACGCCAAGCCCCACTCTCAACCATCCGGCCACAACCCTCGAGGTTTTGGTGATAAAATTTAAATATGCA
Organism: Erythroxylum longipes; assembly: GCA_027563885.1. Taxonomy (NCBI): domain Eukaryota; kingdom Viridiplantae; phylum Streptophyta; class Magnoliopsida; order Malpighiales; family Erythroxylaceae; genus Erythroxylum; species Erythroxylum longipes. The sequence continues at coordinate 9,287,638 of JAOQMS010000179.1, forward strand.
TTTTCATTCTCTTGTTAGGAGAAAAAGAAAGGTAGTATTTTAGTGCTCGTCGTTACTACGAGAATCGCTTTTGCTTTCTTTTCCTCTGATTACTAAGATGTTTCAGTTCGTCAGGTTGTCTCTTGCCTGCCCATGGATTCAGCAACAGTTTAAAATGTTGCCCTATTCGAAAATCTCCTAATCTATGCTCATTTTTAACTCCTCAAAGCATTTCGTTGCTTACTACGTCCTTCCTCGTCTCTGAGTGCCTAGGTATCTACTATAAGTCTTTCTTCGTTTGAAAGCTAGTATTTTAGCAATGAACGACGCATGAGGAGAGAGGGTTAACTCGGAAAGAGTAAAATCAGGCCGGGACTAAAATGGGCCTGCTTGGGCTTAGGCATGAACACCCTTAGGCCTTCTTAGTCTAGAACTCCTCTTCTTCCTTTGTATAGCCTCCAAAGACTTGCATATTGATTAAAAAAAAAAGATTAGAGAGGAGACTTCACACAAGGTAAAACTAGAGAACAAAATACAAAAAGAAAGGCCTTCTTAGTCTAGAACTCCTCTTCTTCCTTTGTATGGCCTCCAAAAACTTGCATATTGATTAAAAAAAAAAAAAGATTAGAGAGGAGACTTCACACTAGAAAAAACTAGAGAACAAAATACAAAAAGAAGCAAACTGAAGAAAAACCATAGTCTACAACAGAAAGGAACATACAATTTTAGCGTGGAACAAAAAAAAAAGAAAAATAGTTAGAACATGAAAACATATTCATAACTTTATGAATAGGGTCGATCCACATAACAAGTTAAAAGACTTGATATGATTAATTGGCATACAAATAATGGAGGAGGAAAACATGAAGGAAAAAAAAAACAGGGAAGCTGCTGTATAATCGAAAAAGAGGGAAAGCAGTCATGGACTCGTAGAAGCACATAAAAGATAAACACATTTTTAGGGGTCCATTCAAATAATGTACATAAACAAAATGACATTGTTTGTGTTATATAAGGGTTTTAGGTTTTGGGTTGGGTTTTAGGGTCATAAAGTCTTAATTAAGAAAATTTAAACTCAACTCAAATTCTAATCAATTTAAGTTAAATTCATTAATTTCAAGTTGGGTAGATCGGGTTGGACATAATTCAAAATTTATAATTTAATTCACAAGTCCGAGATCAACTCAAAGTTTGATTCAACAAATGGATTGGGTATAGCTCGAAGTTTATTCAGGCATTAAGAAAGGGAGGCCGAGTTCAAGCAACTTTTTAACTAACGTAAAAAAGTTTAAATCCATGAGGCAAAAAGAGGGATTGAATCAGTTAAGAGTTTAGATTGAATCAAATTTACTAGGCCCAAACTCGAATTCGTCATTTTGGGTCTGAGCCTTTTAGCCGGATATGTTTAACTATTTAAGGGTTTGTTTGGAATATGAGGTTCGGCTTCATTTGCCATGGACCCTTTGTTCACCCTGTCTGCTTGTAGTTGTTGGAACATTGGCAGACGTGTTGCTGTAACCCCATCGCAGTTTGGAGATGTTGATAACTTTTTCAGCTGTCTTTATGTTCCACTTGTACCTCTTCAATGATGTTATTTCCATGAGTAGTACAAATTCTTTGTTTTGCTATTTATTATTTGAATAGAAATTGAAGCAAAATGGTTGTGAAAATTGAAATCAGAATCAGAATCTGTCCTCGCCGCCGGGTAATTGTAGGCGTTATTTTTTCTTCTTCTTTAATTTCCACCTCTTAAAGAGTTGATGCAAATAAAAACTTTTGGGTACATGTAAAAGCAAAAGGCATCAACTTTCAACTGCATTCACCAAAACTCTTGTCCTATTTAAGACGAACCAAAACAAATGAAGAATCTATATATTTTTCTATCCAAGGTGAACTTTTTCTTTAACCAAACAATCGGTAGTAATATTTTCTGTACATTAGTTAATAGCAGTGAGAGGTACTCTGGAATCTCTCATGGATTGAGCTGCCTCGTATGCAGCTAGTAGATGTTTCATATCTCCATTTGCTAGCTTCACCGATTTTCCATCCCAAAACAATTTTAACAATTCCTCGAAAGCTGGGGTTCTCAGCTCTTCAATCGATGCAATGCTTGGAAGATTGAAACCCCTCTTTCTCGGTGTTGAACAAGATGGTTCATCCACCTGTTTAGTAAAAGGATACAAAAAAATATCAGCAACTAAGACAAACACACGAGTGAACATATTAAAATGTTTGGTTGTGTTCAAAATCTTTCCGCTCGTTAGATGCCTGACCTTGTATTCATTCAGAAGACATTTTCCAGCATTATCTGTAATTTCTACAATCCTGTGGTAGTGACCACCCCTTAACTCTCTCAAATCTTCACAGCAGGGAGTTAGCATTGAATTGAGATTTCCACAAGCATCATGATCAAGTTGTAACGAATCTGCATAGGTTTTGCTCGTCACTTAACAAGAACAACATGGGGCATAAATAACTACAGACAATATAGAGCAAAATCAGCGATACTAACGGTCAATTGAGGAGAGGAGATTATTATTCGCTGCACCAACATCTTCAATGGCAGTTGATACAGCAGATGAAAACCGATCACGCAGGGCTTGATTGGCTTCCATTCCTCCACTGATTGGATAATTAAAAATCAGTTGAATGTTATTGAACCAAAAGATTCATCAACTCTAATGGGTAATGGCATACCTGACAATGGAATTCACTGAAGCAACGTTGCTTCTCTCCAGGCTTAGCAATGATTCTTGAGCATTCCTCCACTGTTGTGCACCCAGTTTTGCCTTATTCAAACTGGAAATGTTGCGATTGGAACAAATTCAGAAGAGTAAAATAGAATAACAGCATTGGCTGAACAGATCAAAATATTCTTACCAATTATGAACAACCTCCTCCATATCTTTCTTTCCACTCTCGACTCCAGAAGTATCCTGAAGATAATTGGATTCAGTTTTTTGCATGTGGAGTGTCCATTCGGATTTTATTGATGACGTAGAATTCTGCATAGTTGACATTTCTTGTTGTATTTTGCTGGTTCTACTGTTTGCACTTTCGCGAAGATCATGGACTGCCATTTGCACCTGAGGCATGCATGCAATTAGTCATAAATTGAGATAACCTTTTTCAAGGGCAAAGGTCCAGCCATTCACTTGCATATACACATACCAATTTTTTCTTCCTTGCATTTGAACTTGCGAGCAGCTCTGCCACTTTTTCCAATAACTGCCTCTCTTCATTAGCAGCACATTCCTACAAGTACCATAAAAATATTAAATAACAAGAAATAAAATAACATAGACTGATGCAATGTAACAACCTCAAACTTCTCCTCCAGTGCAGTTAACTTTTTATCATTAACTGTTTGTGCCTCCTCTATGATTTGGTTGAGGTTGGAGGCGTGCATATCTAGAGTACCGAAGAAATTCACTGTTATTTTAGAAATTGCCCGTGCAGTTTCCACAGCTCTATGATGTGCCTGCATTCAATATCCAAACATAATCATTTACCAAAACAGCAAGAGAAAGAATGATAAATTTCGTCAAACAATTACATACATCACGCTGTTTCTGTGCATATGCACTTAGTTTCTCCTCTTGCACATGAAGGTTATATCGAAGATCGTTAAGCAAAGCATCAGCCTCGGAAGCTATTCTTTGGAAGAGCTGAATCAAGTAAAGATGACGTCACAAAAATGAAAAGGATGGATGTTTCTTGCTCAAAACTCAGTTGTGTGGATCTGACACTTACACCCTCAAGTGCATGTGAATGATTTGAAACTTCAGAGTTTAGATTAGAAAGAGTTGACTGGGAATTTTCCTCAAGATCATTGGCCAAATCATCCAAAGCTCTAATCCCAGATCCGTGCATGGTTTGCAGCTGTCTAACTCTTCCTCGAAGTTCTTCAGCAGCCTTTACGCATGCAACGCCTTAGTTCTTGCTAAGCCTAATTAATATCAATAAAGATGAGCCCGGCTAAAATCTCATTTAATCTTACCTCAGTCTTTGTCGATACAAATGACTGCATATCTTCTTCCATGTCCTTCAACTGTTGCTCTTGTTGAGACACAGAGGCCGCTACGGTGTTGTGCAAAACTTCAAGCTGTTGGGTTAACTGGGACTGGAATTTCTGAATTAGCACCTTATTCCCATCTTCAATTTTATCCTTCCGATCTGAAAATGAAACATTATAAATCAATTATTTTGTGACGATTCAGAAACTGTGTCTTCTTCCAAACTAAGTCAAACCTATTTTTGCAAATAATCCAGACACATCCGATGCAGCACTTTCCAACTCAGCCCGGAGCTCAAATGCACGCTCCACCAGTGCTTTCTCTGAAAAAATGGACAAGCCCAGAGACATAATGTAAAAAAAGCCGAAAGAGATAAAACCAAACAAAAGGTACCACTGGCACTAGTTTGGACATTGTCAGCAAAGTGCAAAATTAGATATATCGAAATCATAACACAGAAGAAATCCTAAAAGGATGCTAAGTGCAGATAGTCCATCTTACCAGATTTGAGCAGATTATATATTAAAAATTCCTTCTCTTTTATTGTTGCATTTGCCTGTCTGTGTTTTTCCTCCAGGTCAGACAATGAATTCTCAGTCTCCTCAAGCTTTTTCTGAATATTTTTAAGGTTGAACAATTACCTTCAGATTTCGAAAAAGACGGGAGCAGAAAGGTGTAATGGTATAAGCGGCTGTAACTTGAAATACTTACCTCGGTTTTTTCAAGCTTCTCACTTAATTCTTCAGTTAAATGTAGCTGGGAATCATATTGTTCCTGAAGCTCCATCACTTGCTGCTCAATTCAGGATGATAGGATATTTAGTTGTTGATCACTTAGTTGTAAAAGTGGAAAGAACAGTAGGAAAATGTAATCGTGATGAAGCACACCTTATCCTTGGAATCTGAGTCAAGTTCCATGCGCTCTATTTTTTCAGCCATTGCCTGGGTAAGCAAAGCGTAAGGGACTACATAGTTACGCATCATCAGAAAACTCAGTTAAGGACTCAGATGAAGAATATTATCATGAGGTGAGAACCTTCTTTTCAGCTTCTTCTTGAAGGTATCTATCTCGTGGTATATAGATTCCATTTTTCTCTCTTGCAGCATAAACCTCTGATGAACATCAAAGAAAATAGAATACATACAATTTACGCATGAAAATTAACAGTAAATCAAATGAGTAATGCTTTCTCTGTTTCTTTTTTTTTTCTCACATAAAGAAGCCAGAAAATACCTTGCTTCAGCCGGTCAATTTCAGAGTACAGATCCTTAATCATAGCAGATTTCATCATTTTTTGGTTAATCTGAAAGAGAAATCAAAGTTAGAATCAAACTAACCGAACAAGATATGTTTGGCATTGTGAGAACTTACAAATTGGATGAGTAGACAGTTAACATAGAATCTGCCATCAAATAGCAACCAGGATATTTACCTCTGGCTTGTTTTTGATGTTCTTGGCACGGTGTGCATAATCTAAAGTACTGAGAGTTTCTTCTAAGGAATGTACTGACGGAGATATAGTTGCAATTATGCATGTTTTTGTTTTCCCTCCCAATGAATCCCTCAACAGCCTTGTTAGTTTACTGTCCCTGAATTAAAAAATGTACTTCCAGTTACATCACTTTTGGGGTTCAAGAACACCATAAACATGTTAAATATATTAATCTTTTCTTTCAACTATTACCTATAAGGTACATGACCAGAATGTTCGACCAGAGCATTGATGACACGACCTAGTGTAAGCAAACTCTTATTAATCTCTCCTGCTTCCCTTGCTCTGCCCTGAAAATGGTTATCACTTTATAAATATTCAAGCATTCCATGAAACAAGAAACGAAAACATTAACAAAAAAAGTGAGTAAGAAGACCAAAAGCAGAATGTTGAAGATTGTACCTATTTCTAATCATATAATATTAAAATAATTTTACAGCAGAAAAGTTTCGGAGTTTGCTATGCCATACCTCTCTTGCACCTGACCTTGAGATATTCTCCGAACCAGCAAGGTCAACTAGATTCAACTTTCCACACTTGATCATCTCTTCACCCTCAGGTGTACATTCTTTGATGTGAATAGTGATAGAAAATATTGAGTGAGAACGACTGCTTTGCTTGTTAAGTAGGGTCTCTGCTGTACGCCTCTTTGCAGAACCTTTCTCCAAAATTTTGTAAATCTCATTGGCAGTAGTCACTATCTCTTCTTCCAAGCCTCTAACAAAAACACCACCTTTTCCATCTTCCATAAGCGCTATGGGTTTTTTAGATTTGTCATCTATAAACTTGGAAGTTTCTTCTGGAGCCAGAAGATCAGTTATTTCCTCATTGTATAGCTCCAGAAATGTTACTTTCATGCTATATTCAGCATTCTGAGCTTCCAGTATGTCAAAAATTTGTTTTACTGCTCTTGGGATGACACCTGCGTCACTAGGAAATTCCCCATTCTACAATGGGAGTAAAACAATAATTTTAGTTGCAGCTAAAAGCAGAAAACTAAGAGAACAAATATCTCCCCAAAACTATAACCTTTTTCCTTGCTCCTCCTTCCATAGTGTAAGTCTTCCCCGTTCCTGTTTGACCATAGGCAAAGATGGTGCAGTTGTAACCTTCAAGAACTTCATATACTATGGGAGAAACTGCACTACCATACAAGTCCTTTTGTTGGGATGTTGGTCCAAAAACCTATTAGAAAACCACTTAGTTAAAACCATTGCTACAACTCAATTGTCTATCACTATCAAATAGAGTATCAAGATCAAACTTAATATATAAATCCATGTTGTGAGTTTTTTTTTGAACTGTAAGGCAGACCTTGTCAAATAGAAAGGTTCTATCAATCTGCTTGTTAGCTATATTCTGAACAGCAGTAACTTCCCTTCTACCCTCATTACATGAAATCACCACTGGAGTGTGTACTCTGAGCTCATCGTCATTCAGAGGCCTAATGTAAACAAAACAACTGATTAATGACGACAGCCAAAGCAAAAAATGTGTCCAGTTTAAAGCAGTAGGCAGTTAATCGCTAAGAAGTCAAAAAGACCTCAGACTTCCTAGTATGAACAGAAGCTCAATCAATTATCCAATATAAAACCCTGGAAGGCGTTATTGAATCCGGAATCAACTCAAACCCATTAAAAGACAACAAATCAACTGACCTGCAACGCACAATAACCTGTACATTGACACCTTTATCTTTATCATTTTTGGTACTTGAATTTGATTCCCCTGATCGTAGATCTCGTGATGACTTGTCACTTGAGCGTGGAGTCTGCGATGGGGATATGGAAACCAAACCCGCTCTTCTTGATTGTGAAGAATCCATTCAGCTCTATCCTCTAACCTAGCTTTAAAACAACCTCAAGCCTCTTCTCCGCGAATCGCTGATCGAGCAAAAACTCACTTAGTCAACCAATTAACCATGATCACTAAACGAAAAGAAGACTAAATGACCACGCTTAGCTCAGTATCAGATCAGTCAGTCAGACGAAATTTAGACAGAAACAAAGACAAATCAAACTAATTTATTAAAATAAAAACAGTCCATACGCAAATCCACAAAAATAGGAAGTCCATTAATTTTACAACAAAAAGTCACCATCTTGAAAATAATTCCATATCCTACATAAACACATTGTTCCCTGAATCTTTTAAAAAGACCAGTTGAGTTCACGGATTCAGCTCAGCTCACACAACAGCGCACTAATCACAAGAAATGAGATAAAGACAGAAACATTAAAGACTCAATGTGTTCTAATAACACGCGCGCAAGCGTAGAGATGCAGACAGAGGTGTATGTATAAATGCACGTAAAAACAGCGAGAGAAACAGAGATCAGGTAAGTGAAAATGGATCAAGAGAAATGAGCAGAAGAAACTTGAAAATCTATCACAAGAACTTACAAGAATTGTATCAAAGGGAAGGTGTTGTTGAAAGTATATCTGTGCGATGATTTCAGAGAGATTTTACAGAGAAGAGAAGAGAGGAAGAGAGAGAAAGCAATTAAAAATGGAAGCTTTGGCTTTTTATATTGGAAGAGAGAGAGTTTTTGTTTGTGTATTTGTGTTAGGTGTTGTTGAGAGTTAAATTTAGAAATTGAAAAACAGAGAGGGAGAGAGACGGATGCATAATGCCGTTACGGTGGTTTATGTTTTTTGAATTGAAGCTGATAGGACGGGCAGATATTTTGACGGCGTCAATTCAATTTCCTCCCAATCTGACCGTTATAGCACCACCTCCGTCTCCACCAATCTCTCTTTCTCCCTATGTCGCTGCATAAATAATTATTATTTTTTGTTTAAGTTGTTGGAATTTGTTTGTGTTGGTATGCGGTGCGGTCGTTTACACACTTAAGTCAGCACGAGAAGGATTGCTTTGTACCGTTGGCCTGTAATCCGGGGAGGAGGATGATCTTGTATTATTCATTTTGTTGACGTTGCTGTTAACTGATGTGGGCCCTTCATGGAGCCTCTATAACTAAAACCAAAAACTTTGAAATTTGAAGTGTCAAATAATGGCTGGATTTTGAATTAAGCACTAATCCACATTTCACTTCATTATTTTTGTGTTAAAAAATAAATACCATTTGGTGTATAGCATAAAGAGAAAGGCAACCCCTGGCTGATGCTTACCACCAAGTCATAAAATAGAATGACCGTATCAGGGCGTGCAAATTAAGGACTGATAGGACAAATTCCCATTAACCGAGTAATATATACTTTGTCCTTTCCTGGTTCAATTTTGTTTGAAAAGGAGCCAGCGTTAAAAAACAGAATCATTCTGTTCTCACAAAAAATTTGCTATGCGCCGGCCCATGAAAACTTTGGATGTTCTTGTTGACATAAATTTTTCTATTGCCTTGAACTTACCTCCAAAGCAACGTACAAAATGTGAGGAAGATATACCTATTTTTGTGTACTACAAGCGGAGGCTTCTCACCCTATGGACACTACGAAAGAAACTACGTACTAATGTTAATTCATGCTGCTGCTGATTCTCGGTTTACACATTTCTTTCTTTCAAGGGTTTAACTTTGTTGGTAAATGCAGAAACCACTGAGGTTGAGACTCCTTTTAGGTAAATGAACAAAAAAATTATACCTTCCACTATTTTTAAAGAAAAAGGAAAAACCAAAAGGGAAAACAAAGCTAATATTGGTACCTTTTTTATTGATTAATCATATTAAAGATATTTATTGCATATTATGCTTACACTTGTATATCGTGATTGATTACGTGTCTAAATTGGATTTGATGAAAATTAAAAAATCAGTTGGAATGTATGAAGAGATATAAATGAGATATTAAGTGTGTATGCAAGAGGAGTGTGAAGAGGTGAGGGAAAAACTAGAAAAAGAAAATAAGTGAAGCTGAAGCTGAAGCTGAAGCGCAAAAGAGAAGACAGAAGTGGGGCTTGTGTGTGGTGGCAAAGTAACCCCACGTGATAAAGAGTGATGTGAGAAGGCACATGCCTCACTCAGTCCGCTACCTTTTGGCGTCCAAAGATCCCTATCTAAACGCCTACCGAATACATAACATCACATACTCAATCCGTATTCTTTAAGCTTCCTAGTATGGAAACAGGATTCTAATCAAGTTACGTGCATGCCCTCCATTCCTTTCTTTTGTTCTGTTGATGATTATCATCCTCAGTTTCCTTATTTCCACTATCTTCGCTTGTAACTTGCAAGTGCATGCTCATTCCCAACTTAAACGGATAACAAAAGAGTATTTTATTCTCTTCTTTCATACATTTAAAGAACATAAAATTTTATCACAAGTTCAAACTTATTGTTGGAATTCCATAATCTAAGTCTAAACTATAAATTTGATAAGTGCATATATACTTTTAACTGATTCAAAATATAAATAAATAAATTTATTTATTTTAGTCCAAAAAGACTTAAAAGTGATTAACATTTCTTATTTTATTTTGATAATTCAAAACCTTAATGCATGTGTCGTGTGGTGTACTAATAAGTTTACTATTGTTTTTCTATCTTTCTTTAAAACTAGTTGAAACCCTTGTTCTAAAATTGGTGAAGCTTGCACTTCCCAATGATGTAGAGATATTACGGTGGTTGCGCTGGCAAGGTCACTCACATGCTCCGGCTAGACTTTTAGATATTATGTTGTTGTCAAAAAAAAAAAGAGGGTCTCCAAGTTTTGGAATCCAAGAAAAAAGGGCCAAAGAAAAGGGCAAGTCATAGCAAGTAATGTTTGTGTGTGTTTGGTAAGTCTTTTACCATATTTATATGACCCCATTTCACCAAATTAAAATCTTGTCATTTAAGGAAATATCCATTTCTAGTTTCGGTTAGAAACCAGAGTCGCAGGTTTACTATTGTTACAAGTTATGTCAGGTAAATTGGCTGGTTCTAAAGAAACTAGGTCGTAGTATGAATTATTGTCATGTTGGGTGCCGATGCTGTGAGGAACTGTTTAGGTGACCACAAATTTCTAGATACCCCAAGACCCATTTTGCATCACTTCCTGAATGACAAACTCAAGGGTACCAAGTTCTGGGAGGATTCCAAGGATAATTTTTATTTTCACTCTTACAAAAAGATGAAACAACAAAGCAACGTATACCTATGGAACCACAAAAGATTGTTATGCTAATTAATCATAAGTGGAACTAGTAACGACTGTCTATGTCTCATCACACCTTGGGAAAACTTTATAATGACACCTATGACCTATCAGATAACGTTTTTTTAGTACGTGCGACCTTAATAATGTTCTATCCAAGATTAGGATGAACTTAATTCAACCAGACTTTAATGTTGTCTTTTGACTTGCATGTTTAAGAAATCTTCCATGCATGTGCAAGTGGGGATTGTACAACTGATTAAATCACTGATGGGGATTTGGACAGTAACTGTGTATTAAATAAAGTGATTCTTGTCACTAATCTTTTTCTCAACGCAACTTTTTGTTAGCGAAGAAGTGAATAATTGCATTGTATTTCTCACACAATTTACAGAGTTTTGCACCATTTACATGAGATAAGATATAATATGAATAGAGAAGATTAAAGCATATTAAAAATAATGATTATCTCTAAGTAATAGATGTTATCACTAGTTAATACACTAAAAGAAAAATGTGGTTTTGCGACGGAAATTACCGACCGAAAATATTCAATTTCCGTCGGTATGTAATATTAGCGACGAATTTTACTGACAAACATAGGCGTTGTTGAAACGGCCGTAGTTAACAAATACCAACAAAAAATAATGTTTCGTTGGTAAATTTACGACGGAAAAATATATACCGGTGGTAAATTTACAGACGGGTTCCGTTGGTAAATTTACCAATAGCTTACATTTTTTCGTCGGTATTTTTATCAACGGATCTCATATTTCTGTCGGTAAAATAATCAAAAAACTTTTTTTATAATGTACTGTCAACACCATCAATAAATTTTATTTCATCGTATTATAATTGATGCATAATGTAAACAGTTATTAATGTAATGGTATAAATTTAATTTTTTAAACATAAATTTGATTAATGATATAAAGTTGAAAATATCTTAATTGATAATAAAAATTGTACATAATAAGTTTTCGTAATTCTAATAAAATGAC
>JAOQMS010000179.1:9299315-9319120 GCA_027563885.1 Erythroxylum longipes
TGAATAACATGCTTGGAGCCTAAAAGAGTTATAATGATAAATACGAATATAATTGGTTTTACTTATAAAAGTGAACCCCTAATTATAAGACACTTTTTGTAAGGGTAAGCATTTACAAGATGAGTTATTGCCTAAATTACCAAATGACCATATAAACATCCAATTATATGCATTAAAACTTGAATGCTCATACATCATCATTCAATTCTCAACAAAATAAAAATTGTATGCATTGTGACAATTCTAGACTTAGAGTACATGACATTTAAGAAAAAATAGACAAAATTTTCATATGAAGTCATCTTAAAAGAGCACGGAAGAATATCACCAATCTCACTATTATTATAGCATCACATTTTATAAAAAGCCATTACATATGCCCCATTTATCATAAGGGTAAATAAGCATATCATCTCCCAATTCATATGCTAAGAATCAAAGTCACAAAAGAAGAACTCCTAATCACCAAAATTTTCGAAGGAGAATATTATATGACTTGCATCATCTATCACAACCTTTTAATTCTTAAGAAAGAATTAAAAGAATATAATACATATAAACTTCAAAGTATAGAGAGATTAAAAAACTCTAGACGTATGCATAATTGAGAATGAAATATTAAAATTAAAATGCAAATGAGTGTGGTTGTTAATAACAAATGAGTATGATACTAAAATTTAAAAATGTATGATGTAATATAACCTAATAGTGTGGTTGTCAAGACAATTTTATCGATGGACATCATTTGACATTCTTTAATTAATTTAAAATTTTTCAATATTGAAAAATTTGATATTTATAATTACAATTATCTAATAAGACAATTCAATGTTAATTATATTTTTAGATAACATTATAAAACATACCTAAATTAAATCAAATCATATATAAAGCTTCGAATTGAATATTAAAAGAAAAGTTTAATATTATAAAACCTAAAGTAAATTTTTTTATTAAAACTATAAAAATAAATATTTAAAATTAAAATTAGTGAAGATAAAATGTAAGTATATCTTAAACTTCTTAATAAACATAACAAATCAAATAAAAACTTAAATTCAAGGGATTATGCTCAGGCTTACAACAACCATGCACTTTCTCATACACCCAATTATCCTATATCACATCTCTCATTATATAAATCCAATATATAAAAATTATAGTATAAAATTGAATATTATATAGTACTCGAACCTCCTCTTTCACATGAACATTTTCGAAAGTAGTATGGTTTTGAATAGGTTACGTAAACCATGATGAAATTGGAGTTATATATACTCAACATGCAAGTCTCTATCTAAGAGACATTTCATCAAATACCTCATAAGCAATATGTATTATCTCTAACATTCACACAAAACAAATGCATTTTCCATTATTTACCAACAACAACACATGTAAACAATAAATAAACCAACAATTCAACAAAAAAATGCATAATCCAACAATCATAACAAAACCCACCACCCACCACCCACCCATGGTGTACATATATATAACCATCTAAAAGCTTCATTTTTCGGAGGCAAAATAAACCCAATAGAGACCTTACCTCAAAATGATGCACGATGGACCAAAAATCAAGTAGAAATCGATGGTGGAAGCAACGAAAATGACAAAAAACTGATGCAACCAAGGGAGGAGAAGAAAAATGGTGGAGGGGGGGAGGAAAGGTCACGTTAAAACGATGATAATAAAACGACGTCATTTTACTTAAGAATAATTCGGCATTTACCGACAGACATTTACCGACGGCGGTAGTTTACCGATGGGATATATTTTTCGTCAGTATTCAATTCTACCAATTCTCGCGCCATCTGTTGCTGCCTTATTTTGCTATATTATGATGAAAAAATCACGGGTTTATTTTTCCTCTATGTTTATCGACGAATGTCTTATTCGACGGTAAACCCGTTCACTTTACCGACAGAATGTCTCTTTCCGTCACTAATTACCTACGAAAATCTTACCATCGATAATTTGTTATTGTCTTGTAGTGATAGAAAATAAGGTGGTTGTAATCTGGATATAATCATGTATTATCATTCTCCCTCAAATCTAGGGTAATGTGTAATCATAAGTTTGTCTTGAAGATGCTGGAACGTGGATGAAGAGAGAGATTTTGTCATAACATCAGCAATCTGATCAGTAAAGGAGATATGTCGGATGTAGAGTGATTTGTTTGCTACCAAATTTCAAACAAATTGAATATAGATCTCAATGTGCTTTGTGTGAGCATGAGAGACTAGATCAAAAGTAAGAAAAGTAGCACTAAGGTTATCACACCAAAGAGTAGGTTTGATGTAAGAGAAACTGATAAGTGAAGTGATCTAACAAAGTTCTACATCTGCAAGAGCAATGCTTCGATATTCTGCCTTCGTACTGGATCAAGCAACTCTTGGTTATTTCTTAGCACTATAAGAGATGAGATTGGAACCGAAAAAGATGTATTATTTGGATGTAGAACGATGATCATCAGGACATCTAGCCTAATAAGCATCAAAATAAGCATGGAGATTTATAAAAAAATGATTTAGTAAAGTGAATGCTATAAGAAGATGTAGAGCAAAGATATTGAAGAATTTATTTGGCCGCAGTCCAATGAATGTTGGTAAGACAGTGTAAGAATTGAGAGAATTTGTTTACAACAAACTACATGTTAGGGCGTGTGAGGTAAAAATATTTTAGAGCACCAACAGTGCTATGATACTCAACAGTTTCAAGAAGGGGATGAACATGATTTTTAGTTAAAGGAAGGGTAGCGGTAATTGGTAAGGTTGCATGTTTAGAATTATAGAGACCGATTTAAAGAAGTAGATCTTTGATGTATGTATATTGAGTGAGCAAAAGACCAATAGGCATAGTGATGGGTTTAATACCAAGGAAGTGATGAAGTGGACTTAAGTCTTTAGTGGAGAAGTGGTATTAAGATCATAAATAAGAGTTGTAATGAATGATGATGAAGAACTTGAAACCAAGATATCATCCACATAAACTAAGACAAAAGTTGTGTGACTGGAGGTGATATGAACAAACAGAGAAGTGTCAAACTTGGATGAGATAAATTCAAGGTCAACAAGTTTCTTACTCAACCTAGAAAACCAGGATTAAAGAGCTTATTTCAAGCCATACAGAGCTTTATAGAGATAACAAATATGATGAGGATAGTGGGGATCTGTGAACCCAAAAGGTTAAGATATAAATGTTCTTGGAGATGACCATAAAAGAAGGCATTATTGACATCAAATTGGTGAATAGTTTAGTTATGATATAATGTAAGAGTGGGAACCATGTGAATGGTTGTATGTTTGTCAACAAGAATAAAGGTATCTGTGTAGTTGATTCTTGAAGTTTGATGATAACCTTTAGCCACAAGTCGAGTCTTATAACACTGAATGGAGCCATCAGGATTTCATTTGGTATGAAATATCCATTTACAACCAACAACATTAGCATTTGGCAGAGCAGGAATAAGACTCCAAGTATGATTGTGATAGAGAGTAGTGAACTCATCAAGCATGGCTTGATGCCAGTATGGAAATTTGTTGGCTTGAGTAAAACATATGGGATCAGAAGTGGTAACAAGCATGGAATAGGTGATATAATCATCAAAAGAGCGAGGGATATGGGTGTGATCATGTGTGCAGGTGACCAAAGGATGAGAGGATGGTGGTGGAGGAGTAGGTGAAGGTGAAGAAGCAGTGTGAGGAAGGGAATGGATAAAAGGTAAAGGTAAGGATAGAACATAAGAAGTAGAAGTAAATAGGGAAGCATTAGAAGAGATTGTGGAATAGTAAAAATCATGTTCAAGGAAACACACATGATGGAAGATAAAAAGTTTAGAGGATTGTGGATCAAAACAACGATATTCATTGTATTTAGAGCAGTATCATGGAAAAATGTAAGTAGTAGATTCAAGTGTGAGTTTATCAGCACAAGTAGAGCCTAGAAAAGAAAAACAAATGCATCTAAGGACTTGAAGGTGAGAGAAAGTAGGTTCAATGTGAAAAAGTGTTTTATGAGTAGACTGATGATTAGGAACAGGTGTAGGTAAGAGGTTCATTAGATAAACAGTAGTAGAAAAGGCTTCAAACCAAAAGGATTTAAGTAGAGGTGCATGTAAAAGAAGAGTAAGTCCTATTTTAGTGATACAGTGAATTTTACATTCAACAAGGCCATTTTGTTGAGAAGTATAGGGACAAAAGATATGATAAACGATGTCACGGTTAGTAAGATATTGAGAAAAGATGTTTTTGATGAGTTCAGGAGATCCATCACATTTAAAAGTTTCGATAGTGTTAGAGAAAAGGTTTTCAGTTATTGCTTTAAAGGTTTGAAGTAAAGAATGAAACTTTTGAACTAAGGGAAAAATCCAAGTAAATCGATTGAAATCATTAATAAAGATAATAAAGTACCAATACCCATATAAAGAAAAAGACGAGGAAGGTTCTCAAATATCATAATGAGTGAGGTGTAAGGGTTTTGTAGAGATACAAGAGGATAATGGAAATGAAAGACAAACACTTTTTTCTTTAAGACAAGAAGTACAAGAATTAATGACATTAGATATAACTGGTAAAATAGAAGATAAACGACATAACATAGAATGACACAAATGACCAAGACATTGATGCCACAGATCCAAGGAAGTGGTGGTAGCATTGAGAGAAACATAATTGTGAAAATGTGATGGAATCTTCAAAGGATAAAGGTTATTATGGATGGAATCTACGAGGAGTAGTATCTTGGTTTGAAGGTCCTTCACAATGTAACCAAATGGATTAGATTCAATAAAACAAGAATTATCATAAACAAATTTAGCAATATATAAAAAATTTGTGGTAAGATTAGGAACAATTAAAATATCACGAAAATGAAGACGACGACGAGAATTACATATAATTAATGTATTAATAGAGAAAATGGGAAGAGTTTGTCCACTATCGATAACTACTTGGTTAGACCTATTATATGGGAAAACAAATTCCATAATATGAGAACTAGGAGTCATATAGGGCGCTAGTATCTGGTAACTAGTAAAAAACAATATTAGAGTTGAATTATGAAGTGTCTTGTTCAGGTTGAATATTCATGGTAGTACATGCTGCAAAAAGATTGATATTAATATGTTAAGAACATAAAGTTGATTATGAGACTCAAAATATCAAAAAGATAGTAGGTGACAATGTGACTCCATTTCCAACATATTTGACGCTATGTAGGTGGTTTATTTGACCTGGTAAATGAATCAGCTTGGGTTGGAGGTATAGATTAAGCTTGAAGGTGTTGAGAGTAAAAAGGTTTATGAGGCTAACTGAACAGACCATCAAGACAGACGAGCTTAAAGGAATGAGGAAGCCCAGTATAAAATTCAATTTGCCAGTTTTGAGACCCCAGCAAAATTTAGGATTGACCTATGAAGCAGAGGGAGAATTATTTTACCTCCCTTTACGATTTCTATTGCCTCCTCTACTGCGCGCATCGTGTGAGTGATGACCACTATTGTGGGAGACAAAGAGATCATCATTTAGCGGTGTATGTGAGTGATATGAGAACAAGCGTTCTTCATGAATTAAAAGCTTTGCTTGAAATTCAAGAAATTTCGGTGGGATGTCATGATGTTCAATGGAAGTGATGAAGGATTCATAAAATGTTGGGGGTCCAATCAAAGTGAAGAAAACCAAATCTTCGTCAGAGAATTTGTCATCAATAGCCGCTAACTCATCTGTAGTTGTGGAGATAAGAGAAAAAAATCAGTGATGGTGCAGGAGTCTTTCTTTAGTGTGTGGAGTCTACAACGGATATGAGAGCGTTATGAAGTTGGTTGTTGCATGAAGTAATTTGTAAGCTCAAGCCAAAGTTCATGGGTTGCATAATAGCCGAGAGATAGTTGTGCAATTTAGGGTAAAAGAGATGCAAAGAGAAAGTAGTAGACGAGAGGATCAAAATTTTTTCCATTTGTGATATTCTAAAGATGAAGATTTTGAGTTTGAGGCTGCATCTGGTGGGGGGATAGTGTCATCTACATGATCGCTAAAGTTAGAGGTAATTAAAATAGTTTGAATTTGATTTTTCTAAACAAGATAGTTGGTAGAATCTAGTGGTATTGTGAGGAAACTTGTGATTTGGTTGAATGGTAATATAGGTATGTTTATGTCGGCCATTGATGATTCTATTGAATTATTGTGGATATCTTCTGTGATTATTATGTTGAATTGTTATTGGTTGCCTCTTAGGAATTTGGATGTTGGTGTTGTATGTGGTAAAGATTATATGCTTGGTGTGAGCTCTAATACCTTGAAGAAGTGAATAATTGTATTGTATTTCTCACAATTTACAAAAGTTTGTGAACCTTAATAAACATCATTTGAAATACATGAGATAAGATATAATATGAACAGAAAAGATAAAGCATATTAAAGATAATGGTTATCTCTAAGTAGTAGAAGTTATCACTAGTTAACAGAAAATAAAGTGGTTGTGATTAAGAGATAATCATATGTTACCTATATCCTTGGGGAGATTTGGGCAAAAGAAATGCAGATGAACGAAAGTTCCCACTGGAACTGTTTTACTTGGGACATACCCTTATGTATGTGCTGCCTATGCTTTACTCTTCACTACTTTCATACATTCACAATTGGTCCTTTTTCACTAACATTCACATTGAAATTGGGATCTGATTCTTCCATATTAAGATAGGATATGCTTCTCTATTCCTAAACTTCTCAACATATCCCTTTAGCAAAAGTGGGTTTGCTAGGCCATGTTGCACACATTTCACTCAAAATAAATCCTCCTGACCACGCATAAGTTACACTGTTAGTTGGTGGGGTGCAATCCAGTTGAGGTACTCCTCCGGTGTTTTAAGGTCTGAATCATCGGGTTGATAGGGTAATTTGATAATTTTCATGGTAAAGCTCATTACTAGAGACCATTACTATCAAATGATCCAATCTATAATTTTATTCTCATTACAAGGGTCGCTAATTATTTGTCGATTATATGAAAAACAAGAATGTCACTATGGCTATGTTTGGTTAGTTGTAAGGTTTTTAATGGAATGGAATGAAGTGGAAATGAATGGAATTGTTTATAATAGAAGGGAATATAAATGAATGTAATATTAGAAAATTGTTGTTTGGGAGGAATAGAAGGGTTCATAATGTAATATAGTGAAATATTGTTTAGATGAAGGGTTTACAATGTAATATAGTGTAAATTTATTTAACATTTTACATTCCATCTTAAACTTCATAAATTGAAGATTTTTCATTTTTATTGTTTAGGATGGAATGAGATATAATATGAAACTGTACTCTTCTATCTCATCCCATTCAATTCCATTATAAACCTTCAGAATAATATTACATTATATTTTATTTCATTCATAAATCCCCAATCAAACATAACCTTAGAAATACAAGATTTGCATCGAGAGATGCTAGAGCAGACAAGTATAATATTAGTTGAAAATTATTACTTTATATGCAGTACTGGAGTTTGAGCCTCGACCCAAAAAGAATTTTGGAAGCATTTGTAATCAGTGAATGGGTTAACTTGACCTATCAAAAGGGAACTTATCACTCTGACCACTGACACAGTCACTGACTGGAAGTTTTTGAAGAAGCAACAATCATCAACTAACACGAGGGAAAGAAAAAGTATAATTCAGGAGAAACTGATGCAGTAACAAGTGTCTACTATGCAATTGCTTGGAAGGGAAATACGGATGGTCCCATGGTGTAAAAGAATTTCCTCAACCTTAGAGCTTTTGTAATAGCACAGAGCTGCAATCATAGCACCCCATGTTACTCATTTTGCATTCGGGATTAGGACTAATGTCACCTTGGTTTTTGCCGGGGCTAAGCATAAAAAGGGTAGTCGTGGATGCAATGGGAACATATTTGTTTAGAGTACGGATTATGTTAAGATTAAAGTAATTCATATTTTTCGTACTTCCATAACTATAATTATAATAGTAAGATCTAAATTTGTTTGTTAATTAATTTTTTCTTTATTTACTTTTAAAAGTCTAAACTCAATTTAATTTTCAGTTTCTCATAAATATATTAAATTTAGATTGAATTCCTTAAATTAAAGTTTAGATTTTAATTTTTAATATAAATATAAATTCAATTAAATCAAATTTTACACGTAGGCTTTCATCATATCCTTTCCCCTTCCTATAGATCATACAACTGATATTGAATTGGCCACAGTGATTCCCAGTAATTGGATACAAGAACACATTAAACTTTGACTTGCTAATCTATCTTGATGGATTTGGCCTGCTGGTTTGTTACTTGCACGTCTTAATTCTTTCCAGTGAGGCCAGATCTTGGTTGATCCCATTTCCATTTACCTTTTCTTTGGAGCGACTTTCCACTTAACAAACCAGGAAAAGGAAAAAGACAGTCCAGACTTCAGTGACAATGTAAACCTTAATATGATTAGGAAAGAAATGATTGTGTTTTCCATATGAGTAACTGGCAATACCCTACAATTCTGGAATAATTCCAGATATCATAGTGTAGATGCATGCATAGCTCTTTAATATCTTAAAAGAAAAGGTAATATAATGGAGTTTCTCCACACAAAAAAAAAGTAACCATTATACTTTTGACATATGGCTTCAATTTGCGCTCATCTTGAGTAGCATTAGTGGTCAAGTACAAGCAACAATAACTTGTCACACTTGAGCATGGAATTTTCTTGCCTGCTTTATCGCCTGTAGACTCGTTCAAGTTAACTAGCATCAGACAATTTTCTTTTCTGTTTTGTTTTGGTATAAATCACAGCTAGCACGACCAGACATCTCAAGCAGAGACCTCCTGAGTCGATGCACTTCTATGTATATGAAGCCTAAAGATGTAGATATCCGAAACTTGGTATCTTCTATGAATGAACAGAAGCAAACACCGAAGTGCATGCATCACATAATTATGATATTCATAAGACATTCGATTACTAGAAAGAAAATAAAGATCAATATGGCTCGATGCTTACAAATTACCAAAGTGTTGTGGATGACAATCATTTTAGACCACACAAGTATTCTCGCGTAACTGCTATACTAAATGAAGTCAAGCAACAGATTGACCCAAAAAGCCATTGATTAGCTCTTATCCATTACTTCTTTGCACAAGCTGGAGAGTCTCTAAAGATTCTAATTCATAACCTCAATTCAAGGATTATTTTGATAACTTATTCTCAACCAATCAGGCTACCCCGTTTGCGAGCAATCTCTAGTTAATTTTTTAGCCCTACCTGGAGTTCTAATCCCTTGTTGGGTTCTACCATGCAACTATTTGTGTTTGGTTAAAAAATTCTTAACTTGGGTTTTGGCATTTGAATTGGGAAATCAAGACGGGATCCGATCCCTAGCATAGCAGAATAATTTTTAAACCTTTTTATATTTTGATTTTTTAAAAACTCACTTTAAATTCTATAAAATGACTAACACATATATCATAATAAAGCATGAATCTTAATTCGTACCTTATTTTGAAACTTAATCAAAATTTTGTCGTTTCTCTGAAATTGTTTTTGAAACTAGCTCATCTTAATCATCGTAGTTGCAAAAATGCCCGACCTCTAATATATCCACATAACAAATTGAGAGAACTTTACAACTATTACAGAGAATGTTAAGCAAGGAGTACTAGCTCTATTAGAGCTTAAGCTTATTTATAATAGATTTTGACATTTTAGTAATTTCATTGAAATTAAATTCTAATTTCAATTAAACTTTAATTAGAGTTACAAATAATTCTAATTAAATACCAATTATGCATAAATAAGATCCAATATTTCATATTGATCCTTATTTATTAAATATCTCATATTTAATCATAGAGTTTCTCAAACTTTATAATCAAGTCCAACTTCGTTAAAATATCTTTACTCTCTTTAACCCATACTTTATGTGTGATGCTTTAAGTTCTCAAAATGTTGGTAATGGATACAAATTATACCATAAATCATATTTAAGGTTAGATAAATTAAACTCCTTTAATTTATCTTTAATTTTCTAATTAAACAATTTATATCCATAGATTAAGATTGAAGTCTAACAACACATCATAACCACTTAAATATTTAGGAAGATTAAAGTCGTTTTGACTAACCTTTTTGCGCATGATTTTTTCATATAATTCATTCCTTTTATTATACAATATTTTTTTTCAATTAGACATAGAGCATAGAATTTATGTCTACTCTATTTTGAGTCCAATCATGTTAGTTCTCCACTATTAGCTATTGATTCAATTAACGATTTGTAAATTATTTTACAAATCGTCATTCCGTCTTGGCCAAAGATTCCTCAAATCAATACTAATCAAGAACAATGAAATATTCTCCCTAATCACTTTAGGGTAATAAATCCAATTTAATCACTTAACTACCTCTATATAGTTCATTCTACATCCAATAACTACCAACTGAACTACCTATAATTAAAATAGGTCATAAGTAGTATCAAAACATAACAATCCTTTTACAAGATAACTTTGGACACCTCAAGTCAAATGATCACTTATACAATCTTCAAAATAAGAATTTTCATAGAAATATAACATTCTAAATGGATTTCTCGTATGGGGTCAGTTCAGTGAACTTGTTCTCTAACAAACACCCACACGTTTATTTAAGTATCTTCATTCTTTAATATATGAGATCTACTACTTTCTTTATAAGAAAAAATATAATGTGTGCTAGCTTTTTTATGTTCTATTAATGTCTTAATAAAATAATGACTTGGAACAATTTAAGGATAATACATAATTGTAATATCTTATAATTATAATCTCATCATAATTTTATTTGCAATATATAATTATCTCATGGAATTTATTACATACATCTAAATATGTACAACATAAATACTGTCTTTAAATTATTTTGTCACTAAACTACAAACAACCGATTGACTATAGAGCATAAACCAACAATCTCCAACTTGCAATAAGTCAATCATTTACCATATTACCATATGAAGATCATGCCACTGCTAGGACAATAACTTAATGAGAGAATTCTACTAGATTCTATATAGTGAGCAATTGCTTAAATATCACAAATTTAATCTTAATTATCATCATAATTAAAAATTGCCTAAATACATCTTTGGATCTTTGATGAAACCTTAGCTCCTTTTACATGCCCAATGACTCTAATGTTCCACAGTACATTACTGTCTTAAACAATGCAAGGAACTATATCATGTTCATTAAAGAACTTATTGATTCAATTAATCATTTCCACTAAATTAAAAGTGTATTATGACTCACTAGTAAACATTGCTACATTGGAACTTTCAAATCTCGAACGATATTGTTCTAACTTAAATATCAACTCAATAGAATAATAGATATCTTTAATACTTGACAAGTATCAAATATCGCAACTAGTAACCATCTTTAGTACATTATCTATATAATTGGACTTATAATAGGTAAACAATTTCCAATCTGTCTCTATAGATCTAATTCGTAGAATTAATTTGTTACATTTTCATATCCAACAAGAGTTGTTCTTAAACAAATATATTTTCAACAATTGAAAATTGTAATTATTTTTCTCTTGAATAAAATGTCTCTAGATACTCTCACTGAAGAGGACAACTATACTCCCACTAACCTTCTTGTAGACATAATATATTCACAATCATCTCGAAAACAAACTCTTTGAATATTCATCATGAAAGTGAATCTTTTAATGAGTCATAGCCTTTCAACTATACATCAAATGTATCAGCAAAGGCACTAATTCCAATTACTGTCATGAGATTTGAACTTTTAAATTTTATCTTACTCCCAATACTTATATTGAGAACCATTATCTTATAAGTGTTCACTAAAACAAACAATTTGTTCAATAAATTTGTAAGATTATGTCCAACCTTTTCGATTTCTTATAACCTTTTATTACCTATTTTAGTTCTAAACTTAGTGGATAATACATGCTTTAACTAAGCATCACGTCCTTAAATTATTAACTTGGACTCTTTCAAAGACTTAACATTTTATATCTAACGTGAAATCTTTCTAATTGATTTAATTGGAACTATTGAAGGTAAGTCATTGTACTGAGCATCATTATAGAAAAAAATAATTATTACATAATACAATATCTCATATTGTATTTTCATGCTTACATAAATCCATATTTTATGGAATTTTGTTGTGAAGATATTTACCAGAGAATCTCATTCCCTATAGATAATTTAAAACTTACAAAATTAATCTTATCGAAGTGCTTCAACATTCTCAATGCTTAATTTCTACTAAATTTTAAACAATTTGAACTTTCAAAATTTTAAATCAACATTTCATTTAATACATATGACTATATCAAATAAAGTCTTTATTAATATAATGAAACATTGTCATCCTTTTATGAATTGTTATTCCATCTAATACATCACATGTATAAATTTAACAATTCAATACAATCATCATCCTTTTATTAAAGGTTGCTTTGGTTATTCTTCAACTTAACAAGTTTCATATAATTAATAATTAAAAGGAGACATATACCTTTGTATGTAACTTTATGATTCTTATTATGTTGATTTAACCAACATGGCATAAAAGGATAGTGCCAATTATCCAATTTTGTATTCTTGCCACTTATGTTAAGTATAAGTCTCCTTTGATCTTATATATACAAACTTTTTTCAAAAACTTGGATAAACTACTTAACAGCGCATCGTAATGCTAATCAAAATAAACTAAATTACTACTATAACAGTGGTGAGTCTAGGTCGATCCTACAGAGAGTGTGTGTAAAGTTGTTGGAATGAAATTAATCAGTGTTAGGTTTAGGCGGTTTTGGTTTTAGAAATAAGAAAATAAAATAAATCTAAAATAACTAACAAAAACAATGTAAAGAAAACATGTAAAAAAAAGGACAAAAGTGGGGAATTCGCTAAGGACCTAGTTATTTGGTTCAATCTTGGCTTATACCCTAATTAAACATATTTCCTTTATTTGTTGTTCTCAAACCTCTCCTAGAAACTATTAATCGTGAGTTAATAATTAACCCGAGTTTTTCCTTAGGTAGTGTTTAATCAAGATACGATCGTTAATTAAACCTAACTACTGAATAACCTAGGATATGATCTCTAGATTCAATTGGGTAGTAGCATTACAAATTAGAAAAATCGATTAATCAAGGCAATAGCTATATACAAAGCGCCATTTAACCTAAGTTATGTTATCTCTAATAATTACGAATCATTAGTCGCTACATATGAATTTCAACATAATAATTTCAGATTATATCAAAATTCTAGTAATGAGTTTGCAAATAAACGATTTAATTAAAGCATTAAAATCATCTGTTCACAATACCCAATAAGTTTATAAAAAATAATCGAACAATAATGAGAATACGATTATCCATATACAAAATCCAAATCAATTACATAGGATAACACAATCAATTTCTAATGAGAGAAAGAAATAACAAAAATAATAAAATACAATTAACCCGAGTCGTCAGCTTCGATATTACCTTCGAACTAGTGTCGAGACGTCTAGCCCTTCATAAGTCTCTCCGAAAAAAATGCTTAAGTCCCATTGAATAACCCAACCAAAACCCTTCCTGTAACGTCTGCCTTCTTTCAGTCTTCTTTTCTCTCTTCCTCACCTTCCTTTTCTAATTAGTTTTCGATCCACCCTCCTCTTCACTTTTATTTTTCCAGAAAGCCTTAAAACCCTGGCCAAATGTTTATGTTTCATGCATAATGTCTACATGAAACGCAGACGCTATTTGCGTTTACATAGAAGCTGTTTGCGTTTACGCAGACATTGTATGCATAAAATGCAAACGATTTCTACATTTCTTTTGGCGTGGATTGCATTTTGATATGCTTGCTCCCCATCTGCTGCGCTGCGTTTTCTCCTTATTGCTTATCCGTGCATTGCGGTTTTGCTTTATGCTTCCAGCTACTGCATGTGTCATTTTAGTCATTTGCTGCTTCCGTGCGTCTGCATTTTGCTTCTTCTTCCAGCAGCCTCTTGTTAATTCCCATAAAACACATTGCATAGGCTGCTGTTAATTCACGTAATTACATGCAAATTTCATGCACGTGCCATGAGCAACTTTAAATCTTCTTTATGTTTTAATTTTTTTTTCTTCTTATCTTTTAATTTTCTTCTTCTTGTTCCATGAAAACAAGTGAGCATTAGTCTTCATAAAATGATCCAAATATCATGCTTTCGACTCATTTTAACTTATTTGCTTCTAAATTGTGTCTAAAATCACATTTGAGTCAAAGTGAGTATCTTAAACAATTTCATATCATTAATTGCTAAATGTTATGAAATAATTAAACAATTAATTAAGCACATATCAACTTCCCCACAATTAGCTTTTGGCCGTCCTCGAGCAAACTATCAAAGTTAAGCTCATAGACCCAAAAATATTGACTTATTTAACATATATTCTAAGAATACATAATCATAAACAAATATAAATAACTTTCAAAAATCATAGTAAGAATTTAACATTCCAAGCTTTTACTCATGATCAATCAACATTCAATACCTTTGAAAACTGAGCAATCTAATGGTAGACTCGAAAAATGTGTTTAACTAAAATATATTCATAGGTACTCTCAACACCATTCATTATTATGTCATTCCACAACTTTGCATATCATTTCGTTTCTCCACCGCTAAAATTTACATGCAAAATTATGGATCAAAAGACTTTTCAAGGTTGTAATGTAGGCGAGGATAAGGTGAGATGTATTTAGGTTAAGTAGCATGAAAGTCATCAAAGCTAGTGAAACAAAAGTAACACTCAATATATTATCAAGTACAAAAACCAACATTCACTCACAATTGTGTACATCAACTATGATGAATGCAAAAATAAATTTCACAACTCAAACTCGAGCTCTCATACACAAACCACATGAAGTATATAACCAATCTGAAGGGATCGCTCATACAATTAATGACAATACATTGAAACCATAAAGAGTGGCCCTTCCAAGCCAACATCTACCTCACATTCAACATACTCAAATAAACCATTCAATACAACTTTATGAGGATGCATTAAATATGAATAACCTTGCAAACCAAATATGCACTTCCTCCTTGATACATTTGTTTAAACATTTTTTCTTTTTCTTTTTCTTTTTTTCTTTTGCTTTTCTCTTATAAAAATTAAAATAAACTACATCAACATGAGAATTTCAATGATAAGGCATAAAATAACATCCCAACATTATAACCAACGCACACATATGCAGACCCCCACACTTATACTTTTGTATATCCACAAACTCAACAATCAACAATTTTTCCACTAGCTTGAAGGCTTGGGAAGGACATTTGATTAGGTTAAAGCATGTAATGTGGCTAATAAACAAAGAAAAGGCAAACAAAGCTCAAAGGGGCTTATCAAAAGAGAAAATCATATAATGGGTAGGTTATTTGGCTAATGTAGTTCGGAAAAGCAAAGAATGCCTAATCATATCCATATTAATGCATATGATAAAAATGTGGTCTCAAATAGAAATTTAAGGCAAAATTAAGATGTACATATCATGAAGGTCACACATTATCAAAAGATAATGAGACCGATATGAATGTGTCAGTCTAATGAGGCTCAAAATCTCACCTGCTTTGTCTACCACTAGTCACTACTCCTCTAAAGATAATGCACGTCGACTAATCACAAGAGTAAAAGTACATGCTAAAGTTGCTACAAAATTCTCTAGTCAATTCATACTCTAATCATGACTTCTCTTTTCTGTTGCTTCTATGACTATATAGTCATAGAAGCAACAGAAAAGAGAAAATGTTTGTTTTGTTGTTTTATTATTTCTCTCATTTTGATTGAAAATTTAAAAGCAGGCAAGAACAAACTATCTTAGAAACACACATGTAAATAAAAAGTAATGCGGAACTGTGAAGAAAAGAAATTTACTTCCTTTGAGTTACCTCCTAAGAAGTGCCTTTGTTTAAGGTCGTTGGATCGACTCCATGTTTCCTCCTCATGTGATAAAATTGTGATCTTTTGGTGTCACATGTAACTCCTCCATGTGAGGTTCTTCAGGATAGGGTCTCAGTTGATAATCATTCAAATATAGTATCTTTCCTATCTTCAAACATCTAATTTCTACTAAGTCCATGCACTTTAAAAATATCTCTAATGTCTCTTCATCTTTTTCTTCCTAATTTAATTCCTCCAATATGCTATGTAAAAGTGAAGAGTTAGTCTAAAAAATAATGATCGACTTAGTACTCACCTCTGAGCTAACTGATGTATCATATTCTGCTTCAAGCTCCTCCTCAACTTCTTCGACACAAGCAATTCCTTAACTATTGCTCTCAAGATTCTCAAGCCCCTCCCCACTGCGTAAGTTTTCTGCACTAACATCTATTGGGTACACATCAGGTTGATAAGGTTGTTCCTCTTCACTTTGCGGTTCCATGTGAGTGATATATCCCCATTGAGGCAATGCATCGCTGGAATTGTAGAGCATCCTGTAGGATTTTCTATACACCTTGATGAAATAATTGCTGCATATTTTGTTGAATTTGAAGATTATTAGAAGCCATAATATTAAGCAATTCTTCTAAAGATGTACCTGAGTGGTGTTAGCTCTCTAAATCTTTGGCACTAGACCATGTATTTTGTGGAAATTGCTCTCTATCCTGTTGGAATTGTAAAGTATTCAGCTGCAATTGCAAAGTATTAGAGTTCACAATATTAATCAACTCTTCCAAAGATGGACCGAAGTCATGATAGGAAGCTTCTAGTCTGTACGGAAATTATTGTGTGTCCTGTAAACTATTATAAAAGTAATTCTGATGGTTATTCCATTCATAACCGAAGTTAGGTTGATTAGTCCAACCTAAGTTATAGGATTGAGAATAAGAGTTATAAAAGAAATTACTTCTATCCATGTCAGATTTTTTTCACACAAATACTAAACAAAAAGTGAAAAGATCAAAAAATAACTGAAAAGAAACTAATTAAAAACAAATATGTACAAAACACTAATTAAAATTATAAACTAAAACTAAAACACCGCACTCCTCAACATAGCGCCAAAATTGACAGCGCGTTGTGGGGCTAGTCAAAATAAACTAGATTACTATTATAGTAGTGGTGAGTCTAGGTCGATCCCACAGAGAGTATGTGTAAAGTTGTTGGAATGAAATTAATCAATGTTTAGGTTTAGGGGGGTTTTGGTTTTGGAAATAAGAAAATAAAATAAAGCTAAAATAACTAACAAAAGCAATGTAAAGAAAACATGTAAAAAATGACAAAAGTGGGGAATTCAGTAGGGACTCGGTTATTTAATTTAATCTCGACCTACACCCTAATTAGACATATTTCATTGATTTGTTGTTCTCAAACCTCTCCTAGGAACTATTAATAGTGGGTCAATAATTAACCCAAGTTTTTCCTAGGTAGTATTTAATCAAGATACAATCGTTAATTAAACCTAACTACCGAATAACCTAGGATGCGATCTCTAGATTCAATTGGGTAGTAGCATTATGCATTAAAAAAACCGATTAATCAAGGTAATAACTACATACGATGTATCATTTAACCTGGATTTCAATATATTAATTACAGATTATATCGAAATTCTACTAATAGGTTTACAAATAAACGATTCAATGAACACATTAAAATTATCTTTCCACAATACCTAATGGGTTTATACATAAATAACTGAACAATAACGAGAATACGATTATCCATACATAAAACCCAAATCAATTAACATAAGATAACACAATCGATTTCTAATGAGAGAAAGAAATAATAAAAATAGTAAAATATACTTAACCTAGGTTACTAGCGTCGATGTCATCTCCAAACTGACGTCGGGACATCTAGCCCTTCATAGGTCTCTCCTAAAAAAATGATTCAGCCCCATTGAATAACCCAGACGAAACCCTCCCTGTAGTGCCTCCCTTCTTTTTGTCTTCTTTTCTCTCTTTCGCACCTCCCTTTTCTAATTAGTTTTCGGTCCGCCCGCCTCTTCACTTTTATTTTTCCAGAAAGCCTAAAAACCCTGGCCAAATGTCTGCGTTTTATGCATATTTACATAGACATTATTTGCGTAAATGCAGACGCTGTTTGTTGTTTGTGTAAACCACAAACGATGTCTACGTTTCTTTTGGCGTGCTTGCTTCCCATCTGTTGCACTGCATTTTCTCCTTATTTCTTGTCCGTGTGTTGCCGTCTTGCTTCATGTTTCCAACTACTGCATGTCTCGTTTTGGTCATTTGTTGCTTCCGTGTGTTTGCGTTTTGCTTCTTCTTCCAGTAGCCTCTTGTCTTCATTTAATTCCCATAAAACACGTTGCACGGGATGCTGTTAATTCACATAATTGCATGCAAATTTCATGCACGTGCCGTGAGCAACTTTAAATCTTCTTTGTGTTTTCATTTTTTGTCTCTTATCTTTTAATTTTCTTCTTCTTGCTCCATGAAAACAAGTGAGTATTAGTCTTCATAAAATGACCCAAATATCATAATTTCGACTCACTTTAACTTCTTTGCTTTCGAATTGTGCCTAAATCACATATGATTCAAAGTGAGTATCTTAAGCAATTTCATGTCATTAATCGCTAAATGTTATAAAATAATTAAACAATCAATTAAGCACATATCTCTACTTTTACTCAACCATCTAGTTCTTATCATACATTGAACATTATAATAATATTGAATCTAAATTCAGTATCAAATATTCATAAGTATGAACTAGAAATAAATATGATCTCTATGATATTATGTATAGGCAAGAAAATTCATATAATCATTTTCTTCTAATGATAACAATTATCATTCTATAGCAAATGCCTTTAATTTTAGCCCATAATTATGCTTTTAGTAAGCTAAATTGAGTAAAACAATTTCATCAAGGTATTAGACATTTCTTCTTTACTTCATGCAATTTCTTACATCTTGCTATCAGGATGTTGACATACATTTTAAATGTTTTCATCAAAGTTTATCAGAAAATTTTCAACTCAAAATGTCAACTACATTTTATCATCTATATGATTTTGACATATCTCTAAAACTTTAACATCAAATCCTCAACAAAGATTAATAGCAAAATCACATAATGGAAATGCAACTTTTCTATGTAACATATGTTCTAGATATTCGGTTCACTAACTCTTAGTATCAACTATACTAAATAAGATAAATTCAACCTAGAACAAAATATAAATGTAAGAATAAAATATAAATGTAAAAAAGCAAGTAACTGATTATATTCTATGACTACAAAATATGATTAGGACTTTAATCGTGTATTTGATTACTCCCACTGTTTTATTCAAAATAATAGCCTTTATTACTATTTGGCAAGATTACTTCATTCTCTCTCGTGGTTATAATCTTATTTAAATTTAGTTGATCTTGAATTTGCTCAGCAAACTTAAATTAGGTAGATAACAATTTTATTAATCACATCTCATATGACTTCTAGATCCATTAGGTGACAACTCTTACCAAAATATATCTGATATGTTATCCCTAACCTTACCTTTAAATTCATGTGATCATGAGTTTGCTTATCCAAATTACACAAATTTAGTTAAATCCCGCTATCATAAGATTAAACATATTCTATTTAAAACGGCCTTAAGTTTACTCGACAAGCTTAACAATAAACAAAACTTTGGTTTATTCTTATAACAATGGAAGATAACAATTTTGTTCTCGACGTGTACTTAATATTTTAACGAGAGATTTAATTTGTTCATCTCATCAAATAGAAAATTGCATGTATAATATCACACA
>JAOQMS010000179.1:9328195-9356329 GCA_027563885.1 Erythroxylum longipes
ATTAAATAAAATTTTATTTGAAATTTATATATTTTGAATTTTTTAAATTTTTTTAAATTTTTTAATATTTATTTATTTAATTTAATTACAAAAATCAAATAAAATTATTAAGTAAAATTAATTATTCATATTAATAATTAATTTTAGTTAATTAAATTATTCATAGTTTTATTTATAATTAATATATTAAATAATTAAATAATATATATTTAGTTGACAGTAGGTCATATATAAAAAAAACAGAAACATAAAATAAAAACTAAAATTTATGATTTTTATCAGATGAAAATATCAATAGAAACCGAATAAGGGAACAAATTGAAGGGAAAATTGGAACAAAACTAATGGAGGAAGATGAGTTGGATAGAGGAAGCTTTTTGACCTTTCAATTGTTGTATTTCCATTTTGTCCTGAACCATGTAAAATACCTATATTTTCCAAGCATTCCCTTTCAATTAATGTATGCTTATTTAGCAAGTGTTGGCCACTGAAGGAACTACTTTCGGGTTGCTTAGTCCCTCCCATATTTTTTAGCTTTTAATGCAGAAAGAATCCAACACATGTTATTTGATTGTTTTGGATTCACATCAACTCGTTAAAGTTCATCAAAATATAATATCAGCCCGAATTCTAGTTACACCCCGCAACTACTTCGCTATCAAAGTTTTTCCACTTTTTATGGTGTTTTGCTCTTAACATTGTTAAAATTATAAGACCAAAAATGAAAATGAAGAACAAAACAGAAGCAATAGAATTTTGTTTCATACTGGACTGTCACCCTCTTTTTATTGTATAAAAGACGATATACAAAAGATAAAAGTCTAATATATATTCAAGACACACCATAATTTTAAAATATCCTATGAACAATATATAAAAAGATATGAAAATATAAAGTATAACTGAGATAAACTTAATTTGTCATGAAAGTAGAAATAACTCGATTAACTCGACTATAAGCTAGTTTACCTTATAGCTAAGCTTTACAACATTAGAATTAAGTTTATATAAGCCAAAATATCAAGTTGAAATATCAATTTTATAGCTGGAAGATTTTATGCTTGAGTGCTCGTCATCATGACTTATTTGCTCCATCAATTTCAATGTATTATCACTATTATGTTGCAATCTACTTCACTCAATGTTGCAAACTTCAATTCTTTATTTTTTTGGTTAAAAAAAGTACTGATCACTCCACTTCACAACTTCAATAATTACGATACTGCTTCTAACGATAATAACCTTCAGTTCCTTCTCTAAAACTTATTTGCAGCCTCTTGTTTGAATCATCCCAATTGAATCATCATCTTAACATTGAACTAACTTGCATGTTAATTGAACTAGTTGATTTCTTCTTTACCAAAAGATAAAAATATAACTGTCAAAGATCATTAGCTCACTTAGAACTTAACAACTCATAATATCATAAATGCACCAACTTTGTCGATTTCATAAAATTGTTTCTTATAAAAAAATTTGAATTGGACTTGAGGGAATGCTTACTTCAATGTTTGATGAAAATACACCAATACCAACGATTACAAGTCCACTGATAAATCTAGCATTTAACCTTCGTATATTTTGACTCGATCTAGTTCATTTATGCAATTCTCAAGTGGGCAATGGCACTTACAAAGATTTTGCTTACTTGTTCTCGATGTCGTTTCTAACATGTCATTAAATAACCCTTGTTAGTGCAACAAACTCCAAGCTCTTCAGAGAGTACATAAATTAATAGTTCAACAGTATCTAAGTTCTCCATTGTTACTACGTATACCATATATCTGTGTTACGTCTATGGATTAGGATCCTTTAATTCTCCATAAGAAAATTTGGGTGGGGAAAGACTTCCAACATATCTTATTGATATGAGACCTTAAAATATATACAAAATACAAAGTAATACATAAGGTAAAAATCATATGTACTTAATATTCTACTTTATAATATATACAAATTAATTCCTAGATTTAGTTCACATAAAAGCACATGATAAGTATACAAAAAGATTATATAACTGTGGAAGAGAAATTTTCAACACTTTTCCTTAATTTGGAGCATGTAGATCACGAGTGCTTAACTTGTTTAGTAAATAAAGAAATTCACTTTTTCAAGTGCCTTATTGTAGAGATTCCCAACTTGATCAAATGAGAAAATATAAGAGGTACTCACCTCATTATTGAATATCCAATCATGAGTGAAGTGTCAATCAATTTCAATGTGTTTTATACGTTCACAAAATAAATGATTGGATTTTATGTACAAGGTTGCTTGATTATCACAAATGATGGACATAATAGATAGTTGTCAAACCTTATAGTGCAACAGTGTAGAACGAAGCCAAAATAATTCACTAGTGGCTTTGATCTTGGTCTTATTTGGCTGTTATAACACGCCACTACCATAGAATATATACCCAAACATTCAAAGGACGTTCAAAGACGTACCTTATGACAATGACATGTTAGAGCAATTACAATCACTTAATATGGCATCATAGATAAATCACAAATATACTAAAAATCAAATCCTCATTCCATTTATAAAACATAATTTACAAGGTCACTTTCCACTACATAATCCATTTACACACTGTGTCAAAGCATATAAGAGTCTACTGCTCTTTACAACATATTCTACATGGAATGAGAAACTAAACAAAAACATTCTATCCAACTCCTCAGTGTTGATTGACAAGACCTTTGGGTCATTTCTTGAGTTCAAAACGCAAGTACAAGACTTCTTCTAAAACCTCTAAGAAACTAATTCTCCTCTCTCGTACTTAAAAATCAACATTTGCAATTTTGATGAGTTTTATAAACTTAGTGAGTGAACCATCATCGATATGTTAACTCATATCAGAACATAACATCTCAAATACAAACCAAATTCACAGTATACCTCATCTCAACATTACATCATGAATTTCACACATTTCATATCATCTTTTCAGAATAATTCAAACCTCATTCTCAGTCAATCATATTA
Organism: Erythroxylum longipes; assembly: GCA_027563885.1. Classification (NCBI taxonomy): domain Eukaryota; kingdom Viridiplantae; phylum Streptophyta; class Magnoliopsida; order Malpighiales; family Erythroxylaceae; genus Erythroxylum; species Erythroxylum longipes. The sequence goes on from JAOQMS010000179.1 coordinate 9,331,184, forward strand.
TCAAATGTACACATATAAGGAAAATCATTATATCAACATAATTCAATGATTGTCCATAATCATTCATATGGTACATTTGAAAATATAATTGTAAATGCATATACACATGTGACTCTACTTTCATTTTTATTTTCTTGTGACTGAGCGCCTATTACTGTCCCATATCCCTTGTAGATACCGGGCTCTTTTTACATTCTATCCCGTACCCATTGTAGATACTGGGCTCATTAATCACTGAGCCTGTGGCTCTTTATGTGCATTTTCTGAACGTTAAGCTCTTTTCAGACTGACCACTTTGGTCACAACCCCTTTATTTGATCATGCATATCATGTAATGGAATGCATGAATTCACATATCACACATTCAATAGCTTTCACGTAGTCAATTTTCATATTCATCAGACATAAGTTTGGCATTCAACTTTTCGTTGAGAATACACTTTCTATATTCACATTCAATTAAGAAAAACTCCCAATACATTCCCAAATATCAAACTCCTCTGACCAATCAATGTCCAGAATTATCACAATCATAGCAATAGCAATTTAATAACTGGAATTGAAACAGAAACAAATCAAACATAGTGAGATAACATCTAAGTTAACTCACAGTACGCTACAGATAGATATTACCTCGACCAACTAGTAATGTCTGGATGTTGGCGTTCGACTTGAGAGTCTAAACCATGCAATACATACATTTACACATTACTAAATTGCTCAATCATATCAGTACTCAATCACACACTTATGTATATGTATTATGTTCAATGCATGCTCAATGACTTTCCTAGGTATGTGTCTTTAATCATAAGTCTTGATCATTCAAACCATTCATTCATTAACCCTTTTCTAATCAATATGCATTTATATAATTTCTCAATTCTCATTTATTCATACCTAATATATTATTCATATCCTTTGAATCATATTTACATTTATACGAACATCTATATTTAACAACTTCAACGTATCAAACATTTAACCAACTTATTCAACATCAATTAGGTTCATTTCAAGCCTCATTCAAATCTAAAAGCCTCGTAAGAAAGTATCTTATTATTAGTTGTTTCAAACCTCACTTAAAGGTCACATTTCACCTTGTATGCTTGCCCACGATCATGGTGGACGTTCCCACTATCATGACATAAGCTAGTGAAATAGGCCACGATCGTGGGGACTATGCAACGATCATGACAGAACCCAAATAATCAGGCCACGATCGTGCACTATATTGTTTCCCCCATTTCTGCACGAATGTATCCAACTTAGACACACACCAAACACTTGAATTTTCCATATTACAAGCCCTTTAAACCTGCTTCATTACATGATCATCTAGCTTCATCTTGATTATACTAAGGTTCATTAAACTATGCTCATTTTTGTCATTAACAATCACTTTATATACATACACATACACATACACATACATCTCCAATTCAAGAACACGATATTAACATCTTTCTTTAGCATAAATTTACCTTCTTTATACATCAAATTCTAGTCTAATTCTTCCATATAATAACCTATACTCCACGATTTTCACACACCAAGAACAAGTATAAAAACTTCCAAATTCATTCAACATATTCCAGCACACTTCATATCAACATCATATACATTTTATTCCAATTCAAGTATCATTCTCATACTATTAAACATGTCATAAAGATTATATTACTTCTTACCTACTTGAGATTAAACTAGCCCTCCATTCATGCAAGATTGATCATAAACTTAAGGTGAAAACAAGTTGATTTTTAGCAAAGGCAAAGGACAACAATCAGCTGGTTCTTTGGCTGTTTTGTGAAGGGTAAAAATCTGGTTTTGATGTAGCAATTTGACAAGGATGAAAAAAAAATATAGAGAGATAGGTTAAGAGCAATTTTAGGTGGAGAAACAAGAAAGAAGATAGCAGAAACGTTGTCGCCTTAGCTTAGCTAAACAAAGTGCAAGATGTCATCCTCTTCCAATAACATTTGTCTTAAGGCTTGTAAGTCATGTATTGTCTTAATATGCTGCCATTAGTCTCCTACTAATTAATCCATATGTCTCCTAATAATTTGTCCACATGTCACACAATAATTGATCCATTTGTCAATTAATTGCTTGTCCATTTGTCACTCATTTATCTATGCCAAATGTCACTCAATTATAGGCTTAGTAACCCTAATTTTTTATGTATCAATTTATTTTACCACTTGGCATTTTTTCTAGTCCAAATGTACATATTAATTCATCACTCTCCCAATTAATCACAATTATTTCCAAATTACTAATTGTAATCCAATCAAACCAAAATTCAAGACATAACAATTCACATCATATTCATTTTAAATCTTTCATATCTCAGAATATTTCAATTGAGTGCATATACTATTTTTGTAATGTATACAAATTATAATTCATGTGTATATGCTAATGATATGCATATGAATGAAATGCTCTTAATGCTATTACTCATTTGCAATAATCTAGGGGTTCTACCCTAATTATGTTCTGAAAAGTGAATATTACAACTTTAGCTAAAGAACATGAAACTATATTATGCTTCTTAAATTTCCAAAAATTTAGGCTATGCCAAAGGAAAACTATATAACTGGTGGTAAAATATTTAATTGTTAGACATCTTGCCCCATCTAAATCACAACTAGGGGATGTTTTAAGATATTGAATAACTTTATGTGTTGTATTCAAATATGGAACTCGAAGATCTTGTATAAATTAACAAGACCTGCACTGGATAAGTGATATCAGGTCTAGTGATTGTCAAATACCAACCAACCAATAAGATGACGATATTGAATTATATCTAAAATTGATTCAACTACACTTGTTATAAAATTATGTCATGATTTCATGGGAAAACTGATAGGTCAAGCGTCTAAAATTAAAGAGAATGAGGGTATATTTGTGTTGGTTAATTGCCCTTCCTTCTTTACTATGAGCCATTTTAATAATAAGGAAAATCTTCAAGTTACCCAAGTCTTAGATGCAAAAAGCTAGATCAGTATGATGTTTAACGTAATGTATTTAAGTTGGATCATTCTCAATAACAACCAGATCATCTACATAAACAAAAAGGCTATATAATAAGTTCCATACATATAAATGAACAATTAAGTTATCTATAATGGATTATCTAAAGTCATGATATCTTAAGGAATTTCAAAATTTTTGAAACTAGCATATAAATGCTTTTTTAAGCCTATAAAGGGGCTTGTTTAAGTTGCAAATACAATTGTCACCTAGTTTACTAGAAACTTAGGATCCCTTCATGTACAGTTCCTCATAGATATCTCTATATAAGAAAGAGTCATTAATATTTAATTGGTGGAATTTCCAATTGCGTATTGTAACAACTGATAATAAAAATTGCAAAGTAGTAAGTTTTGCAACTAGAGAAAAAGTTTCATGATAGTCCATCCTTTTAACCTGCATAAAATCATTGGTAACAAGTCATACCTTAAAGCACCCAGTACTACCATTAGACTTATATTTAATTTTTCACATTTATTTTGAGTCAATGGCTCACCAATAGTAAATGTACACTCCATGTTTCATTTTAAATCAATGCTCAAATTTCTTAATCCATGGCTTCTCCATTTGGGATCCTCAGCTGCCTAGTGGAAAGATTTGGATTCGTCCAAGGAAGTAATAAAGGATAGAAAAGCTTTATAAGTGTTAGTAAATTTATAGAATAAACCTTACTTGAGCTCTTCAATAAAAGAGCCTCTTGAAATGGTGTCAATAAAGATAATGGTTCATTGTCAAGGCTAGAAAGCTTTATGGACACATGTCTAGTTCTCTTTGGATATTAAGATAAACTCTTTTTAGATTAATGATGTTAGTGTACCTGTTATGGATGAATTTGATCAAAGATGGGGTTAAGAATGTTGTGAGTTTAAAGTTTGGGTATTAGATGCTTCATTTTTAAGGCATTGTAGGATTAAAATTTGGGTTTTAGATATGTCACTCTTAGAAAAACGTCATAAGACTATCTAATGTTACTAAACAATCAGATCCAATATTACAATTTTCAGTTGCTTTTCCCCATCTTCATAAACTTAGGCATAATTAGTGACAAAGAAAACATTCTTGTAAGTGGGTATGGATATGGAAGTGGAAGGCTGACCATTAGACTGAAAAGGAAAAACTTGTCTATAAAAATCACATCTCTTGAAACAAATTATTTTTGTCTATCTAAATCATAAACCTTATAATCTTTCTACCTATGAGGATATGTAAGAAAGATGCACTTATGTGATCTATAGGAGAATTTATCTTGTTATTTTTTATGGTTGTGAACATAACTAAAGGAACCAAACACTTTGAAACGATTATAAATGGCTTTATTGTAAAATAAGAATTCCTATGGACTTTTATTATCAAGAATTAGGTTTGGCATTAAATTGATAAGATAGATAGCAGTTGTAATACATTTTCTCAAAATTTGAAAGGTAATAAGCTTAAAAAGGCAAAGACCACGCCATATCAAGAATGTGGCTGTGTTTATGCTCTATTCTTGTAATTTGTTAAAGTGTGGCAACACAAGAAGTTTGATATTCAATCCATACATTGCAAAGAACTCATCAATATTTTTAGAGACAATTTTTTTAAATCATTTTTACTCTTAAATTAACTAATATTGCACTAAGAGACAAAATATAGTCAAATAATAACAAGTAGCTGATTTATTTTCTATAAGGTAAACCCAAGGGCATCTTAAATGATCATTTACAATAGTTAAGGAAAACTTAACACCACGAAGAGATGAATAAAAGTAAGGACCCAAATGTCAGCATAAGGTAAAACATTCAACACTTTTTTATTGTTAATAGAGAAAGGTGATAGAAACTATTTGGCCTTATAACAAGTATTACAAACTTTATGAAAATTACAAGAAGGCATAATATGATCATATAACACTTCCACACAATATTCCCTAATTTCCTTTTAATTTATAGACACAATCTTATCATTTACTCATTCCAATCATTGTCCTTATGCATAGGTCCTAAAAATGTAAAAAAATTAGAGAGAGGGTTATTAAGCATTTTAGGTCTATTATGGATTTATCTATTGAAATAATGTTATACTTAAAATCAAGAATGTGAAAATATTTTTCACGTGAACTTTTTGGTGCAATATGAGCAACACTAAAATGTGTTATTTTAATGGTAGAGTTTTAATAGGTGGATAGATAAAAAATCCTTTTAATGTTATCCAAATTTTGTATTCTTAATCATATGTCAAAAGTACCATTACCTATTGTTTCAGGATCATCCAATGATGTATTCTTACCTACAAATTTTCTAGATTTTTACTACCTGTTTCTAATTTATTGCTAAACCAAAAGAGTTAAAAGTTTCAACAATTGATCTGTACCCAATCCAAGTGATTTTTGTATATTGTTAGAATCATGGTTAATAGATTTGATCTTATGTCATTAATGTTATCAACACTAAATGGGTATTGGTTAGTTGTTACCATCTTACCTTAGCTTTGTTTATGTCTAAAAGTACCTTGTCTCTTTTCATCATTTCCTCTATTATATCTAAAATTTAATGACCTAAATTCTTGTAAATTACTTATAATGGATCAATAAGGAGAAAAGCCTATAAAAGTATAAGTTGAGCTTAAGTTTATTTATCTCTTAAACTCTTTTCTCTATAGGTTAGTATTGACTCCCAACTTTTGGCACACATAGCTTCATCATCCGAACACCGTTTTTTACTATCTAGGACTCTACGGAAAGATATCGAGATGCTCTACAAAATCCCTACGCTTATTTCATCAAAAAAGTCCCACATTTAGAGGAATCACAACTGCAAATTTTAGTTCATTTAAGTAAAACATTGATCTATTATTTTTAGTCATTTTTAGGTCAAAATAACACCACCATCTTGCCTAATAGCCCTAAAAATGTAGTACAGGAGGGAAACTTGATAATAATTGACCCATTTTACTGTGAACAGAAATAAGTTACCTTTGAACTTTAATCCTTCGATTTTCGCAAACTGAGAGGAGTTTCAACACAAGACTAGTTCCATTGGATTCTTGGAGGCGAACCCGTAGTTCCATTGGATTATTAGAGGTGAACTGGTCATTTTTGGGTGGGTAGTGAAGATCACCACCTCTCTAATAGTAGCGTATGTACCCCACATTCCGATGACACTGTGATTTTCTGACCAGCCCAAAAATGAATAGAAATAATTTTAAAAATTCTCAAATATTATGTGGATCAATTTTTGTAAAAGTAACATATTGAAATTCTTGATAGTTTGCGAGTTAAAATTTTGAAAAAGTTTATGTTATTATAGAAATGCATGAAATTGGTTAAATTGAGTCGTTGTTGATTAGAATTGTGAACATTTGGATGTATTGACTATAAATAAGGGTGTTCAGTTTAGAAATTGGTATACCTAAATCATGAATTGGATTTATTATGAATTTTGCAATGTAAATGTAGACTCAATTGCGCATGGACATGTTGTTTGAAGGCTCATATTAAGCTGTCGGTACTAGTGAATATAGAGGTGTAGAAAGGGGATGTCTGTTTTATAGGAAAACTTTGCCAAATTTTTAGTAGGCTCTTTGTAAAAATATGACATCATTATTTTTAAATAGAAAATAGTACTCCTCAGTCATGAGTCACGGTCTTATTCTCGAAGTATCTAAAATTGGTTTAGGCTCTAAATTCTAATTCCTATTTTCTTTCTATAGATCAATCAGGAGCAAAACCGTCCACTTTGAGACGCTAGGTTCAGTGTGAAGGAGCATATTCTACTTGTGAGTTAATATTTATGGTTATAGGAATGCATTAGAATTTATGTTCATATTCATCATGGAAATCACCATCATTATCATATACACACATGATATTTATATATATGGATTGACACTTGTATGCATATTTTTATTGTGTAATGTTATGCTTGTCTTAATATGTGGTGATGTGAAGGGTTGTTATGATATAAGCTACCTGGTAGGCGTCACCAGGTTGTGTGCATAATGCGTCAATTACTCGGGTATGGATTTGAGTTAGTATTTGATCCATTGATGGAAATATGACATGATTCAGGCGGTTCGATTGAGCTTGCTCTCGGATACCAACTGATATGTGGTACATGATATGGTGGCATGATTATGGTAGTTCAGTCGAGCTTTCTCTCGAATGACAATCAAGTCGTAGTGAGGCTATAGCAGTTTGGTTAAGTGTAGCTCTCGGATGATAGTTGATCACATTTCTGGGATGACAGTTGATTACATTTAGACCAAGTGACCCATGTAGAACAAAAGAGCCGCTATGGCTATAGTCTATAGGGAAGGGGCATGTCATAGGGTCCTTTGTCAGTCATTTACTATTATTTGTGATTTGTGATCATGATAATTATGTGACAAGATATTGATATGGGAAATGCATCCATGTTTATGAACAAATTCATTATTTTATGAAATTGCATTTATGGATGTAATACATTATAACTATATATATATATATGTATCATTTGAAATCCTTAGGAGTACATAACATAACCATGGTATTAATTCACTCAGTGAGGTTTGACTCGCCTCAACTATTTTTCATGATCTTCTTTTCAAATATCTTCTAATAAGGTACTTTAATGGTCCTCTTCCTCTCCGACGATTTGATGTATGTTTATGGGTGACCTTTAACTTTAGAGTCGCAGCAGTTTTGTATATGTTGGATTTCCCTTTTATTAACTACTTCAACGTTGTAGCACATCGTGAATTGGATATTGTTAGGACTATTTGATTGTTAAAAGTATAAGTTTGATCATTTTGGAATCTCATCTTTATTATGGATATAGGGATTTGATGGTGTTTTAAGCTTGCTAAGGGCCCAATAAACCTTGAGTTTACTGCTCCTTTAGCACTAGTCACGATCTAAGATTGGGGTTGTGACATAAAAAATTACTATTTCCTCTATAATTTTGTTGATTATTTCTCCATTTGGATGGATAGCTTATAATCTTAAATCATTCTTCTTTTACATGTCCACCTTTATTACAATTTTCAAACCACTTATAATATTTACTTTCAAAATTTTGGGTTCTGCATTCGCATCCTTTCTTATTATTTATAAAATCATATTTTGTAGCAAAAGTTGTTACCCTAAAATTGATAGTAGTTGTCAACACTTTTACACAAAGAATTGTTGTTCTTCTTATAGAGTTGAAGAAATTTTTTTAGCTAAATGATAGGGTTGAATCTATTTAAAAACACATTAGATCTCAAACAATCTAATCAATTATTCAAACCTAATAAGAATCAATAAGCTTTTTCTCTTTCTCACTATTGTTGATACACTTTTGGAGTCTCACATTTACAGTATGGTAATGGATAATAAAATTTTAGTTATTTTCTCAAAGTTTGCATATTTGTATAATATTATTATGTCATAGATTGATAGAGATGTACATTGATTTGTCCATGCCTTTCACAAACCTCTGCCAAATTTCACATATTGTATTGGTATACATAGCATTCTTATGTACATCTTTTTCCAAAGAATTTTTAGTCCAAACTCTCATTATAGTATTATCCTTCTTCCACTTATGGAAATCAAATGAAGTTAAATTTGGAAACGGTTAGCTACCAATAATGAATTAATCTATGTTTTTTGTAAATATAACTATCTTCATAAAAATTTTCCATTATGCAAAATTTTATCTAATGAATAATATTGAAACAAACACCATTCCTAAGTAGGCTAACAGGTGGAGAATACATAAGGAATCTTCTTGATTTTCTCCACTTATAATTCTCCTTGTCTATAAGTTGTCTAAAGTGCTAAACTTAGTACTACGCATTATCTATGTATGATTTAAGAATAGGATATTATAAGAAAATTTAAGTTGGATTCAAATATATGCATAATATAAAGCAACACAAAAGGCAATAATTATATCTATCAAATATTCTAGTTGCTAATGTATAGAAATCAATTTTTAAAATTAGTTCTTAGAAAAGAGAAAGACAAATATAAAAAAGATTATATAATTAAGAGGAATTTCGAACTTATTCTGAAAATTTGACAACCTCATCCCTGCCCAAACAAAATGTAAAAGTAGCCTTGAGTTTGGGAGGGAGTTTAGGAGGGGACATAGTAGCAAATCAATATTTTTTTTCTTATCCTACCTCAATTCCTTTTTGGGGAGTCAATGCCCTATCTTCCCTCACACAAGCCGTTAAAAGGTATCATTTGGATATATTGATGTTGATTATCAACACTTTAAAACTGACCCTAAAACATTTACTTGTTATATACTTAATACAATAATTGAAGATTAACAAGGTGATCTACCTTGCTTCCACAACTTTGTATGATGCAATGGAGTTTAAAACATAGCTTAGCTTTATAGAGGAGGTTTTGGAGTTTTGTAGACTATATGAACTCCTAGTTTCGTGCATATGATTGAAGAACCATTATCACGGCTCCATAAGTTTCTTCAATACTTGATGCTCTAGGTACTAAGAAGCTAAGATATTTGATGAGGCATTTGAACTCTTGGACAACATAGGATATTCACTAGCATATGATCTTTCCTTATCCAACATCCTTCTCTAGGTTTCTTTCTAAGTGGGCATAATTGTATAGCATATGATCACACCTATCCAACATACTTCTCTGGATTTCTTTCTAAGTGGACATAATGAAATATTTAATAGCTCGTGATCAGGCCTTATTCAACATCCTTCTCTGCAAGATTTTTGAATAATTTCATATTTTATTTTATTTGTTTCTTATTTAAAACATTAACTAATCCTTTTGATTCCTTTCCTATTTTGTTTAGAATTTTTCTTAAGATGAATTAGGTTTATGTCAACCTATTTAAACAACATTTGAGAGAGATTAACATAACTCTCTCTATCAATAAAATGTATTTTCTCTTTGAGAGTTTTTATTTTACAATTCTTGGATTAGAATTATGTTTTTTTTATCCTTTTGTGTCGACTAGTATCAGAGCTTTGAGTCTCACAAAGCTTGTTCTTTCTGACTATGGCAAATAATCCTAATGACAACGTTAAAGGATTACCTGATGTTTGGAGAAGAATAAAAGAACATGGGACATTTATTCGTAATATTGAGTAGTAGTTAAATACAGTCACTAGACAACCGCAAACATTACTATGAGACAACAATAACATAAGATTTAGGGAAATAGCTAATAGGGAAGTTACCCCCACATAACCTCAAATTTCAGCACCTTGTATGAGAACTAATAATTTCAATAATGATGAGAAAACCATCCAAGAGGAGATCGTTGTAGACTAGATAGGGTAGATTGTGAATATCCTGAAAGAGGAAAAGATGGCTTTTGTTGGAATTATTAGGAGATTGATGATTTTTAAAAAGAAACTTAAAAATTGGCAACGACACCAATTATTTCACACTAGAGGCGCATTAAAAGGAAATCATTGTGAGTTTATCTTTGATGGAGGTAGCCAAGGGAGTATTATCAGTAAATCTATGGTCAAGAAGCTAAAATTGTCAATCAAGCCTTACCTTGAACCTTATACCATCACTTGGATTACAACCATTGGTGATATCCATGTCACAAAATGTGTAAAGTGCTATTATTTATTAGTAAATACCTGGATAAACATTACTGTGATGTCATTGATATGGATGCAGGTTAAATTTTGCTGTGTAGACCATGAAAATACTTGCATATCACTCGAGTATGGAAAATATTTATCTATTTGTGAATAATGATGTGAAGTATAACTTAATACCGACAATTGAAAAGAGATTAGTGAAACCTAATGAAACAAAGAAGTTATAGTTAGAATTAGAAAATGATAGAAAAAGTTTTGCAAGTGAGGTGAAAGGAATGAGGGAGGTATAATGTTGATAGCAAAATGGGAAGGGGAGAGTGAAAAGAGAAAACTTGAGATTATTTTAAATGTGTAGCCATTTTTAGAAAAATTTGGGAATGTAATACTCAATAAGCTACCTAATGGATTACCTCGATATCTAAACCATATTTTTGTGTTCATAGAGCTAGTTTATAACTTAACTTATATCGTTACCGTATAAGTACAAAAGAGAATGAGATCTTGAGGGAGAAAGTAGAAGGGTTGATTATGAAGGGGCATATTAGACAGAGTATGAACGTGCAGTTTCTCCTTTGCTTACTCTTAAGAAAGAAGGTAGTTAGAGGATGTATCTAGATAATCGAACCGTTAACGAGATTACCATTAGGTATAAATTTCCTATCCTAAGGTAGGTGATATGTTGGATTAATTAAGTGCGTTAGTGATCTTTTTCAAGATTTTTCTCAGGAGTGGTTACTATTAAATTCGAATTAAGCTTAGGGATGAGTGGAAAACTTCACTTAAGACTAGAGATAGGTTGTATGAAAGGTTAATGATGTTTTTGGGGTTAATCAATGCTCTTAGACCTTTTGTGAGGATGACGAATTAAGTGCTTAAACCTTTTTTTAGGTTAGATTTTAGTTATGTACTTTGATGATATACTTATCTCTAATAAGTCAAAAAAGGAGCACTTAAATAACTTACACTGTCTATTTAGTGTTTAGAGAAAAACAAATTGTATGCTAATTTGGAGAATTACATTCTCATGTCTAAAAATTTGTTGTTCCTTGGTTTCATTATAGGGAAAGATGGAGTGAGAGTAGATGAGGAGAAGGTGAGAGCCTTGAAGGCATGGGAACATGATTTAATTAGGAAAGAGTTTATTTTGGATACTGATCATTAAGGTTTGAAGTATTTGGAAAGTCAAAGGCAATTGAGAATGAAGATATATGCTAGATGGTTCACTTTTGTTGATAAGTTCCCATATACATTGATGCATAAGGGAGGGAAGAATAATGTGATTATTGATGCATTAAGTAAGAGGGTGGCTATAGTGAAGATTTTGAGTATGGATCTTAAGGGCCTTGAGTATTTGAAGGCGTTGTATGAGAGTGATGGAGATTTTGGAGAGATATGGGACTTATGTTTAGTAAAAAAGTCTCATGACGATTTTCTTATACATGATAGGTTTTTGTTGAAAGGAAATCAACTTTGTCTTCTAAGAACTTCACTCAAAGAGAAGGTGACTCGAGAATTGAATAAAGTAGGCTTAAATATTGTTCACTTTGGTAGAGATAAGACTCTTGAAGAGGTGAGAAAGAGAGACTATTGGCTGAAAACGGGGAGATACATTGTTACTATTGTTGAGAGGTACCAAGTTTGTCAAGCTTATATAAAACAGGCTTCAAATTCTGGTTTGTACATGCCGTTGCCAATTCTAGTGTTGCTTGGAAGGAATTGTCTATGAATTTTATGTTGGGACTTCTAAGAACACAAAGAGGTATAATTATATCTTTGTCGTTGTAAATAGATTTTCTAAAATGGTACATTTTATCCCATATAAGAAGACGACAAATGCTATAATAGTTGCTAAGTTGTCCATTAGAGAAGTGATGTGACTTGATGTTGTTTTTAAATCTAATTACTTCTTATTGTGACACCTTGGAGAACCTTTCAAAGGTTGTTTGATTCTTCTCTTAAGTATAGTAGCACTGTAGACCCATAAAATGATGGCTAGATGGAGATGACGAATATGACTTTGAGTAATTTAGTAAGATGCATATGTTGTGACAAACCCAAAAGTTGGGATCTAGGTTGGTCGGCGTAGAATAGCTCAAGTGTTTAATGTTGAAATGAAGTTATGGTTTTCTTAAGCAAGAATCGAATTGTTGGAAGTCTTGAATAGAATAAGATATTCAATAGTAAGTGATCTCGATTTATCCAACATCCTTCTCAGGATTTCTTTCTAAGTGAGCACAACGGTATATTGAATAGCACGTACGCATACCTTATTCAACATCTTTCTCTACATTTCTCTCTAAGTATACAGAATGAAATAGACAAAATGAAATATTGAATAGCACATGATTACGTCTTATCTAACATCCTTCTCTGAAAGATTTTTGAATAATTTTCAATTTTATTTTATTTGTTTCTTATTTCAGTTTTTACTCAATCTCTTTAATTCCTTTCTTATTTTGTCTAGAAATCTTCCTAAGATAAATTAGAGTTTCTTAGTTTTTTTAAATTCTTTCTAAAATAAATTAGATTTTTTTTGTTTCTTTTCTAAGTCTTTCTAAGATGAATTAGAGTTTTCTATTTTGTTTAGAATTATTCTTAAGATGAATTAATGTTTATGGAAATCTATTTAAACAACTCTAAAGAGATTAAAAGAGCTCTTTACCAATAAAATTTATTTTTCTTTAAAAATTTATATTTTATAATTCTTAAATTAGAATTGTGTTTGTTTATCCTTCTGTTACATCAAATATATATTGGCAAGCTTTCCACCGAGAACGATGCTGTAGGACTACTACAAACACGTGGTTAGAATCTACAGAAACTTCGTGGCCTGGGTTGCAAATGACTCCAAGGACAATAGTTTCAGACACGAGATATACAGTGACTTACTAGCAAGTGACAACTAATTTATAGGAAATATTTTGTAATGAATTATTAGTGATCATTTATTTTTATAAAATAAATTTTTATTTAATAAAATTGATTACCAATAACTACCAATAATTAATGATGTAATTATGTATTTAGCTTATTATCCAAGCAGTAAGCTTAACTTATTTGAGTCAGTGTTGGTCATATTTTGTCTTATTAGCCAGCCTATGATGTGTAGATTAAGTTAGACAACTGAAATAAATACTCTTGTGCTATAGCTACAAGAATATAATATTTTATAGAATTACTTGCAGTTCACGGTGAAGACATATACGGACAAATGCTGAACTTTGTTGTAACAAAAAAATGGGTAAAAAGAATCATCAGAGATAACAAAATTATGCGGTGCATACAAGTGGAGAGTAAGTGCCGAGATGAGTGTAGCAGTTGTTAAGCATTCTCATATCCAAGCAAAAATTTACTTTGTGAAGTGTGGAACAGAAGAACAAATATCATAGTGAAATTTTCAGAACAACATCAGAAAATGGGCTACATATATTAAGATAATAGGTTTGTATTGCAAATTTGCATAATATACGACTGAATAAACAAATTTTACTTTGTTAGTTGTCAAAAAGAAACTTATATCATATAACAGCTAATAATGAGCTAAAATGCTAATAGAAATATAAAACCATTCTTTTTCAGGCCTCCAGTGTAAGCAGCTTGGCCTTGAAGATTCCATGCTCTAAGCATCGGCATTCCAGCTGATTAACAAACAAACCTACCGGCGGTACCTCACAGAGGTAGTAACATGACATAGACTAGCCTAAGAACACCAGCTGTCCCAAGCTATCCTCCCATGAAAGCAATTTCTTAAGTTGGCTTATATGGTTGAGAAAAGTTGGGATACGTAGGTTTTTTGTCCTGGGACTATACCGACACATTTTGATTTCATGTGCAGACTATTTGACCTTGGAATAGTATGCCATGTAGCATCTAAACCCAACTTAACCACGTCAATGAATGTAATATCAACACTAAATTAAGTTTTTAAGAAAAAATTTCAACATAAAAGGTTTCGGTCCACATTTTTACAGTATATGAATTAAGTATCTCGTATAGGGTGGTCTTCTGCTTTTTTATTAATCTTTAATATTTTTTAAATTTTATATTTTATATTTATTCTAAACATTTTATTTGTAGTATTTTGTTAAAGTTACTTAACTTAACTTAAACTTTTTTTTATCGTTATTATATTATTTTTATATTTTTATATTTATTTTTACATATTTATTATTTATTATTTTTACTCTTATCCTTTCTATTTGTTTTTATTTTTATTTTATACTTTTCTTACTTTTTAATCTTTACTTTTATTGTTCTTTATTTTATTTTATTCCTTTATTTTTATATTTTATTTTTATTTTAAAGTTTTAACTTTTATTTTTATAAATAATTTTGTTGGATCTATTAAAAATATTTTTATTAATTAAGGATAAAGTTGTATATTTTTATATCTTTCCAAACTTTAAGAATCTAATTAAGATGACGTTATTGTTATTATTTGTAATTATACTGGGCTATCACATCAAATTGAAGGCTCGCTATTGTCTTGTCCGTGTAATCAAAATCCTAATTTATAAAGTATTTATTAGGTCTACCAAGTACCATCAGCTATATATTCACGTACTCACACTCAAAAACCTACTCCATCAGCACACGCACTCAACGATGATAAAGCTGTCGAGGTCTCCGATCACTGTTGTTCTTATTCAAGCTCTTTTCTTCTTGAACACATCAGTTCAAACAGCACGTACGAAATCCAATATTTTTAGAGAATACATAGGAGCCGAGTTCAAAAATGTTAGCTTCAGTGATGTTCCCATTAACCCAAATGTTCAATTCCATTTCATTCTCTCCTTTGCAATAGACTATGACACCACAAAATCTCCATCTCCCACCAACGGAAAATTCAACGTCTTTTGGGACTCCAAGAACCTCAGCCCCTCGCAAGTTTCTTCCATCAAAACCCACCTTTCCAATGTTAAAGTAGCCTTAAGCCTTGGTGGAGATACCGTCACAAAGAATAAGTACGCATATTTCAGACCTTCCACAGTTGATTCTTGGGTTTCTAATGCTGTTTCTTCCCTGTCAAAAATAATCAAACGATACAACTTGGACGGCATTGACATTGATTACGAGCACTTTCAGGCCGATCCCAATACGTTCGCTGAGTGCATAGGACAGCTGATAGCAACCCTAAAGAGAAACAAGTTAATCTCATTTGCTTCTATAGCACCTTATGAGGATAACCAAGTTCAAAGTCATTACACAGCCTTGTGGAGGAGTTATGGGCACATCATAGACTATGTCAACTTCCAATTTTATGCCTATGGTAAAGGAACCACTGTTACTCAGTTCAAGAAATACTTCAAGACCCAAACATCCATATATAGTGGCGGTAAAGTCTTGGTGAGCTTTATCAGCGATGGAAAGGGAGGACTGTCTCCAGAAGATGGCTTTTTCACTGCCTGCGATCAACTTAAACGTCAGAAGCTACTGCACGGTATCTTCGTTTGGTCTGCTGATGACTCTAAGCCGTATGGTTTTCGCTACGAAAAGCAAGCACAAGCACTCCTAGCACACTAGGCCGTTGCTACGTTCAACGCAATGTTTGTATCGAATAACACTCATTACCACTATCATGCAGTGTTTAATTACATGTATGTGAAGTGCGTTTCAGAGTCATTTGTTGCTTTTCGAGAGCAATAATTTACAATGTTCGCTCTGAAAATAGAGTAACTTTTTGGTGCTTTTGTATGGTAGAAGAAGGTGATCATTCAATGAAATACTCGGTCGTATTGGTAATTAAACAGTTGATCTAACTCTTCAATATATATCAGTAAATGAAATTAGTACAGCGCTTAGAACCTATGATATAATCAAATTTATTGAGAAAAAGTTGTATGAATAATCGAATTCTTCAGCCAAATGCTATAGCTACAAGATTCTAGGAAACTCTCAGAAGATATAAACGTTTCGGCGTAGTAGTTAATTTGGAACTTGGAGATTTCTGAAAGATTTGTTAACTGATTTTGAGAACTGGTTATGAGAAACTCAAGATCTCCTTTGGAATAGAAGTTCAATTGCAACTATGAACAAGTGAAAATTCTTTCTTGGTTTAGGTTATAATTATACTTACTTGTGTAGTAATAAACAATAATAACTATCTTATTTTCTCCAAACACATCATAAGAATCAAGAACTCTCCCATGATAAATAATTCCTGTTTTAGTTAATGCGAGTAAATTGTCCCGTAATAATGGTGATCATCAATTTGCTTGTACTAAGAAAATTTGCAATTATAACTTATGCAATTACAAATGTCAATCTTTATTAAATTTAACTTCAACTATTCCAAAAACATGTAGTACCTATTATTTTTATCAAAGGCTAGTTCAGTACATAGTAAATCAAAAATCTAAAACTTGGAGTAATGCATACCAAACCTAACTAATCAAAAGACTAGTCTATCAGAGAGGTTTGCCTAGCTTACATATAAAGTCATCTCGACCAATACTCTCAGGCGATGTAGGAATACGATGCTCACTGCATCAATTTCCTCCATCGCGAAAGAACATGCGTCTCGCGTGTGGTTCGGATCACTTTCTACTAGAGGACCACCCAAATCAACTCCACAGACCTGCGTGCACCCATATGTATAAAAGCTCGGCTCTGATATCAAATGATGCAGACCAGGCCTAACTAACTAAAAGACTAGTCTAGAAGATAGGTTTGTCCTGCCTACATATAAGGCCATCTCGACCAATACTCTTAGGCGATGTGGGACTATAATACTCACTGCATCAATTCCCTCTATCGCAGAAGAACACACATCCCGTATGTGGTCCGGCTCACCTTCTACTACAGGACTGCCCCAAACCAACCCCACAAAACCGCGTGTTCCCACATGCGTGAGAGCCCGGCTCTGATACCAAATGATGCAGACTAGGCCTAGCTAACTAAAAGACTAGTCTAGTAGATAGGTTTGGCCAGCCCACATATAAGGTCATCTCGACCAATACTCTCAGGCGATGTGGGACTATGATGCTCACTGCATCAATTCAAATAATGCAGATCTGGCCTAACTAACCAAAAGACTAGTCTAGTAGATAGGTTTGCCTAGCCTATATATAAGGCCATCTCGACTGGTACTCTCAGGCGATGTGGGACTATGATGCTCACTGCATTAATTCCCTTCATCGCAGAAGAACACACGTCCCATGTGTGGTCTAGGTTACCTTCTACGAGAGGACGGTCCCAAACCAACCTCACAGATCCGCATGCGCCCACATGCGTGAGAGTCCTGCTCTGATACTAAATGATACAGACCAGGTCTAACTAACCAAAAGACTAGTCTAATAGATATGTTTGCTTAGCCTACATATAAGGCCATCTCGACTAGTACTCTCAGGCAATGTGGGACTATGATGCTCTCTGCATCATGGAGCTATATAAATAGAAATAAAAAAGGAATAGAGTAGTGTTTATATGAATTCAATTTATATTTGAAAATAATGCTGTGAGGGCCTGCTTTAAAACATCAGTTCAGAAATACACAATAGTCAACATGGAGCATAAAATTGGTACATTAATTTATTGGGCAGAGCCATAACATGTCTGACTAGACCTTGACGTTGTTTAAGATGACAACGAGCATTACTAAGAAATTCGGAGGAATTAAAGAAAAAAGATAAGATGTATGTCGACCTGACGATTATAACTAAAGCATCCAATTAGATAAGGTTTAGGTCCTCCAAGTTAATTAAATAAAGTTTCATTTTTATGCACTAAGGTACTGAATGTTCCTTCTGAATTTGACAGCTAAAGAATAGCCAGCTGTGAAATGTCATCAATTGCATGGATGATTCCATTCAAGGAGGCAAGCGCATTTGCCCCATTGAAATATGAAAACTTTCATGCTTTATATTAATTTTCAAGTTATGCCCACCGAAAAGATGATTATTTTTTACTTAAGAATATTTGTTTTAGTAAAATTACTCTATCATTGATGTAATTTGGCTGTGCTAGGGTTGTATAACAATGTAAGGAGAGAATGGATAAGGACAAGCATTTGGTGAAGATGGTCTCTTTTAAGTAATCTTGCTCATAAACTGTTGACAACTTTACAAAAAAATTAAAAAAAAAAAAACAGACTACCAAAACTACTTGACCACTTTCACTAAACATTTTGGGATTATGTTTTTCATTGTTTTGACGCAAATAAGAACATGTGATATATAACCAAAACAATGATATTGAGATCTATACTAAATTACTAATAGTAGTTTGACTTTTAATTGCTACGTAACTTTTAAACCCAAGAATTAATCTTTTGACATCCAAGTAAAATAAATTTTCTGAATTAATGGAAAAATGTTTTGAAGCATTTTAATTGGGTAAGTCATATACGAAAAAACTGAATATTCTTGCCAACAAATGAATTCAACAATTTGATTTTAAGGCCAAGTGATTAAGAAAGAGAGGGGGGAAAAAAAACTAGGAAGTACCCGCTTCATAGACCAATTATTACAACCTTAGGAATAATGAATTGCTTCCAATTTCTTAATTTCGTCACTCACCAGTAGCAACTAACATGCCTATGTCAATAGCAACAAGAAGCTGGAACTACACGACGAACTGGTTTTCTTTTTCCTTTTCGTGGAGAGCAACACAAGGGTTACGTTTCAGTACGAAAGTTTCCTGTACATATATTATATCAGCTTACGATTTATGTCACCTGCTGGTAATAATTCATTCTGGAAACCGATAGAATAATAAATAACTCATTAAAGCAAGTACCTCCTGAAGTAATAAAATATATTAATGTCACCTTGAGGTTTAGGATGTAACCTCATGTGCCACTTTAAATTAACCAGCAGATCTTGAAACATCCTATGCACAAGTACTTCAAATTTTAGCTATGAGCAGTAGTTTTAAGGTAGCCATTGTCTTTGTCACTCTGTCAACCTTCACATTATGGGAGTCCAGCACAGCTACCCATTTGTTTATAAACAACGAAGAAACTAGCAAAAATGGCTGGGTCGTAATTAGATGTTTTCGTGCATTTGTGTTCCCAGGAACTGAAACTACTATTGTTCCTGCGGGTAACAAATCTTCAGTCCTTGTGCCCATTGGTGGAACATGTACTGGGGCGTATGGGGGACATATAGATGATGGTCAACAAGGTTATTACTCACGTTTTCGACTATATTATCTCTATAATTCAAAGAAGGACCTCTACAACGTATCCACTAACTACAATGTATTAGTCAACAACACCGACTTCTTCAGATGGAATGAAACTAAGCACCAATGGGACGTAATCTCCCCAAAAAGGTTATGGTTTCCTTTTGAGTAATACGTGCTATGTTCAATGTTTTATCTGCGGAGGTACTGACATTATATATGATTATTATAATAATTGTGACTGATATGAATGTATTAAGCACATAAAGGACATGGAAATTATAAAATACCAACAGAAATAAAACCTTGGTTGTACATATTTTGTTAAACTACATCTATGTTTGTCATATGTATATTACAAATATAGAAGGCATTATAATAGGGTAAGTTAATGTTTAAAAGTTTGTTATTTCTAACAACACTACACATAAAGTGTTTGATGGATCTCTCTCTCGCTCTCTCTCTGTTTATAACTAGTTTTATGAGAAAATTGATTAGCACCTACCAAAGTAGCCATTAAAATTAAGTCTATCTTTTGGGATGCCAAATTTTCGGAAAAAGTGTAGTCAACTTCGGTTCTCTTCAGCCTCTGAAATATAGAATATGGAACTAAGGACAAGGACAAGGACAATCATCTATGAGCATGAAGAAAAATTTTCAGGAAGCCTTCTTTTTAATCTCACACAGACAAGTGCGTTTCAATCTATATCTTAAGTTTCTTAACGCTCTACTGGATGGACCTTTTTTTTTTTTTAAGTGAACAAATTAATGTAGTAGTTATACTTCGTTTACCTTCTTCCTAAGTGCTAGAAAGGTTTCAGCTGTTTGATGGCAATGGCATGAATAACCAACCAAAGTTATCTTCTAGAGTTGTAATAATCTAACAACTTCCAACATTTGAAATAATACATGATAAGCTCGACCGGTTTCAAATCGATAGGTACATATATAGTAGGCGTGCAGTGTCGCGTAGCTGCAAAAGTCTTCATTGGTGGTCCATCCACAGAGCTTAACTTGTCATGAATTCGGTCTCTTTCGGTGCAAAAATCTCTTGGAATATCATTTCCGGAAAAGCTATGATGGTGCTCCATGATTAGAAACCTAACCAACTAGAACGAGTAAACCAAAGTTGACCTCATTGGAGTATATATAATGTTTTTCACGTTAAGTTCTAAATGATCTAGTTAAGTAGGAGGTTGATTATTTGGGTGGTGATCATTCACGTTGACATGAAAATACTTGCATGAAAACGACTCTAATGCTCTTCTTTTATGTGCCTTGTCTCAAAAGGCTAGTCGCCTCCTATATCCTTATCATCACTTTTAACCATTGCTCCGGATTTTTTTTAAATGAATTTTTTATTACGATGATTTCTATGTTGCTATTCTATACACAATATAGCTAAATATACAAAAGAGGAGCTACATTACACGAAACAATTTAAATAAAATTTCCATCTAGGTAGCATGTTAGGAGTAAGAGTATGCTGCAAATTTTGAGCAAAAAGTGCTGCTCTGATCTAGTTAATAATTTTGTCAGCTAGCTGGTATTTTCTTTCTTCTGAGTTGGTAAATTTTCTATTGTTTGTCTCCTTCCAAAGTATGTAGATGGTAGTGGTGAAAGCTACTCTATAGAGTATATCATTCAATATTCCCTGTTTATAACTTCGAATGACCCAATTTAAATTTTGTTCCTAATCATATATAGAGTTGTTACTTGGAATTATATGCAAGATCCTGCTACCATAATGCTTTAGAGAATGCAAAAGGGAAGAAAAGATGGTCTCTATCTTCCACTTCCATCTTACAAAATACACAGGTGGAGTCCACATTTTCGTGTCATTGGCTTTTAGTCTTGAGTTTGTTTTTAATAGCTAGCTAAGTGATCAAGGAGGCTTTAGGATTTAAGGAGTGGCTCCAAAGAAGGTTATACCAGTGGGCTTCAGTTGAGTAATGGGTGAAAAGCAGATGATAGGTTTTGTTAGAGAACTTAACACTTGGTTTGAGAGTCCAAGTGATTGCATCTTCATTCTCCATATCATTAACTTGAGGGAAAAGATTCATAAGAGAACCAAATCGTTTGAAATTCCCACTCTATGCACCATTCTTGATCATAGTGGAAACTTTAAGACTCAAAGAAATTATATTCCTTAAATGAAGAATCTTCGAATTATGTATGAGAGGGCTAGAGTTTAGCCAATTATCAAACCAAAACCAAGTTTTTTCACCATTACCAATTCTATGTTGAATACAGGGATATGTAAAACTCCTCAGTCCCATTATCTAATTAAAAACCTAAGAGAACTCCTTCGAACAAGTATCCTGCCAAATATTGGTGTTTTTGAGGTGATATTCATGGTGTTTTTGAGGTGATATTCATGGATCTATTGGATCTATAGTGCCTGTTGATCTGTATAGAGCCTCCAAATTCTTTTATGCATTAGAACCTTTTGCATGGTTGTAATGGAAATGATCCCAAGTCCTTTAAATTTTGTCAGGGTAGTAACCTCATTCCATTTAATCTTTGCACTTTAAACATTCTCTACTTTGCCTGACAATAAAAATGCTTTCATAATTCTGTTTATCTCTTTAGTAACCTTCCAAGGCAGTGCAATATGGACTAGCTAGTGTAGATGTAAGTTTCTTAAGACTAAAATAATAAGAGTAAGTCTAGCCGCATAAGATAGAAATCTATTCTGCCAAGCATTGACTTTGGATTTAATCCTTTCGATGAGAGGCAAACAATCATGATATTTCAGCTTGGAAGATGTGATTGGTACACCTAAGTAGCAAAAAGGTGTTGAATGAACATTTATACGAGCAACTCTGCTTACTTCAGCTATATTACTTACATCTGCTGATATGTAGAGGCTACTCCTCTCAATGTTAAGCTTCATATCTAATCACTTCGTAAATATGTTTAGGACATTCATTAAGAGATTGATAGAGTAAGGATCTGTCCCACAAAGAAGCATGAGATCATCAACATATATTAGATGAGTTAGGTTTATAGCGTTGCATTTATAGTGAAATTGGAATCTCCTATTGTATGAGATCATCTTGCTTATTAGCCTTGACAAGCCTTCCATTACAAGAGTGAATAAATAAGGAGTCTAATCCCACTAAAAGTTAAACCAGTAAGACAAGAGGTTTAAAGTTTAAAAAGTTCAACCGATATATTAAACTGTCATAAGACTAACTAAAGATTAAATAAGATTAAAGAATTTGAAATATGATTGAAAGAGATTGTTTTTGCCTATCAAAAAGTTTGAAGTTTAATTAAAAATGAGATTATTAAATGAAAATTAAATGATTTATTTTAGTTTATAAGAACTTATTAATTCATGAAAAATGACCGATTGAGTTTTTTAATCATTGGTTAGAATAGTGTGATCTTTGTGCAAGTGGAAATGGCAAATGTCTGATGTTTAAGGAATAAATCCAAAACTTCAAACAGTTAACCATCAGAGAAATTAATAATGTTGAATAGTTGCAAATGTAACCTTGATACTTCAATTTTCATAAGGTTATGTCGAACAATTTGGTTAAATATCATTTACATTTATACACATGTGTTTTTTATTTTTTTGTTAGAAAAACTATATATATGATTTTCACAATAAGATTATTTTACAATAATATTCATAGAATGGCACTATTAATATGTTCAAATTCTTTATTTTATTTGAATGAAACTTAATATAGAAACTATTAGAAATAATTAAAATAATTTTGAATTAACCTTAATATAGAAACTATTAGAAATAATTAAAATTCTTTAACGACATCTTTTCTAGAATTTATTAAATAATAATATGACTAGAAATTTTTTATGTTAAGAATTATTTTTGTAAGAAGAAAAATTATGAACTAATACTAATTTGTTTAATATTAAAAATTTTATGTTTTTATCTTCAAATTTTCTTTTTCATTTTTCATTTTCTAATTTTTAAAGAATGCATTTAGGTGGGTAAAAACAAAAAGGTTATAGAAACCTTGTAGGTCTTATCTCTCTCATCATTTTAAGCAAATACGAAAATCTTACTACTCATACGATAATTTAGAGATCATTGTAAAGAGAGATAATTACCAATTAGAGAGTACCTCGCTTCTAAAGCCTTTCTGTAGCACATACCATAAGCTTTAGTATATGTCCTAGATCAAACGTGAAAAGGAAATAAACGAAAAAATGCGAAACATACTTGACTTCGGTTCCATAACTTCAAACAAGCTTTTTGAAGCTAAAACGAGCATGAATCTACCGCCATCTTCACAGGATCTGCTCATCGGGATGCATTAAGGCCTTTCTGTAGCTTTTTGTGGATGTGAACCTCTGAATGGGTCAGAGTATCTTAACGTTCACGATTTGCTATAGTAGTTATACACTACAAGAAAATCACGTAATGGCGTCAGAATATTACCAACGGAATAATTTTACATTCCGTCGGAATATACGGTGATTTAGCGACGGAAAATACATCCGTCGGCAATACTGTAAGTAAAACTTTCAGGCAAAATCTCCGACGGCATATGGCGACGCCCAAACTCAAGGCGTCGGGAAAAAGTGCGGGAAACGTTCCCGCAATTTAATTGCTACGTCGATTTACCGACAGTTAACTTACAGTCGGAACAAAGCTATCATTTACCGACAGAAAAATGTTCCGTCGCAATATCTACTAGCTTATTTACTGACGGAACGCTCCTTCCATCAGCAAATTGTTAACAAACGTCGTCGTTTCGATGAAGATGGATGATAAGCGTTAATCACCAACCAAACAGGTAATGTCCGTTGGCAAATGTTTCCAGGAAACCTAGTTTGCCGACGGAATTGTTATTCCGTTGGTATTTGAGTTTCGACCAGGTTAAGTTACCGATGTTTTACCGACAGAATGTTGTGTCCATCGGCAACTGTCAGCAGGGAAACCTAGAGTACCGATGAAATTATTGTTCCGTCGATATTTGAGTTTCCATCAGGTCAAGTTACCGATGGTTTACCGACGGAATGTTGTGTCCGTCGGTAACAGTTATCGACAGAATTATTGTTCCGTCGGTATTTGAGTTTCCGCCGTATTAAATTGCTGCTCTTTTACCGACGGAATGTGCTTGTCCGTCAGTAACTGTCGGCAGTTGCATCGTCTGGAAACCTAGATTACCGACGGAATGTTATGTTCCGTCGGTAATCTAGCGCCTATAAGTCAGGAGCCGACCCCCTCCCTTCTCCTCGCACCTTCATTTCTCCTCTCCTCACAAACCATTCGGTGAAGAGTTTTCCGACTCCTTCTCTCGCATTTTTCGATCGTTTTTCGATTATTGTCTTACTCATAGTGCGTTGTTTGAGGTAAACTCTCTTATAAGTATATTATTTCTACAAAAAAAAGCATGTTTTTAGTGTTAAACGTGAATGTTTGGTTATATTGAGATTATACATATTGCG
>JAOQMS010000179.1:9359357-9370278 GCA_027563885.1 Erythroxylum longipes
AATTAATCCTCCTAAACTTGACATAATAATTAACTCCAATTAAAATGGTTTATCTAACAATACTACAAAATTTATTCCAATCATGCTTACTAAAATAAAAAAAATTCGGGGCCCAACATATGGTCTCTCTCTTTACTTCATTCTTTGGAAACTGTGCCAAAAATAATCTCTCACCATGAGAGATTGGTGCTACAACAGGTTTATAGTCAACCGTATTAGACCTTTGTAATACATACTCAGTGTATGCATTATGTGAGAGGCCTAATGAGTGTTCAGATCTGTCCCGTTGAATCTACATACCTAAGGCAAAAGATCCTTCACTAAGGTCTTTAATGTCAAAATTTGCTTAACCTTATGCAATATGATCCAGTCATTCTATACAAGTAAGGTATCATCCACATACAACAATAGGAAGATAATCTTGGTCCCCCTGACCTTATAGTACAAGCATTGCTCAACTTTATTTTCAATGAAGCCGAAAGAGGTCAAAACCTCATCAAATATAAGATAACACTTTCGGGAGGTTTGAAGTATACTGATTTGCTTAGCATACAATTTATGTCATAATGAACTACAATTACCATAATCACTCGAAATGTATCCTTAGAGGATACGGGAGAGAAAGTAACATTAAAGCCAAAACCTTCCCTTTGAGTGAACCTTTTGGCAACTAAGTGAGCCCTAAACCGTTGAACTTTATCCTGAAATCCATTTTGGTCTTTCAAACTCATTTACAACTGATGGGTTTCCAACGTTGAGGTAAATCAACTAGCTTTCATACCTTATTATGCTTTATGGATTGCATCTCATTATTCATTACATCCCATCACAAATCTGTATGGTGACCAAAAACAGTTTCTGTAAAAGTGACTTGATCCATAATATGTCCAATATTATAGTCTTCTTCATCCAAATAAACTACGTAATTCAATGGAATAGTAGGTGGTCTCACTCTAGTGGATCTACATAACTGTATTAGTTATTATACCTTAGGAACCTTTGAATGTTCAGGTACGGGTTCCTGTTCCCATACAAGAATGGTACTAAGACCTAAATTCACTAGACCTAATTGTATGAGTGGAAGATACGATATATTTGTAGTATCCATTCTGCTATCATCTGAAGGGTCAAAAGGCCCCATTATCATAGACCTCGTATACCAGAAAACTTTGGTGTTTTTTATTCTACTATTCTTATCCCTTCTTCTTTATACCAAAGTCTGTAGCCTTTAGAGTGGTCGGGATATCTAACTAAACGACTATGAATAGAATGAGCTTGCAATTTTCTTTCATAAGGATTATATAAACACACCTAAGTAGAGTAGCCTCATACAAGAATGTGTGCAAGGCTAGGTTTTCACTCTTTCCAAATAATTTGGTAGGTTAGTCATGTTGTGCATTGACTTCTTCATGTCCTTTAGGGTACGTTTATGCCTTTTGACAGCATATCATTTTGCTCAGGACTATCTGGCACAGTAAACTGAGTCACTATTTCAACCAATTCCTTATATTTGGCAAATGTACCTTTTTATTTACTGAAACACCATATTGGCCATAATACTTTCCTCAAGAGTCATATCTGACTATTTTGATTGATTTTCCCAATTAGTTCTCAACCTTCAGTCTTAAAGATCTTGAACTCATCAAGAACTTCATACTTTTTGTGAATCAAGAACATATTAACTATAACAGGAATAATCATCAACAAATGTTAGAACATATCTTGAATTGCACAATGCAACTTTATAAGGTTTGCTTATATCCGTATTTATCAGACCCAATAAGCTAGAAGTATGAGTTGGCCCTTTTTTCCTTATTTTAGTCAACTTACCCTTGCAATAGTCAACATATATTTCCAGATCATCAAAATATAGAATTGGGAGAATGTTTACCTTAATCAATCTTTTAACCCTATAATGTTTACCTTAATCAATCTTTTAACCCTAGCTTTGAAAATGTGGCTTAAACTTTTATGCCATAACATGTATGACTTATCCTTCATTAGGTTCTCCTTTTCATGATTTATCTGGTAAGCTACGAAGAAGCATATATCTAATTCGGGGCAAGACATATTCTATATAAACCACATGACAAGAAAGTTGTAACATTATGTTTTGTATTAAACAACAACTGTACAAAAAAAGCATTAAATAAAAAACTATAACGTTCTTTGTCTACAATTGATACAAAGATCAAATATAAAATGTGTCTTGTAAAACCAAAATGAACCTTACAATAAGGTTCAGAACATACATTTCCTATATATATTACATCCACTTCTTCATTGTTAACAACCATCAGTTTTCTCGTCCTCTTTAGTTAGCTTTATCCTGGATATGAACCCCTGGATCACGAAAGCCACTTAATTAGGTGCTCCTTCATCTAACTACCAAAAGCCAGATGTGGCTATAACATAATTGGATTCATGAATTGATAAGCTAAGGAGTTACCTGACGATTTCTGTCTTTCCTTCCAAGCCTTATACTGCTGGATTCTTTATGTCCGTAGAACCTTTACAAGCGTCAAGCACTAGATTGACCAGCATTAGCATATAGAGAAGATTTAGAATTTCTACCTTTGAGCTTAGCAGGCTTCACCTTTGCATTCCCTTTAATCGCTTTGAGGGTAGAAGCAACAATATTGAGTTTCTCCTCCTCAACAACACAATGGGAAATCAAAGCATTGAAGTCTCATTCCTCATCTTGCAAGTAATATGTCGTTACTAGATCACTAAACTCTGGAGGGAGTGTACTTAGAGTCTGGTGAACTATACAGACATTAGGAAGAGGAATATTAATATCTTCAATCTATTATATAGATGAATCATTCTTAATATGTACTTCATTACTCCCCCTTCTCCAGTATACCTTATGGAGAATAATTCTTTTATCAAGACACTTATCTCAGTATTAGATGAGACTGTGTCGCTCTCGGAGACATTATAAAAAAAACTCCCTCGTTATGTCTGTCTTCGGAAGTCTACTTAGCAGATGGTCAGTTATGGATCTATTAATGGTTATGGAACACATTTTATTCGATCGATCCTGGGCTGCATAGGATACTTTATGAGCTCTCAAGCTTCTGGATGTAGGTGGAGATGGCCTAAACATCGTATGGCCATATCAATCATTGTAATCTCCATTGAATTCAATACATTCTATATCCACTTCTTTGAATTGAAACCAATAAGAGTTCAATAGTGAAAGTGTGATTGTTGACCAAAAAGGTGACTACAAAAGGACAACCCAAAGATCAGCACAAATGTAAGATAACAACGACACTCAAAGCTATTAAATAGTATCTGTACTGAGAATCCTGTCAAGCATATTATAAAACACCTGTGGGCTGAATACATAATATATACAACTAGACCTCCACATAAAATCTATTAGAGTACACACCATCAACTTTTATCACACTACCACCTATGGGAGAATAGATTATTCAAGCAATGAATTTTCTCCATCTAATGCCTTTATACACATCTCAAAATTTCATGTAAGGCTAACATGTGTGGACAGAATAACCAAGCATGAGATCAAAGACATCTCCTAACATGCAAGCGGAACAATTCAAAATAGTGATATGGTAATTATATTCTCATCAGTACCCAAAAAGTTCATAAACACAAGGGATACTTCTTTATTTTATCCTCACATTCTGTAAGTGCATACCGTATATGATAAAATATCATCAATAAATGCAAATTCAAATGCACAATTTAATTGTCACATACTTATGTTAAAAACATTATCAATAAACTTGATTTGAGACTTTATGATGAAATATCTCAATCTGAGTGACTATCATACTATTCTAAATTGTGAACATAAGACTTGAGACAAGAAAACTTCAAGTATCTCCCTCACGAGAAGTCCAAAGCATGAAAATTCACTCAAAAATGGTTTCGGAATGCCTCATTTTCTTTTTTCTGGAGTTTAATTTATTACTCATGTAATAAATCTAGAAAAATTTAAAAACTCACTTGATAAATTTCTTTGACCCAGAAACTGACCTAAAATGACTCGGTGTACCTTTACGAGAATTTTAAAACTTCTGAGTTTTTTTGTCCGTATTGCTGATGTCAACTAACAACATCGGTTGCTGACATCACCAAAGACGTTAGCATACGCGTGCGCACAAAATGGCGTGTGTGGTCCACGCATCCCATCTGACAGGTGTGGAACATGTCTAGCACGTGATGCACACGTGCCCACCAACGTTGGCGTGTGTGCCATATACATCAGACACTCATCTAGTCAATCTTGCACCACATGTCTAGCGCTTGTAACACACGCGCCATACACAACCTTTAGCACCCGCTACTGTACATTATCAGGTGCGTGCACCACACATGACACACGCTTGCTTGTTTTCGACTCGTTTTTCAAGGCTAAACATATGTACACCACTTTCAAGTAATAATAAGCAAGGAAAAAATTGAAAATGAAACTTTATTCTCTGAAAACTTTACAGAGTAAAAACAAAAAATCTTCTTTTTTAACCACTTAATCACGTAACCTCTCTAATACCACATGTGACACGTATCATAAGCCTTATTATGTGTCCTGGATTGAACGTGAAAGGAAATAAATGAAGAAAAGCTGAAAATACTTGATTTCGGTTCCATAACTTCAAACTAGCTTTTTTAGGTTAAAACGAGCGTGAATCTACCACCGCCTTCACAGGATCTACTTACCGGGATGCATTAAGGCCTTTCTGTAGCTTTCTGCATACATGAATCTCTAAATAGGTCAGAGCATCCTTACATTCACGATTTGCTACAATAGCTACAGAAGACCTTAATCTTCTATATATATCATTCATATCGAGCTTCTCCGTCACAGGCCTGATATGAGCTCGATCTATACTGATTGGAGTCCATTTTCTTCCTGAACTTCGACCTATAAATCTAGATCATTTATTAGGTCATTTTATTATCTTTATCCGGATCAAATTTATGTAACTTAACTGATAAGTTATTAAAAATCAAGAAAATACAATTAATTGTTGCCCACTAAATGGGAAAATTTATAACACTTTCATGACAATTCCTTTATCAAAATGGCTCCTAGAATATATATGATCAGTTGGAATTTTAAAATGTGCATAATGCTTGCATATTTTGGTTTCACAATGCTTCACAAAGTATTGTAAATTTCTTTTTTCCTTTTTCTTTTTGGATCAAATTATCGTAATCTTATCTTATTAGAAAAAGTATGGTAGTTAATCTCCTTTAACCTCAAATAAGTTTGGCGTTCTAACAACCGAGCAATAGAGACCCTTTGGAGTATTCGATCCAACCCATTACACGATCTAAGGTGAGCCCTTTCCAAATTTTATTTATGACATTAAAACATTGTTATCTTTATTCATATAAAAACAAATTGACTTGAGAATGACGTTTCACTAGTGAGGAATGTGCTACAGAGAGCTTATGAGGATGATAGCACATTCACCATATAATCACAGAATCACTCATTTTAGTGGTGAAAACTGTTCGTGCTTGAAATGTTGACCCCATTTGACATGCATATATGTTTGCCCACAACACCCCCTATGTACACTATTTGGTCGCTGCCAGTATCATTATCTTGTTGTCTCAAACTCCATGCCTTTTCCATACGGACCAAACCCACCTTCATGTTCTCTTCCCATGTTCTTCCTCAAAGAGGAGAGAAAAAGATAGCATGATTGCCTTGTAGGATATCATAGGGTTTCACTATTCCTCGTAGGCTAGGAGAAGTTGGGTACAAGTTGCATCATTTTACGTCTTTTGCTTTTTTTCTTCAACAATTGGGTAATACTTTGTTCATATATACACTAATAATTTGAACCCCTGTTCCTGCTATAAACACAATTAATTTTTTATCGTGAATTTTTTAACCAAATGTAAATTTTTAATAACCTAGTAAACAAAAAGAAGGAAGTAAATCAATTCATATACATGGATAGAACATTATTGATTATCTAAAAAGAAAAACAAGGCTTACTGCTTCAAGAAGAAAACTACAATAACTGCACCTTATTTTCGAAATTTATCCACGACTAAGGAGATTTTAGTGGTGAACAGAAGTTGATTAACTATTTTGGATTGTAATAAAGTTAGTATTTTTTTCTTAATGAATAAGAAGAAACTAATCTAGAAAGGCATTAACTAATTATAGGATCAAAAATATTTTCAATTATGGAAGGATATATTATATCAATTTCCACAAATAAACCAATCATATGCAAATTGACATAGATTTTTATTTTACGGGTACTAGGTATGTATTAACTCCAAGGGTTGGTTTACTTCTTTGGGCTAATTTGATCAAAGTACGAATAGATAAATTCCAGCACTATCTTGCGTTGAACTAAAGATGTCCCGTAAAATCGAATAAAATTTATAATTTATGTATAAAATTAAATTCCTCACTTGTGGAACTTTAGATCCGAGACAGGTTAAGATTTTAAAACCTCACAAAACTTAGATTTAGGTTTTATTGCTAAATGGCCTACCTATTCTTTCTAGGTCCTTTCCTTGTCACGATCACTCCTTGGATCGACATCTTACTACTACCACTAGTACATTTTGCAAGATCCAACTGAACCGACCATTGTTTAAGTCGCTCTTTGCACCAATCATGCATGTCAAACCATCATCATGCGCCATTCCACATCAGAACTCAAGTTCAAAGATTGTGGCTGTAGTTAATAGCTTTTGTAAACTTTATCTTCATCAACTCATATAGATAATAGGATTATTGGACTAAAGCTTGAGAATTGACTCTATATATTCTTTCAAGTTACCAGTACACATCTTTTCAAAGAAAAAAAAGTTACTAGTACACTTCGTCCAATGAAAATGTAATGATATTCTTCTTATAAAAGTACTTACCAATGAAGTTATGTCTTCGATAGTGTATTGTACTTATTTCGAAGATTATCGTCATGTGTTCTTTTTGTGATTTGAAAATTAAAATATAAAATCAGTTCGTATAAAAATTTAAATTAAGATACAAGTCAGTTTTTTTAAGTACCATATACATATCTTGAAACAGCAAATCTTATCAAGTTGTACGTTTTATAACTAAAACCAACTACAAGATGTCTAACGGGATTTGACAAGCCATATGAAAGTTCAATAATGGTCATGCTTTCGATGTGGAACGACTTTGTGGTTGAAATTTGTTGTTGTTTAACTTATTAGGTTGATGTTGGCTTCCAATTTCGCTTCAACTGGCAAAAATGCTGGTTATCCACAAACTGAAGATCGGAACATTTGAATGGTGCTTCGAGATAGTATATTTTGAGTACCAACGATAAAGATGCAAACAACTTGGAGAGATTTAATAGTACACGATCGTACTATTAATTAATAGAAAATTATTTCTAATTGACCCAATAGAAAATTATTTCTAATTGACCCAAAAAAGGGAGGAGACTGGAAGAGAAAAACATAATAATAATAATTATTATTATTGTTATATAACGAAAAGAGAAAACAAAATAATAATAATAATAATAATAATATTATTATAGGTATAGGCTAACTGTAATAGGGAAATGCTAAAAGAACTATAAAAATTACAAGGATCTCTTTACAAGGGATCATTTATCTGTATTCTAGTACATCAAAGTTTTCTGTTACGAGTTATGTTATTGGTAAGTTCCAACATTACTATATCATTCTTTATCACTTTCCTCAAATTTTTCTTAGGCCTCTCTTTTTCTCTTTCATTATCTCTATGTATGATCTTCTTGTATTTTTTCACTGAAGCCTCTGAATATCTCCTCTTAATATGTCCAAATCACTTAAACCTTGTCTCTCTTAACTTGTTAATAATATTAACTACCTTCAATTTATCTCTTACTATTTCATTCCTTTCCTTATAGTTTGAGAACCTGAGCAGAAAGTGTTCCAATGCTATCAAATTATAGTGACTTTGAGGTCTGTGAAGAGACAGCTTCTCCTTTTTGAAGTGATACGGATTATTCTCATGAACCTAGTCCTCATGGGCTCCAAATCCTATAGAGACCTTGTTGTGAAGTTCCACAAAATCTTTTTCAAACCGTGCATCATCACGAAAGACCTATATTCTCTTATAAAAGAAAGATGGATCATATCGAGACTTTTTCTCTAGCAAGTTCAAAGATGAGGTTAATTTCTGTGGTTTAGACTCAACAATATTAATATCAATATTTCCTGTTTTATTAATTTATTTTCTATGTTTAATATTCACTAAAACAAGTCTCCAATAGTTCCACTTGTCTATTAACTAGTAGTATGTTGTGGCAAAAGGAAGTCTAGAACGTGACAACATATGCAAAAGAATCTTACCGAGAAAGTCTATCTTAGGCTCAAATCTCCTCGCAAGATTGAATTATATGAGACTGTTTATTGGGTGTAAATTAAAACCTTTGGGTATCTATTTTAATTTTAAGATATGGTGAAAAAATACAATTTACAACTAAGTCAAAAAGTTAAGAAATGTTTCCGCACATATCTAGAAGATAATTACATACATATTTGTTTTAGCATTTCCGTAATTGTACGTTAACATAATGTAAGCTCGTTGATGATGACAATTCTTTTACTTGTTAATTAATCTCAACTTAGACCCTCCCTAAGTAGAGAGACATCATTGAACTCTAATGGAAAATCCCAAACAAAGGATTATAATCCCTAATATATAAATGATTGGAACAAATGCTTCCCACATGGAGAACTCTTCAACAATTATATCTTGTAGGGACTTAGGTTGGAAGTTGTGGTGGGCTCTTCTTTTATGTTTGTCAAAGTGCAAGTTGGGTACCATTTCTTTTTTTAATTTGTTTGATATCCTATGGAAAACCTTTCTTTTCCTGGTGTTTTTACCCTTGAGAAGGAAGGTGCACTATAAGTTGAAAAGTGTCCACTTTTAAGCTATAATTGACTGTTTGATCGAACTGGTAAGTGTTTGGTTCTCAAAATGATCAAAAATATTTCTCATACAAGACTTGCATGTTGCTTCAAGTTTTTCTTTATGATTCTATCGGAAGCCCCTCAGTTCATTGTCCCTCTCTGGGATCATCAACAACCTCTACAAGCGAAGGTGCGGTCCTTGTAAGGAAGGCTGCCATTAAACTAAACAAGACGAATTACATAATAGCATTCCCCGTTTTCAATTCTTGGGGTGCATCTTCTTCAAGTTGGCTCACATGCTAAAGTTAAATATAATTTTTTAGACAAAACTTAAATTTCTCCTACATAGTTCCTTCTTTAAGAAAAACATTAATATCATAAAAAATCCATAACCAACTTGATAATTTTGCCATAGTGATCTTCGCATAAAATTCAAAGCTCAAATATTATTTGAGTTCAAATTTGCAACCATAGTTTGTCCACGAAACCGGCGCATGCATAAAGTGATAAAAAATAACCTTAGAAATCAAAAATAAATTTCTTAACAAATATTTGACAAGAAACAATTATTAAAAATTTAGGAATTTGTTAATTTTTATAAAAAATTAAATAAACTATATGAATCATTATATAATAGATTAAGAAAGAAGCGTAATCTTTAAGTAGAATAATATACAAATATATTCAAACTAAACATGAATTAGATATTCAAATATTACATTTAGCTAATTTGGATACTTACAAAAGTGTATAAATAGATATTTTCAATTTAAGATATGGAAAATTTTTGAAAATTTAAAAAAATCTTCTATTTTTTTATTAATAAAAATGTGCAATATATTTCTAGTCATTAGAATTGTACCCAAAATAATTATTCAACTATTGAAAAAAACTATTATGTCATGCATTACAAAATTTTATAGTGATTTGTTAAAATTAAAATTTTCTTTTTCATATTTGCTACTAACTAGTAAAAGAAGTTATGTAAAAGATGTACAAAATATCTTATTAAAACAAAGTTTTGTTTGATGGCACTACAACAAACAGCGTATTTAGCGTCGCTAAAGAAGGAAAAATTGTCGCAATTAGTAATGTGCGACGATTTCATTTTGTCACCTAAATTGTCGCCGAATCTCGGTAGCAAAATAATATTGGCGACGTTTACCAAAAGTCGTCACCAAAACATTTTGGTGACAAACAAATTTTGTCGGAAATATGTATTACCGACGATTAAAAAAAACATCGGCAATAGTTTTGTGAGAGGTTTATGTTTAATAGATAAAAATCTTTTCTCACGAAACCTTATGCGTCGATATTTACTTTTAGTGACGATTTTGTTTTGATAGCAAAAAACTTTTAGCTACTAATTTATCCTGTAGCCAAATGTTTTTAGAAATGTTTCTGAAATGTAAGTAAAAACTTTTTGTGACGAATTATTTTTAGTCGCTAAAATAGTTTAGTGATGATTTTTTTTAGCAAAAAAGATTTAGCTACAAAATGTTTGTTGTAGCAAATACTTTTTACCGACGTTTTTCATACATAGTAAACTAGTTTTTGTAACGAATTTCATTTGGTAGCTAATAGTATTTAGTAACTAAATATAATTTTTAATTTAATAATTATTACAATGTTTATACACAAATTTATTTAAATTTATTACAATTTTAAAGACTTTTTTTGATGAATTAAATGTTTGTTGTAGCAAATACTTTTTACCGACATTTTTCATACATAGTAAACTAGTTTTTGTAACGAATTTCATTTGGTAGCTAATAGTATTTAGTGACTAAATGTAATTTTTAATTTAATAATTATTATAATGTTTATACACAAATTTATTTAAATTTATTACAATTTTAAAGACTTTTTTTGATGAATTATTTTTGATAGCTTGTATTGTTTAGTAACAAATTTTAATTTTGAAATTTATAATTATTATAATTGTTACAAAGGAATTTAATTTATTACAAATTTGAAGACATATTTTATATTTTGTAAATAATCATAAGTTGAAATTGAATAAACATATAAA
>JAOQMS010000179.1:9370378-9393261 GCA_027563885.1 Erythroxylum longipes
ATACAACAAATCGTAGCAAATAAATTAAGACTACTTCTAAATAACTACAACAAACAATAAACGATGTCGTTTACCTTTACTACACAAAAAAATTACCTCTAACTGTCGCAAAATGTACAACAATATGCTACGAATATGCCAAATTGTCGCTAAAACCCTTCTTTATTGTTCTTTAAAAACCCTAATTAGGTAATTCCAAACCTTTCTTCCTTTGTAGTCTCGACCAACTCATCCCAAAACTAGCAATCTTCGACATCTTACGCACGTATCAAAGCTATAAACTTGATCGAAACACGGTCTGCAATGCTCTAACTTCTTTTTTACTATGTTCTGTATTTTCATTTGAGGTAATCTTTATTTTGTAAATCTGTTACTGACTAGATCGGCTCTTTGTTTGACAAGTTTCTGTGATAAAGTTTTGATATTTATGTTTATACAATAGATATGGACATTCTTTGTATAGATCTATACATAGGGTATTTTTTGCGGTGTTGAAGTTGATTTCTTTATGTTTTGCAAAAAAAATTTCTTTGTGTTATGTTATTTGCACATTGTCATTAGGGAGTGTGGATTGTGTTAATCTTAGTTATGGTAGGGAAAACATATGATTTGCATTTGAATCTTGGGATATCATTGTCATATCTGTAAGGTGTTCGATGATATTTCTGTTACGATTTGCATATCAAAAGTGTTTAACTCAACACAATATCTTCTGAATCTTCTAAACTTGCTTCTTGGGATGAGTTTGTCATGTCTGTAAGGTGTTCGATGATATTTCTGTAACGATTTGCATTTTATGCTCTAGGCAATCCATTCAGTGTATAACCTAAGTAGTTTCATTTGTCATCATAATTGGACTTAAACATATTATCGTTTTATTCCAAATCAACTTACATCTGTATTTACCTCTAAACATTATATTAATGAAGGAATGTCGACATGAAGACTAGTTCACAATGACCCTAATTCATTCCTTTGGGAGCAATGTGGCAAAATTGTCCCTACTGAGCAAACCGAAACTGAAAAAGAAATCTCACATATCAGACGAATTCCTCGTAAACCTTCCATGGCCGATCTTCTGGAACAAGGTGTTTAGTATCATCCGAACAATATCACTTCCCTTATTATATATATCTCATTTCCTTTTATGAAGCTAATATATATATTTACATTTGATAGTTTATACTACATGTTGTTTGAAGCTTTCTTCAGTCTCGAATTTGACATGTATGCTCGTGGTGGCGGGAGCGATGTCACAATAGTTCGTAAAGGAAAATCGGTTCATTTGGCAAATTCATCAATTTCGAATACTCCGTCTACTCCTGCACGTATGCATGTCACCCCAATTTCAGTTTATATAACGGTTTACTAATATGATAATATCTAACTTCTATATTGATTATGTTTTAGGTTCTAAATCTATCGATCATTTCACTCCATCCTCTTCAAATTTAGAGATAGCAAAAAAGCTGTTGGAAGAGGGTGTGAAAAACCCTACTATAGTTGAGGGAAAAAGTATTACTATTTCAATTGGTGCGTTCGAACATGCAAGGGCCCTTCTGGAGCATCCAGACATTGGGGACTCATTTACCTTTACCGACTCTCATGTCACTTGGAATTCAAATAAATAATTATATCCTTGTCAGTTAGCGAGTCAATCAACTGAACTCAGCTTTAACGTTTATTTGTTGTTGTTTCACCAATAATCTGCCAAACAACATATGTATTACTTATGGGTCAAGTTGTGTATAATTGAATACTCACTGTTATTGTTCTAGTTTTATGAGTGAATGAATTGGATAACTTCTAATTCAAAGTTCGTACTACTCTATATATCATTCTATTATATTGATAAAATAATTTAAATTTTTATTAACTAATTTTTTCAAAGTTAATTAATGCTAATGATTAATTAATGTTAGGTCCATAAGCAATATGTTGTCAATTTTTTTTAAAATATGTTGATAAAATTATTTAAAATTTTTATAACTAATTTTTTCAATGTTAGTAAATACTAATGATTAATCAATAGTACTGTTTAACACTTAAAATTATGTTGTGAGTTTTTTTCAATAATACGTTGTAAACATTCAAAACAAATCTCTAATAAAACATATCTTAATTATGATAGATTATAAAAATGTTAGTTTTTATAATTTTTGAAAATGTCAATCATTTGGTGACGATTTACAACCATCGTCGCTGAAAGCTTGACATTTAGTGACGATAAAGAAAAATCGTCGCTGAATGTATAAGCTTTTGCGACTAAATAGAAGTTTTGTCACCATATATTCACCTTTTCGTGATGCTTTAAAAAATCGTCGCAATATATAGAATCTTTAGTGACAATTTTAGGGATGCGTAGCAAAATGTTTAATGGAATATGGTGACGTTTTCATAAATCATCACCGTTGCGTTATTTGCCGACGAATCTCCCAAATCGTCACCCATTTTGAATTATTTCGTGACGATTTTTATTAATCGTCACTAAATATTCAACATTTTGCGATGAATTTTTCTGTACATCGTTAAAGGTTTTCTCTTGTGCGACGCTTTTTATTTCCGTCACTAAATGGTAAGTTTTAGTGACGAATGTTTTTAAATGTCGCTATAAAGAAATCGCCAGGAAAGGGTTAGTTTGTTGTAGTGTGGTGAAATATTTTAAATATTTACAATTTTGATAAAATAAATATTGTCCACAATTTTCTGACTCGTTAATTCATATAATCCAAATCATGATTCTATGGCCTAAAATGTTAGATTCACCTTAGAGGACGACTTGATAAAACCAGCACAAAGCCTTACAAAAACTCCAAACCAACTAAATCTTATAGAAAAATTTTGATGGAGGAGAAAATTTATAAGGTGAGTTCTGACGATCATCATTCCTTTAGATAAAATACAAGAATAGTTACACCATCTGTTTACAATGCTAGAGCGAGTAACAGCTCCAAAAAAACTCTCTTGAGAAATGCCCACAAAAGCAAATGCTTTCATAAATAGTTACCCGATTTGTAGAGAAAATTTTTGTTTTACATCAATCAAAACCTCGCAAGCTATTGCACAAAATAAAAAATCTTTAATGATCCTTTCTCAAAATGTACAAAAACTCATCTCTAAATATTTTTTTCTAAAATATCTATTTCAAAATATTTTGATAGTAAAAAATAATTTTTATAATTCCAATCCCCTAGAAGCTACATAAAACTTCTTAAAAATATTATAAACCTTAGGACTTATCAAAATTCTAAGTATTTATTTATATATTCTTAGTGAATCTGAATCAATTAAAATAAAATATCATTTTGTTGAAACTTATGAGACCATACTGCATAATTTACTTGCAAAGTTATTATTACTATGTAATAGGGCTAAGAAATTTGGAGCCTAATAACTTTTTAGGCCGATCCTCTCATATTCACCAACTTATAACTATTTTGACTATCAACAAGAGTGGTTTAATTCTTTGTTGATAAGAAAACACAATCAATTATCATTCCTAGCTATTTTTCTTCAATATTAGATCCAAATACAATTTCTTATGTTGGTTTGAAATTATGGAAATGGTATAGGTTATTTCCACTAACATTTTTTTCCACATGTATATCAAGGCTATTCTATAATCAAGTATCAACCAAAGGACTATAAAGCCATATTATATCAATTTTATATTTTTCTAAAAAAAATTATCCCATGGTTCATAACCTGGACGTATGATTATAAACGAAACCAACAATTAAATGCACCCATCATAATAAAAAGCTTCAAAGTGAAATGGTGAGACAAATTTGCTTTGGACCATATAACTTCGTCGTCGACTATCAAAGTATGACTAGTCTAAAATTCATAACTACTTAAACAAATAGGCATGAAAATTACCATCTTTTTACAACTAAAACCAAAATTCAATAGTTTACTAGTTAGAGAAAAGACCAAAGAAAAATATTTCACTATCATGAAGCAACTACAAAAATTCTGATCAACTTCAACCATATAAAATATTAAGGAAGAAATAAATTTGACAAGATGATTGTTTCATAATATTTTTTGATGTTAGGTGACTCTACAACAGATAAGGTTATCGGCGACGAAACCAAACATCGCTAAATATTAAAACATCATCGCAAATATTAATTCGTGACAAAAAATAATGATCGCTGAATCTCGATAGTAAAACAATATTCGCTACATTTTCTTGAAATCATCGCAAAAAGGTTTTGGTTACGCAATAATTTTGTCGGTAAAATATATATCCAACAAGAACGAAAAACGTCGTACATAAGATTTTGGAACGTATATGTTTCGTAGACAAAAGT
Source organism: Erythroxylum longipes (assembly GCA_027563885.1). NCBI lineage: Eukaryota > Viridiplantae > Streptophyta > Magnoliopsida > Malpighiales > Erythroxylaceae > Erythroxylum > Erythroxylum longipes. Next base: position 9,374,695 of record JAOQMS010000179.1, read on the forward strand.
TTTTACCTACTAAATTGTAGTTGTACGTAATTATTTTTATTGACAATTTTTTTAGCAGAATAGTTTTAGCTACTAATTGTTTGTTGTAAGTAAATGTTTTTAGAGACGTTCTTGTAAACGTAGATAATAATATTTTGTGAAGGTTTTGTTTTGGTAGCTAATATTTTTTAGTGTCAAAATTTTATTTTAAATTTAAATATTATTATAATTGTTAAAAACAAATTTATTTTAATTTATTACAATTTTTAAGATAGTTTGAAATATAAATTAGTTACATTTTATAATTAATGTTGGTGCAGTTTGAAATATAAATTAGTTACATTTTATAATTAATGTTGATGATATATTTTTAAATAATAATAAATTGAAATAAATTAAACATTAACAATGGAAAAAATAATTACAGGTCATATGCAAACTAATACTCCTCATCATCGTCATTACTACTGACATAGTTTGAGCTTAGTAATTATTTGATTATCTTTTTAAGATTGTTCACTTCTTTTATATTACGATCTAACTTCTCTTTCGTATATTGTAACTTAGTTTTCAGCGTCTGGTTTTCCTCTTGAAGCACCTGACATATGCTGGTCGTGACAAAGATGCATCAACAAGCTTAGGGTCATACCCAAGATCTTTGATATAACTCGATCTTGTACTACGGACATTGTTGCAAATGTTATCAACATTGAGCTAATTCCCCTTAGATAATGATGTCTGCAACAACTCCTGCATCTTATCCTACAATTTAAAGTACAAAATCAAGCTAACTAAAAAATTATCACTTAGTTTTATATAGAAAAATGAATTATAATATTAATTTGTTTGTACTTACATAATTACTTTGTGCCTCTTCAGACGTCCAACCTTGACCTTCCTTGTAGTGTGTTAACTTATAGAATGTGATCCTATCACACTCTTGTCCTTGAAGTTGTATTTGGCTCTATTATATGAATTTTAAAAAATAGAAGGTGATAGATTTATTGTGTTGAGAAATAGAATAATAAGTTGAAAACGTTACACTTACAAATTCTTGATGGACGACAACAAATGATTTGGAGCCGGTGTTATGAGGAGTCTTCATTTTTTCTCTGTTCACCTTCGCTTTCTCACACTTTTCCTAAATTAAGAGAAGTAGTCATGAAATGGATAAACAAAATTAATGGAAGGAAATATGAAGAGGAAAAAAACAAGTCTGAACCTTCACTCAGACCCAATAATCACACATTTCACTCCAATTTTTTGGAGTTACTTGTTCCGGAATATGTCTCCTTGCCTCTTCATCGAAAGAAAAAGACTGGTAATATTTATGAAGCCTATATCAATGATTCTTCACCCTTTGTTTCAACAGTGAACTAACATAGCTTGAAACCTAAGGCTTGTCAATATCAACGATATTAAGCTTCATCTGTGAAGAACAGGTATAAGTTAAGTTACTGTTTTTATTAAGTAAAATCGCAATACATATAATCAAATGAATTGAAATATTATCAAAACTTTGTCTAAAGAATTTTGAAGCAAGTTGTCTTCCTTCAATTGCCTGAAATGTTGAAGGCAAGGCAATTCGTTCCTCACCACGACGCTCAACTCACTGGCCAATTTTGCAGATTGGATCTTATCCAGTGGGTGATGTTGCGTGGGTTCAATGGTCATAGACAACTTTTTGTTCATTGCAATATTCATCTGTTGCAACTCAACTCCTTTTATGATACCTCTACCTCATTTTCTAATACTAGTATTGGAACCTAAAAAAAAAAAGAAAAGCACACTAAATATGTAATGAGTAATTTCAACATTAATGGTTGCATGTATGGTTAACAATAACAGACCTAAAGATCCCTCATAACTAATATACGATGTTTGTAAAGGTTGTCACTAACTGTCTTCATTCGAGGATGAAATTTTTGGTTATTGTGTGGGAGGAACTTCTTCCGTTGTTACCACCCTCTTTCCTTTGTTTCTATCATGTGTCATTATATTGAACTTGTGTAAAACGAAATATGAACATAACGCATAATCTTAACTCAAACATCAATTTTCCAAATGAATATAAGGAGATCAATAGTTAAATACTAAACATTCGGTATAACATTCTGAAAAAACATAAGTGAAACATTAAAAATATGCATCTAGTTAATGTAAATTAACATAAATAAAATATCAACAACATAAGGCAATTATGAACATAATATTTCAAACAATACAAACAATTTATTTATATTCAATCATCATGATCAAGATTTTGAAAATCATCATCAGGGACTACCTTCAAACGTGCAAAGACCCTTCTCAGAAATCCAGACATCGGGGACTCATTTACCTTTACCGACTCTCAGTCACTTGGAATCCAAAAAAATAACCATATCATTGTCATTTATCGATGCAATCAATTGGACTCAGCTTTAAAGTTGATTTATTGTTGTATCTGTAAGAATTTGTTAAGCAATCTCTCTACTAGTTAGGGGTCAAGCTGTGTACTATTGAATGTTGACTGTTATTGTTCTTGTTCTATGACTGTATAAATTGTTAAACTTCTAATTCAAAGTTCTTACTACTGCTTATATCATATTATTATCTTGATACAATTATTTAAATTTTTTATAACTAATTTTTGCAATGTTAGTAAATATTAATGATTAATTAATATTACTATTTAACACTTAAAATTATGTTGTGTCTATTTTTTTCAACAATACGTTGTAAACATTCAAAACAAATCTCCAATAAAACATATCATATCTATAATAGATTATAAAAATGTTAGTTTAACAATTTTGATAAATATCAACCATTTGGTGACGATTTAGGCAAATGGTCACCAAATGTGTTGCAAATTACTGTAGCACATTTGGTGACAATTTTTAGAAATCATTAGCGAATGTGGACCATTTAGTGACAATTTTCAGAAATCGTCACTTAATGTGGACCATTTAGTGACATTTTCAGAAATCGTCACCAAATGTTGATCTTTTGGTCACGTTTCCAAATATCGTCACCAAATGGCCATTTTTAGTGACAATGTAAAAAACATAGCAAAAAGCAAACATCATTTTACTGACGATTTTATATAATCTTCGTCAATTGTGAACACTTTAGTGACGATTTCAGACATTGGTCACCAAATGTTTAACAAATTATGGTGACGATTTCTGAAAGCGTCACCAAAAGTTTATTTAGTGACGAATTTCTAAAATCGTCACCAAATGATGAATATTTAGTAACGATTATTAATGTTGTTCCTTTTGTGATGCTTTTTTATTTAGTCGCTAAATGCTTAGTTTTAATGACGATTTCTAAAATCGTCTCATTATGATAAATTTTGTCAACGATTTTTCTAATGTTGCAAGAAAAAACGTCGCTAAATGTCTGCTTTGTTGTAGTGTGACTTGGGGACTTAAGAAAAAGACATGTCATTGATGACAAGTTAACCGTCAAAACTTACGAAATTACTATTATATATATATATATATATATTAAGACAATTATCTGTTAAAGCTTATAACTAATAAAATCTTAAAAAAACACATATAAAGGCTCCTCTCCAATATTAGTTGTTCAAACAATGTATCAAAATTATAAAATAAGATAATCAATTGCCTATAAAAGGTATCCAATGTACAATCCTTCCTTTAGATTATATTATCTCTCTTTCTCTCTCTTTAGCACTATAAGCTCTCTCATTCCCTTTTTCTCTCTCAATTTACTAACCTTTCTAAAATATTCATAAAATCTTCAGTTCTTATAAAGCCCTCTTATTTTAATAAATTTTAGAAGGGGAAAGTAAAAAGTTGTATTTCATTTATCTTACTCTTCTCGTATTAGTACTAATATTTTTACATACAAGGAAAGAAAATAGATAATATCAACTAATTAACTAACTAACTAAATAAATGATATTATATTTTTATATAATCATGTATAACAAAAATAAATAAATATCTAAAAACAAGTCAAGTTATAACTTCTTTCTTTCTTTACTTATTCATTTTCCTAATCTCAGTAGTTTCATATTTTAATACCCTCTCCCCCACAAATCGAAGCATATATATTGTACAAACTTAGTTTGGACATTTTTGCATAAAGCTCACTTCAAACCAAAGGTTTAGTAAAACAATCAATTAATTAATTATACCATGAAATAGACAGCAACTTAAAGATTCCATTTTGGACTCTCTCTAATCATATAATAATTAATTTTAATACGTGTTGATCGTTCATAAAGAATGGGTTGTGAGCTAGATAGAGTCTTGACCTATTATCATAAGATAAAATAGGAATTGAGATGAAAGTAAATCTTATATCCTAAATAGTTAATGTTAAGGCTTGTATTATGCTTTTGAGGAGGATCTAGACATTATAAGTTACTTCATTGATTTATGGGATATTAATGACTTTCCTAAGAAAAGATATAATACCCAATAATTAGTCATCTACTAAACAGGCCAGAAGCTCAATCAAACTTTGGAAATCCTTTAAGCTATAATTCTAAGTTATAAGCAAATAATGACCTTTATGTTAGACTTCCTTTTAGCTACCATAGTATTCATTACATAACCTTGAAATGCTACTTGGAAAAATATAAGAACTAGAAGAGCTGCTACATTGGATGACACATATTAGGGCCAAACATAATAAACTGCTTATAAGTTTCCTATATATTGAAACATTAATACTTAGCTCACTATCATTCGTGGTTAATTTAGCTATGGACATTGATTTACATTCTAAGAATATCATGTCTTTAAATAACTCAAGGGTGTATTTTTGGTGAAATAAAGTTATGCTAATTGTTATTCTATTTACTTCTAGACCAAGGAAGTAATGTAAAGATCCTAAATCCTTAATCTTAAAAAAATATGCAGGTAAGTTTTGAATTCAATGATATAACCTTCATTATTACTACTAATAAGAATATCATATACATAAGATAACACTATTGAGAATGCTAATATGCCAAACCTGATAAATAAGGAATGGTTAGCTTTGGCCTATACAAATCCTTGAGAGAGTAAGACATGATACTTTAGAAAACAACTTCCTACTTGTTTGTTTGAGGCTATATAAGACTTAAGTAGTTGCACCTTTGACATGTTTTTCCTTCTTTTAAGCCTAAATATATTTGCATATATGCCTCTTCCTCTAATTTCCTATGTAAAAATGAATTATTCATATCTAATTCATGCAAACTCCTATTCGAGTTAACTAAAAGTACTATAATTGTACTTATTATAACTATTGGTGAGAATATGTACGTGTGTATGTGTGTGTGATTGAGTGTGTGTATGTGGTCTATTCCAAATTGTTTAGTAAAGCCTTTTTGTAGCTAGTTTAGATTTGTACCTCTCTACTAGATCAACAGCCTTAAACTCGATTCTAAGTATCCATTTATAGCCGATTGATGTCTTGCTAAATTGTAAGTTAATAATTCCCTAAGTTTTATTATCTAATAAGGCCTTTAACTCCTACTTAATGGCTCCTAATAAGAATGATTATTTGCTTCTTTATAAATAGGATGATCAATTATATAATTAATGGCCATGGACAATGTTAATTGCTCATCTAAAAGTGTAGAATAATCAAGAACATATTCTAATGTATGAGGCCAATTTAAATAAAAATACCTAGATTGGCTATTGATGGTTTAGTAACAATGATAAGCTAATAAAAATAATCTTAAAGATAAGTAGACACTCTCATAGTCCTTTCTAAGCCCCTTTATTTAAGAATGTGAGTAAAGGGTATGTATAAGAATTTAAGGTGTTGAAGTGTGTTCATAAGTAGGTTTAATGAAAGATGAACTTTTTGAGGTTGAAGATCTTAAACTAGTATAAGGTTGAAGATTTTGAACTAGCTAAAGTGGTATTATCTGGGTCTTGGTTTTTTGAAATGGCTTGCAAAGGGCTTGGAAAACCAAAAGGATCTTGCAATTTACCTTTTGATGGTAAGGAAAGTTCATTGGTTTATAAAACTAGAAGATGATTTAAAGTATTTAAAAGAAACATATATTAATTAATTGAACATCTATAAAAACTAGAAAATTTTGTGACTCAATGTCATAAATTATGTAACCTTTGATACTAAGGGGGATAACTAATAAAAACACCCTTAATGGATCTTGTTATAAATTTGTGTTTAGTGTGGAAATGAGTAGAAGTAAGCGTAAGTAGCCTTACACTTTAAGGTTAAAAAAGGTCAGAGGTTTTTTACTTTAAAGTTCAAAGTGTAATTTGTGTTACAATGTAAATGGTGAGATTTTATTAATAAGAAATATTGCATGATTGACCCAATCGCCTAAAATTTTAAGAGCAACCATGATTGAAATCTCAAAACTCTTATGTTATTGCTTACTTTCAAATATTATTTGTTATGGGGTGTATATACAACTCATTTGGTGTAACTATGCCATGATTCTTATAAAATTTTGGTAATGAGAATTTTCCTTTAAGTATGTTTAAATGGCTTCGATTTGTATTTGAAATTGAGTAAAAACCAAATCATAAAAAGACAAGATTAATTAAGAACCAAATGATAAAAAAAAAACAAGATCAATGTTTTAACTTTCGATTTTTGCTTCATCAAGTATACCCCAAATAACTCCACTAAATTCACCATTATAAGAATTAATTGGCAACCAAAATAAATTGGTGTCGACATAAGCCCCTAAATATCCATATGAACTAATTGAAAACAATAAGAACTAGCAATTATGCTAGAAGAGAAATGCAATAATCTTTTTTTAGCCACGTGAAAACATAACAAACAAAGTTAAGATTAAAAGCTTAGGATTAAAAGCAACAAATTGTATTAGTTTTAATCTAGGAATTAAGGCAATTACATTTTGTAATTCCATAAATTGGACTTAAGAATATTATTTCATTAAATTAAAGAATGCAAGAGATGTTTTAGATTTAGTTTTAATGGTTGAGTGAGGGGTATGGTGAAGTTAGATTGGTAGGAGGTGTATTCAAGTGATATAAGCCTTACATTGCTCTACCCGAACCAATTATATTCTAAGCTTTTAGGTTCTATATCTTGCAAAATTTTGATTATAACATGACAAAATAATGAGATCTTCTTATTAATTTTCTAATAGATTACAAATTGAAATAAAAAGATGGTAATAATAGAAGTCGTGTTAGAATAAATATGGGTGATAATTGCATTGTCATATGAGTTTCTTGAACTAAGATTAGTAAACATATAGATAAACATATTTTTAATAGGTTGTGCAAAAATAAAAGTAGTCATAAGATATGAAATATAATCATATACATCTAAGTCTATTATTTATATTATTTTAGGTAGGTTTAAACTAACTTAATAGGAATAACATTTACCAATGTTATAAATGACAATTGAGTTCACTTATATATTCTCATTACTAAAGTAAAATAAATTTACTAATGAAAGCCAAAAGTTTTGGTTTGACTAAACAATGTACTAGGCACCTACCTCATTAGTACTATTATATGAAATTTTAAACTCCCTTTCTTATCATAACATAAGGTTGGCTACCTTTTACTGAGATAACATTAGATCTATGAACATTATATAACTTTAATCACTTATATATTCTTTATTTAAATCCTTCAAGAATTTAATAACCTTGTCAGGCTCCCTATAAGTGCTAAAAGTATTAGTAGTGTCACATTTGCCTATAGTTATAAGGTAATGGCCTAATCAAAGTTAGCTCCTCTTAAAGCCCTTCAAAATGAGTATAATATTCATCTACATCAAGCTTTTTTATTTGAAATGAAGAGTTCTTCTTACAAATATGTTAAATGGAAAGCCTCTCTATAGGAAAACTTGCTAGCTAAATTCCTTTCATATCTTATAGGCATAATCAAACTATGAAGTACTTTTAGCAATTGTGGGCTTAACAGAATTGACTATCCAAGACCTTACCATTATGTTGCTTTCTCCCAATGTAACTAATCATCACTGGAGAGTTAGCTTTAGTGATTTTGCCATTTACAAAGCCTAGCTTATTCCTAATGCTCTTTACTTAAAAACAATAGTTCTTACGATCCAGTGGAGAAGTGATGAGAATCGAGTTAAAGCTCTCATTTTGGGTAAATGTAGAAGGGATTAGCTAGCATTGATTGTTCTTTTTCTCCATTCCCTTTATCTATAGAGGTTAAAGGACTCACTGTAAAAGATGAATTAAATAGAAAATTGAATTTTCCTTACTTTTTATCTTCTAGTGCTTTGATATTGCACTAAAATTTTAAAAAGGAAATGAAAAGAAGTGATTCATTCATCTTACTCTACTTATGCTAGGGCTAGTATTTTTATATATAAAAAGAAAACATATAACTATAAATAACTAATTAACTAACTGAATAAGTAATATTATATTATTTTATAAAACACATATTACATAAATGATTAATTATCTAAAGATGCATTAAGTCGTGTCTTCTTTCTTTCTTTTCTTCATTTTCTTGATCTTAGTTTCTTCACACTTTAATATTTTTACAGAACTTTTGTATGAAAGAAAACATGAGTTGTCTCATTAATCTCTCATTCTCTTTTATTTATTTACATTCTAGATACAAATACTATGTGTAATTAACTGATTTTGTTGCCCATCAAATTAAAATATTCCATGTTTTGTGCTTTACATTTTTACTTACTATCAACTAACATTTAGTTTTATGCTTTATATTTCTCCAACTAACATCTAACCTTTACATTCTATTATGTATTATTTTTTTTAATTGTTACTAGTGATTGGTAAAACACCACTTTATGATTATAATTTATTCTTTTATTTATATTGATTTAATTATTTTTTTTAATCTTTTATTCATATAACTACTTATTTTCATTATGTTTTCAATATTTTTTACTAAAATAAAACGTAAATAATTTGATTAGGGAATGTTTTAGGATAGGAACACTAACATTATATGAATTTGCTATCACAACTGGAAATTAATCATAATTTAATATTACAACAATAAATTCTATCAAATAAAACATAGAGTAATTGAGAAAATAATTAAACTTATCAATATTAGAAACATTATCTACACCTTTAAAGGTTTATCCCCTCTCTTTTAAATTTTTAACAAGGAATTTCTTTAAAAATTTAATAAAATATTTTAATAGATATTTAGACAATCTTATATAATAATAAGTTTAAATAAAAAATTATTGTTACAAAGGCCATTAAATTTACATAATCAATTCTTAAAAGAACAAATCTTATTATAAGAATAATAATTTCTAAGTTTCGTTCAATAATTTTCTATTAAAAATTAGAAAACCTAAAATAAGAATTAATTAAATCTATTCATCTATTATCATCTTTCTCATTGGTGTATATAGTTTGAGGCTAAGTTTGGGATTAAAAAAAAAAACCTAAAACTTGATCTAACAAAAGAGTTTGGACTTTTTGAGTACACTCAAAACTTGAACAAGTTAAAGTTTGGGCTTACTTAATTAAGCCTGATCGATCTTAAATTCGTGTTTGAGTTCTTTGATAACTTAAAGACTCACAAACTTCACAATGTAACAATGAGTGCCCTCAAAATCTTTAAAAAGAATTCTTTTAAATGTACTTATAGAAAATCTAAATATTTTTTTGTCAAAATAAATTAAAAAAACTATGTATTTATAACCTTTGGAACTTAATATAGTCATTAGAACTAAGAACTTACTACAAATGATTAGTTATAATCAATTGGTTGACCACTGCTATACACTAGGTGACCGATATATATTGATTAAAAAACTAGTTGTTATAAATATTAATCGACTATTATAGTATATTAATTGACCAATGTGCATTTTGTTGATATATTGGTTGAGTACTATAGCAATTGATTAGTATATCAATTAATGTTGCTACAAAGTTTTGATATACATGTTTGACATGCTTAGATTATTTAATGTGTATGAAATATTGTTTCTAACATCTTCAAGTTATCAAAATTAATTTTCTTAATGAAAATTTAACATAAACACTTCTCAAAACATATCTCAAAAAATGTTTTAAAGATTAAGAATTTTCCTTTGTAATCAAAACTTTTATTTTTGTTAGTGATTAAAAATACTTTGATAATAATTTAAAATGATGATATACTTATACATGATGAGCCTCTAAAGCATCGAAGTAACCGAGTAACAAATATAACTGTTATTACATTTTTATTTATAATCTTGTTGTACCTTGATCTTATTTATTCTTAGTTTTTTATTCCTCATTTGGATGAATTTATTTAATACCTTTTTTTGTTATCTTCGTGACATTGCTCTAGATTCATATATTTTGGGAGCTTGCCGCCTAAGTGTTCTCTCGAGGTCATTGATGATCCGCTTTCTCATGTGTAACAATTAAGAGATAGACATGTTTGGAAGCATACTTCAAATGGGATTTTTACTTCAAAGTTAGCCTGCTCCAAGCTGTTGAGAGAGGAAGGGAAAATTGGTCCTGAGGATTGGACATGGATATGGAGGCTACCAGAGCTAGCTCGCTGGATTTATTATTTATGACTAGCTAGTAAGAATAGAGTGCTCACTAATAATTTACGGTTCTAGTGGAAGATGGAGAGCATCTATGTTATATGTGTGGTGGAAGAAGAGTCCACACTTCACCTTCTTCGTGATTGCCCCTATTGCATCTTTAGTCTGGCAACATTTGATGTCAGCCCAACAATAGAAAATTGCCAATTGGTATTAATTGGTGGATAGTCTTTACCATTATGATGTGAAGGCTAAGAACTTGATGGTGTCGTATTAGTTTCGCACCTGATGAAGAAGTAGTTGATGTTGTTACTCTTATCTCCAACATTGGGAAACAACAAGAGAAGTCTAGTGTTATGTATCTAAAAGGACAATGGACGTGCCTCCGCCTTGCTATATAAGCTAGTTTCCTCCATCCGTGAATGTTGTCAAACTTAATATGGATGGGGTAGCCAAAGGCAACCCAAGCTTTGCAGGGGCTGGGGGTTTGTTGAGAAATAATATAAGTATTTGGCTGGTGGGTTTCAAAGTTAACCTGGGTATTTGTTTTAACATAGTAGCTGAGATGCAAGCCTTACAGTTTGGATTACTGCTTGCATGGAGAGAAGGGTATAGGAATGTGGGGTGTGAATTGGATGTCCGAGTCGTGATTGATCTTATTAGAACGGCTGATATTTTGTCTCATCCATTAGGTGGTCTAATTTTGGATATATGCGAACTATTAAGTAGGCATTGGTTCTGCTCACTGCAACATATATTGAAGGAGGGCAATTTTTGTGTTGATTGTCTTGTTAAGGCGACTTGGGATTTGGAGGTAAAGCGTCAAGTATTAGCTGAGCCTCTAAGAGACCTACTCCATGTTCTATCCACATATGCCCGTAGTGTTGTCTTTCCCAGAGGCTATCCTAGAATTTAGTTACTGCTCCACTTTGTTAACCAAATAAAAAAAAAGAGAGAGTTTTCATATTACTTTGATCTAAAAACAAAATCATTAATACTACTTATATTTATTACTATTCAAACTTACATTAAAAGTTTCCTCAATTCAACTATTGTAAAGAGAATTAACGAAATTGTTGCAATAAGAAGAAAAAAAGAGAAAAACAAAATTATAAATGTAAAAAAAAAGAAAAGAAAGACGTAGGTCAACGCACTGTCTGTAAAAACAAATTGACATCATTGTCCACGTCAGCTAGCAGCTTTCTTTTTCAATTTCTCAGATTACTTCACACACCCACATAAATAAGCCCTCTCCCTCCAGTTTCACGGTGTCTTTTTCTTCTTACAATTCCTTCTACCACAGCCACGCGCCCTATGTACGATCACTCATTCCCCACATTTTCACGCGCCGATTGTTTCCTCCTCGGGCACATCTCTTCCGATTTTATACCACCGCCTTCGGAGGCCCTTATGGTCATTCCTGACTATCAACTTGCGGCCATGGAGACGCTGTGTGGTCAGAGTACTACTACCACTACTACTACTAGTGGTTGCAGCAGCTATGGCTCTCCAGCTTCGCTCGCGAGTTGTGCCACCACGACTCAGGGTTCTCTTCACAACAATGGTTACCATTGTCACTTCACTATTCCCTATGATTTTCTAGACATGGAGACTAGTTCTGTGAGGAGAGTCCTTAGTACTGGTGATTTACAGGTACGTCATTTGATTAATTGATGTTTAAGTTAATTTATGAAAAAAAAAATTAAATGAAATCTATATCTTTCAATGTTCTAATTAAACTTCCAGTCCCATACACGACGGGCTTTGATCCTTCAAAAATATATAACGATCCAACATTACTGGCTAATCTGAATTATTAATTTATACTGGGACGTAAGGTGAGTTGCATATATTAGTTCTTATCTTATGTTGGTGCAGCATAGTCAGAGGTCAGAGAGCCCATTGTCAAGCGAGAGCAGTGTAATTATAGAGAGTATGAGCAGAGCAACCAAATACAGTCCAGAGGAGAAGAAAGAGAGAATTGAGAGGTATAGAAGCAAGCGAAACCAAAGGAACTTCACCAAGAAGATTAAGGTCTTTCTCTAAATTCAGTTACATCTTTAATTACAACTCCATTTGATTTATGAGAATTTATGTACTACATGTATGCTTCATACATATATACGAGCTCTAGGCTATTGCACATATATCTTTTACTCGTGTTTACTTCTACTAATACTTTATGTCAAATCCAACTTTTTTTGACACTACTATTGGAATAGTCTTAGATGTAACACAGAAGTAAATGTGATATACAAGGTCATATTTATGTGCTTTTTACAAATTGTATTAAAAACATTCAATCATAGAAATGATGGCTAGAAAGACAATCATTCCTCCACTTGGTTGACCGGAATTGTGGTCATGTGATGCTCGTTGAGATAATGATATATTGAGTCAACACTGAGGACATCTGTTCTTATGCATAATTTTCCCTTGAAGTTCGATGAGTTAGTACTTACAAGCAAGGGTTTTGGTCACTGAAGTAAAAGGGTGGCTCCATTTCATTTCTCTCTTTTATTTTTCTACATGGAACTTTTGATCCATGTACGTGGAACTGCTAAACTACCAAGTACTAACTAATGGTTGTTAAGTGTAAAATAATATTATTACTTTAAAGCATATGTTATTAGTTTAATATTCTAAAGCTTTTGCAAAATGAAAGTATGCCTGCAGGAAAACATTGGCAGACAGCAGGCCACGCATCAGAGGGAGGTTTGCAAGCAAAGATGAGACTGAGAAAAACCCTCAGCTTCTCCAATGGAGCAATATATATGGGGAAGAAGAAGAAGAGGAAGATGACGATACTTGGATAAAATTTCTTCAAGCCTTCTCAGGAAATTCGTTTGCTAATTAATCACGGAAAATATGTCTATGTTTGTGTTGCTATACCTTGTAGTACTAATCACAGTGGTGTCTTTCTTCTTATTGTTAGTGCGATGCAATGTATACATATAGTTGATTGACTTTTTATTAATGCCAAGCTTTTAACATATTTAACTAATTAGTGTGATTGATTTTCAATTATATGACTGATTATACGGTACTTGAGCAAAAAATATAGTAACTCTTGAAACCAATTTAGTTTTCTTACTAAATTTTCCATTTGTACATTCAGCTCTGTGGATAAATTCTGCATCATATACTTGTTATTCTCCCAATTTTAGCTGGTAAATTGTTTGTAACTAGGAGCTCATCATAAAGTACTAAAGAAAAAGGTAAAGATGAGTGTATTGGAGTTTTAATAGTTGAGTAGAGTGAATTTGCTTAATTACATTTTTTTGGAGTTGTAAAATAGGTAAAAACTCGTATTAGTTTCATGGTCAATAAAGATTAGAGAGCATCAAATCTTGTTTTGTTGGTAGAAAGAATGTTGGTCGCTAGAATGTTTCATAATTGCACTCGTTTACATGATATCGAATGGCAACTGAAAACGAAAGGGACACTAAAGAGAAACAGAAAAAGGAAACACAAATGTCATTATCAAGACGAAAGAAGGCAAATGGCTGTTGGTAACAATCAACAAATTGGCATGTGCCATGAGTTGAAATCGATTTATTACACCAAAGAAAATCTGAGAGGAGACTTCAAAGAACTTGCACTAGGTCATCCCCTTTTTCTTGAGCCTTTTCCCCTATGGCGCTTGGGATATAGCTAAAGAATAACCTAAAGCACTTGACTTGAGCATCAAAGAGTACGAGTGAAAAACGCAAAGTGATGTTCAATCTGACTTGGTAGTCGTACTTTGGCTTGATTAGAGTGTGGTTTTTGTCAGTGACTTTTGTTTTCTAAGTTTGGGAAGTGTCATGATCTTATCAGGAACTTGTAGGGTGGTGTATAAAGATTGTTATGACAGTTGTTTTCAAGAGCAACTTTGAAAAAGGGTTATAGAATTGACAGGCACAAGTCTAGCAGCAATTCATTATGTAAAAGCAAGCGATTGTGCATCTTATAAGAGAGCGCAATATTGCTTTTCTTACTGTTTTCTTTTTGTTGCAAGTGTAAGAGTTCCATCAACATTTGAACTCAGAACAGAGACGAGGGTTTTAACTTTCACTAATGATCTTTTGGGTCTCTATTCTTAATTTAGTTTTAACTTTTAAGTAACTTATCCGACCCAATAAAATAAAATGCCTCGTACACAATAAAATGGGACCAACAATACGCTTATGCCTACATTGTTGCATTTTACTTAGAACTCTCTCTATGCAGCTTTATGTGTCAACATTTGTATGCAGACGGCCATGTTTATATTTCAGTTGAAGAAAAGCGCCCACTTAAACCAGGTAAAAACAGAGCATCTGGGAACAGGAACTCGTTCCTTTTTATTGCTCCTTTTGAAGTCTCAAAGTGTGTCTTTGGCCTTCCAATTAAGCAGATAGTGTATATATATATATATTGAGAGGCTCATGCTAATTAAAGATGGGGAATTGTTCTAGGTTCCCAATCTGATTTAACTTTGGCCTTTAGATAAAGGTTAAGGAAAGGCCTAGAGATGGTAAGGGCGGCGTTCTTGATATCTGTCATCCGGCGGTGTTTTTACCCACTGAGCTTCTGCATGGCCCTTTTGTACATTAAACTAATATTGCTTCATTATCAAATTCTCTTCTAACTACAACAAACAACTGCTAGTTATGGGCACGTCCTGCTCCATGTGCTTTATCTAGGGGTTAATGGCATCATATTAGCATGATGACTGGACTGGTTTTTAATATCATTGTACTTTAGCTACATGCCATAACAAATCAGAGGCAATTTCCAAGCAACGAGCTTCTAATTTGGCAAAGGTCTATCTGAATCTTGATGACAATGGCCGTGTTTGATTAAAGTTGGCATTTTTTAACACTATAATGAAGTGGACAAGTACAGGAAGCATCATAGGTGCTGCATAAGCTAGAGTAGCACATGAGAAGCAGTAAGTTGGTAGGGCCATTAAAGCAATGAAATGGAAATGGGGTCTAGTAGGAGGAAGAATATGCCTCGGCCTCGAGAAATTCCCTTTTAATGTCTTTGGTCTTGACATATCGGCTGATCAAATGAGAAACATTACTAGAAACCATAATGCAGATATAAAAATTTATTATGAAAATGAAGTCGACAGCCTCTGAAACAAAGCAAACATAATTTTGAAGTAAATAAAAACAGAACAACACTTCAGCTTGTGAAAATCTTTCCTTGTCATGCTCCGTACTAAATAAAGACTTGCTTCAGAAGATGCAACTTATTGGAAAATTAAATGTGATCTAATCACTGGTAAAGCAAAAATAAGTAAATTTACACAGTATTTCGATCTCAATAATTAAATAACTTAAAAAAATAAATCATAAAAAATAATTGAAGTGTATTTGATTTGAATTCCTTCAAAAACTTACAAAGTGTTAATTACAAGTTGTCCAGGTGACCAACCCTTAATAGTATCTACATAGTAGATAAAAAGAACTTAAATTTTGAGAGGTGATAACAAGAGTATTGACTCTCTTATACCTTCCTCATATTTATAGAGAAAGATAAAAGAGTTTCACTCTTAATAAAATTAAATGTCCTAATTATAACTTTAATTATAATTATAATTTAATTTTAATAAAATCAAATATTAAATTTTTTATCCCTAAAGTTTTTTAAACTTCATATAAGTCCAACTTCATTTAAATCAAATTTTCTCTTTTTAATTGCTCTTTATTTGTGATCCATTAGTTTATAATATGTTGACAGAGATTATAAATTGTAATTCTAATTTATAATTAGAATTAGATCAATTAAAACTCATTTTTATTTATCTTTAACTATCATATTAAATAATTTTTAATTATCGATCGAGATTGACATCTAGCACCATGTTATGACCACCCAAATATTATGAATGTTAAAGTAGTTTGACTCAATATGTTCATGCATGGTTATGATATATAATTTAATTATTTCGTTATTCAATATTCCAATTGGATATAGAGTATGTATAATTATTTATTATCTACTCTTTCAAATACAATCATGTTCATTCATGTTAATTAGTAATTGATTTATAATTGATATTTAAAAATACTTTTCCAATATTAATCTACTCTAGTCGGAGAATTTCGTATATCACTACTGATTAAAAATGGTGGAACATTATCTCCAATTACTTTTAAGCGATGAATCCTTTATTTGCTTATTTAACTATTTCCACGTGGTTTATATTATATCCCAATACTACCAATTAAGCTACACTAAATAAAATAGCTCATAAGTAACATTAAAACAAAGTAATTTTCATATAAGATACTTTAGTAATCTTAAGTCTGAGAATCAATTATATAATAATTATAATGAGAAAATTCATAAATATATAGGTAATATTCTATTTTGGGTTCTCATAATCGGGTCAATTTAGTAAATTTATTGTCTAATAAACACCCACATATTCATTTAAGTATCTTCATATTTTAATTTATGAGATCAGTTACTTTTTTTATAGTAATGAAATATAGCGTGTGCTAATTTTATCATTCCATCAATATCTCATCTTAATGAAACTAAAATTGGAAAATATTTAGAAAGTATATATAAATGCAAATTAAATCTTATAATTATGATCTCATCATAATTTCAATTGTATGGTAATTATTTAAGGGATTTTATCTTTAATATTAAAACATCAAATGTAATTAACAGAATGCATAAAGATTAAAAATTTTAATTAAAACAATAATGTCATACATAAAATTACAACTAACTGATTGGCTGCAAAAGCATAAGCTAACAATCTTCTAATTACATTAAAGTCAATAGCCTATGTAACTAATACCGTATCCATCCTTATTTTGAACATTTCTTTTTTGAGATAATGACTTTGTAATAGGATCTTCAAAATTCTCTTTAGTGGGAACTTGCCTCAATGTTATGTCTTTTCACTAGACAGTTGAAAAGACCATAATTCCTTTACCTGTGCAATGGCAGCTTTGTTGTTATAGTACAATATTATTGGCTTAACAATGTTAGGAACCACTCCAAGTTTAATGGTAAACTTCTTGATCCAAAACACGTCATACTATTGGCTTAACAACGTTATAAACTCTTCAAACTTACCATGCCATTTTTCAAAGTGAAGATATACCTTGATTGGAAACTATTATCATCTAGATCATACTGAAACTAGTATATGAATACTCAAAAACTTTTAGTTCAGTCTTTTATAAACCAAGAAAACATCTATAATCTTTCTTAAATACTTTAAGATGTTTTTCATAAACGTTCAGTTACCATCACCAATATTGGCTTGAAATATGGTCGTTATGCTCAAAGAATAAGAGACATCTGATTTAGTACATAACATCGCATATATGATTGATCCAAAATTTGAAGCATCTGGAACACGATCTATTTTTCCCTTTTTTTCTTATGTCTTTGAACATATATTCTGTGAGAGAGAAATGCCATATGACATGAGTAAGAATCCTCTCTTGTGATTCTCCATTTAAAACCTCTTTAGCATTATTTATGTACGTTGATTGGGATAAACCAAGCAACCTTTTTTTATCTATCTCTACAGATCTTATTCCCAGAATACAGGCTACTTCTTCCATATTCTTTATGGAGAAGTTCTTGGATAACCAAATATTTACAAATCGGAGCATTAGTATGTCTTTTCTAATTAGCAATATGTCATCCATATATAACACTAAGAAGATGACTGTGCTTAACTTTCTTATAAACACATAGTTCATCCATATTTTTTTATAAAATGAAACTCTGATTATCTTACCAAAGCGAATGTTCTAACTCCATCATGCTTGTTTAAGTTCACAAATAGACTTTTGCAACTTCCATACTTAATTAGGAAATCTCTTGAATCCAAAACTACTGTGTCATGTACACTTCCTCAAGCAAATTCCCATTAAGACTTGTTGTTTTGACATATATTTACCAAATTTCATAATCATAATATGGAGCTATATCTAATAAGATCCTTATGGATTTAAGCATAGTTATTGATGAAAAGGTTCCATCAAAATCAATTTCTTGTTTTTTTTGTAACCTTTTGTTAAGTTGTCAATTTTGTACTAATTTTGGGATAAATTTCTTTAATATGTTGAAATTATTGTGCAAAATTGATGG
>JAOQMS010000179.1:9408366-9418774 GCA_027563885.1 Erythroxylum longipes
AAGATCAATAATATCGTGTATGTGTATACCACATTATGCATAAACATGAGTTATGCTTCCTAATTTCTCATTAATCTCAAATAATCATCATTTTAACACTAATTCAAGTGACAAGATGTTATATGAACTACCTGCACTACTAAGATCCCCATCATGAGTTTGTTGCATTTTGACTTGATAATCATTAAACAATTGATACCGCAATTGTTTAATGGTTTGTACATGCTCTTGAGCTTCCCACTGTATAATGCATTATAAACATATTCAACCTTGTCCATCTTGTATCTTGGGTCTAACACATATAACATTGCAACAATATCTCTAACTTTAGACCAATAAAAATTCCACTTCTCTTTTATCAGCTCCGCCATAGTCCGAATAGCTTCATTAGAGTGAAACAACTACAATGATAAAACATGATTTATATTGGACATAGTGTTAAAGGGAGTTGGATATTTTTTTTCCTGAGAACAATTTAGTCACAGTACAGAATAATTTCAACTTCATACAAATATCTTTAGCCAAGTCCCATCGATCTTTTGTTGGCGCACATGTATACTGAGAATCCTTTTTGGCTAGCCTAATAAACAACTCATTATATGGGATTGTTGACCCCAACATCTTAAAGATTGAGTTCCTTCTGATTGAACAATCTAAAACCAACTTCTTTGAACTCAGAATGCATAAAATTTATGCACCATCTTCAAAAGTTTCAACTCTTTTAGGAGTTGCATTTTAATGTAGAACATTATTCCGAATACAATATATTGCTTCCTTTATCGTCTCCAACCTATCCTTCACAATCAAGTTAAGAATGTGTGCAAAACAACGCATATGAAATAACTTACCAATAAGCTCCCAACACACATCTTACCCTTAAACTTCTCAATTATAGCATCATTCGTGCTACCATTGACAACTGTGATGGTGGATACTTTGTTATCGATGTTAAATTCATCAACCAGTCTTTCAACACGTTTTCCAATTTTTCAGATGTATGTGGTGCTGGCGTATAAATGAACCTATCATATACAAATATTACCAACATTAATAAAAAATTCATAAAATAATGAAGAAAAGTAAATGATAAAAATATTAAAGAATATAAACTACCTCAAAATTCTATTGCATAACGTCCAATCATTGTCAATATAATGTGTCGTCCGCCACGTAACCCTTCTTTTGGTTATTAGTTGTCCACATGTCTGTTGTTATGGCAATTTGTCCTTCAACACTTGACAATACTCTTAATGTCTCTCTTTTCTTGTCCTCATAAATTTTGAAAATATCCTTCCGCAATATATTCCGACTTGGAACCTTGAAAGTCGGTTGGAGTAAATTAAGAAATATCCTTAATCTTTTGCTTTCAACCATAGACAATGGTTGTTCATCTCCAATAATCATATTAGCCATTAAAATCCTTGATTTGTTATTGTCAAAAGTTGTTACGGTCAATTCATTCTTCCCTGTCATAAAGTTAGGGCTCAAAATGTTTAACCTATGAAAACCATCTTCCTTCTAGTACGTGATTCTGTATGTCTCTTTAAATGAGACGTTCTACCTTTCGAACCGCTTGAATTCAACTTTTGACAATACTTGCACTTTGCTTTTTCAATTTTGTTGGTCAATATAGTCTTATTAAATTGATTCCAAACTTCACTTTTATGTTGAGTAACTTGAGTTTTAGTTGAACTTCTATCCTCACTTGGTGTCGGAATAGAAGTTTCTACTTTTATTTTTGGTACTATATTAGAACTCTCAACTGGAGGAATATGCTCATCCATTTGACAAAAGTATACAAATACTTGAGGTTAGAAATAATCAACATATAATAAAGGTTTGTTAATTTAAAGTACTTTGATTTAACTAATATTTGTTAAACTTTTAAGTCTTAGATGTAGTGAACATTTAAAGTATTTTGATTGTTAATGCATATTTGTCAGGATGTTTGCGAACTTTTCATCTACTTGTTTATCTTCCATGTTGCATTTATGTATGATATATAGCTAATGCTTTACTCTGATTTGCTTGTGACAGATTTCAAATAGTCTTTTTGAGAGTTTATGCCAATAAAAAAGAGGATGAAATTTTTTAAAAAAAAGAAGAAGATAAGTATGTCTAAAAGAGTGGAGATACTCAAGTCGATGTTGTGCTCTCAATCAAATTCTGAGTAATATACCTTATGTTTTAATAGCTTAAATAAAGTGTAGGCAATAATACCAAGATTGGCAAGAAGCTTGTTCTTGTTTAAAGCCGAAGGAATGAAGCTTGTAGAGATAAATGAATACTAATATAATGCAATAGTTGGTATTGTCAATAGTCGTTGTGGTTCAAAGGTTACTGCCACTATAACTGATGAAGCAAAAAGCACACAACATTACACTTAAAGAATGAAATTGAGAGGTTTAGTCATTAGTGCACACGAGAGATACAAAGAGACAAGGGAAAAAGAGGAGAGAGTTCCAAAAGCTCAGCAAATGGATAAATTGACATCATCACAGTTTAAAAGTGATGAAATGCTTTGAATTGTATAATATAACATAAAATAACACTTGGCAAAATGATATTCCTTTATCTTTAGCTAGGTCCAGCTACTAGCACCTGAAATGTCCCACTAGTAATTAAGTTTTGATTCTTTTTTTCACTTTTTAACTCATAGGTAGTTTATGCTTTGCTCTTCTTTTCTATCTCAAATGCAATGAGGCATTAGATATTAACTGATGATTTAGATCTAAAATATAGTAGTAGAAACACAAATTAATAATTTGTATATTATCCCACTTAACGAAACATTTCTATGTTCAAACAAAATAGTCACAGATTAAAGTGTGTAGAAGAATGAAAATCAGTCACATTCATGTATAAGAACTATTAAAATTGATCAGAAATTTGCAAGTGATAATAACAGAAGATTTTAGAAGTTATTGAATTCCATAATTGAGGATTTAGGGATATAAAAGAAAATTTTGAATACGAAGCACCAAACTAAAATGATGGTTCAACTTCAAGGATCAAACAATCAAAATCCATTTTCTTTAAACATAGTAGGGCATTTCATCAAACACTATACATGCATTATCACATATTCCCATTATTAACATATAAATTTCTTAAATTAGCCAAACCAGATCAGTATCACCAAACCAAACCACAATAATCTAAAAAAACAGCAATTAATAAAAAACCAAATTTCAGAAAAGATGTTACCTTATTAACTATATGTTGGACTGTTGCTTAGTTAGTGTGTTTATGACTTCACATGGCCAAAAACGGAGCTAGAGAAACGACAAATGACATGAAGAAGAACGAAGGAAGAACATGAGTGGGTGACACAAAGAAGAATAGAAGATGAACAAATGAAGAACAAAATCCAAATGCGAAGAAGAAGAAGAACAGAGGAGATTGTCGTGTGACTGGCTGGGAGAGGGAAGCATTGTGTGTAGTTAAATGAGAAGCAAAATGGCGTCATTTTGCTTCTAGTTTTTGAAACTTGTGAGTAATTAAACGACGTTGTTTTTGCTAGAAACAAAACAAAGTCATTTTGGTTTTTGTTTTTTGTTTTTTGTTTTTAAGTTGTTTCTGTAAATTAAACGATGTAGCAAAACAATATCGTTTTCCTATAGAAATTATTTTTAAAATGTAACAAAACGAAAGCAAAACAATGTTGTTTTCTTGCAGAAGTTATTTTTTAAATGTAACAAAACGACATTGTTGTGTTAAAACGACATTGTTTTGCTGAAAATGACATCGTTTTGTTGCAACAAAACAATGTCGTTTTGTTTGTAGACACTGTACGAGCTATAAGCCACGGGCTAGGTTGCATAGCCTAAGACCAGACCTAGCCTAACCTCCTTAGCCCGTGGGTCATGGGCCTGCTTGTGGTGACTTAAGACAAACCCATTCGGCCTGTGTCCAAGCTCGTGGCCCGATTTGACTAAGCCTGGACTGTTGACCACAGGCTGGGCTGGGTAATCTTTTACATCCCTAATTTTAGTGTATATGGTTCTTCTTTTGATAATTGCTTAGAGAATCTTACATTATTTTGAAAAGATGTGTCAAAGCTAACCTTGTACTCAATTGAAAAAAATGTCATTTTATAGTTGATAAAAGTATAGTTTTAGGGCATGTTGTATCTTCTAGGGGTATAGAGGTGGACAAGTCTAAGAAGAAGTTTGTTTTTTTTTCTTATCCATGTAGGTTTTTACCGAAGGTTCACTAAGGATTTTTTGAAGATATCCTATCCTCTATATAATTTATTACAGCAAGATGTCCCTTTTGAATTTGATGATAAGTGCAAGGAGAAATTTGATAGATATAAAGAGCTCGTAACATCCCTACCAATGACTAAGCCTCTAAATTGGAGCCTTTCGTTTGAAATCATGTGTGATACAAGTGATTAGGCAATAAGGGCGGTTCTAGGATAAAGAAGGGGCAAAGCTACATATGTTATCTACTATGCTTCGAAAATTTTGAGTCCAACCTATCTAAATTATTCCACAATTAAAAAAAGAGCTTTTATCTGTTGTGTTTGTTTTAGAAAAATTACAGCCATACTTGTTAAGTGTTAAAGTTATTGGTTACTTTAATCATGCAACTTTGAAGTACTAGCTCACTAAAAAAGAAACAAAGTCGAGGTTAATCAAATGAATTATCCTCCTTTAGGAGTTTGATTTGGAAATAAGAGATAAGAAGGGGATAGAGAACATGCTTATTAATCACCTTATTCACTTGATCAGAAAAAAAGATGATATTCCTTTGAGAGAAACGTTCCCAAATTAACAATTGATTTTCACCAATTTAACATCTTCATGGTATGTAGATATCATAATTTTTTATTTATTAACAAATTACCTATAGGTTTTAAAAAAACTAAAAGGGACAAATTAAAGAGTAAAGCCAAATACTATATATAGGATGACCTTATCTATGGAGGCACTGTGCAGAATAAGTAATAAAAAGGTGTGCTCCTGAAAGTGAGACGCCTTTTATATTAAACTTCTGTCATTTTTACACTTGTAAAGGGCACTTTATGGTAAGAAAGGATTGCCTATAAAGGTTTGAAGAGTGTTTTTTACTGGCCTTCGTTGTTTAAGGATGCATATGTTTTATGTAAGTCATGAAATAGGTGCTAATAATCAAGTAACTTATCCCATGGAAATCAAATGTCACAAACCCCTATTATTTTTTGGGAAAATTTTGATGCTTGGAGCATTGATTTCAAGGAAATGTTTCCTTCATCTTTTGGATTTCAATATATCTTATTTGTAGTTGATTATGTCTCCAAGTGGATGGAAGATAAAACCACCAAAACTAATAACAATAAAGTTGTAGTTTTTCTCAAGACTAATATCATTTCTAGTTTTAGGATGCCAAGAGCTACTATAAACGATAAGAGAACACACTTTTGCAATAGGGTGATCGAAACTTTGTTCAAGAAGTACCATATCATGCACAAGGTTTCTACCTCCCACCATCCCCAACCAGTGGCCAAATTGAGGTATCCAACAGAGAAATCAAGTTGATCATAGAGAAAACAGTTCAACCTATTAGGAAGGATTGGAGTTTGAGGTTAGAAGATGCGTTATGGGCCTATAGAATAACCTATAAAATTCCAATTGGTATGTCTCCATATAAAATGTTGTTTAGATAGTTGTGTCATATTCTTGTAGAGCTGCAACACAATGCATACTAGGCTGTGAACCATTGTAACGTGAACTTTGATAAGATAGGAGTCTATAGAAATCTACTATTATAAGAGATTAAAGAGATGTAGAACGACTCATATAAGAATGCAAAGATATAAAAGAAAAGATCAAAGCTTTCTATGATAAGATGATCTTGAGGAAAAGCTTATTATTGGTCAAAAAATGCTTCTCTATCATTCTAAACTCAAATTATCCCCAGGTAAGTTACATTCTCGTTAAGTCGATCATTTTATTGTTTCTAATGTTTTTGATGTAGTAGAGATACAGAGATTGAAATGTGGAAAGACATTGAGGGTGAATGACCATCAATTAAAGCCATACTATGAAGGATTTCAAGTGAAAAATATGGAATTAGTGACGTTTGAAGACCTAGATCACATCATGAGATAAGGAAAACATTGAATCGAGCTAATGATAATAAACAAAGGTGTTGTTGGGGAGTTTGTTGCTTTTCCTTTATATTTTTCGTAATTGTTGTTTTTGTTAAATGTGTGATTTCTTACATATAATGTTACATTGGGGACAATTTAATTTCTAAGTGTGGGGGTGGGGCAATGTTTGTTTTAAGTTCTTTTGGGGTGTTTTAAAGTTCTTTTTGCCTGTAAAAAAAAGCATTTTCTTTTTTTATTGCTTTTAGCACTATAAAGGTGTAATTAGATAGTAGAATTAACAAGAAAAATTGATGGAAACTTGGGTATAAATTTTTACTCTTGTGATTGGTCAATGTACATTTTCTTTAGAAGAATAGTGAATAGTGGGTAAACATAAGCCAATGAGATTTTAAGCCTTTTAGACTAACACATCTATATCGATCTCATTATCTTTTCTTCATGTGTAATCTTCATGACATATACATCTTGATTTTTCCTTGATTTTCTATTTGAGACTAAATTTTTAGTACATGTATTAACATGGAAATGATATAGGCATATTTCTTTTGGAAGCTACATTAGCCAAATAGCCTACTTAATGACATTATTTATCCTGTTGTTAAGCCTTTTAAGCTTCATTATCCTTTTCTTTTTATGTTTACCAACTTACAAGCTTTTAGCCTAACCAAATGTTTTACCCAAGACTTAAAGGTAATGGAGCATTTGTGATTGTTGATGTTTATGGATGCATAAGAGCATAAGTGTGGGGGTGTGCATTTATGTGGGTTAGTTATAACTAATGAAATGTGATTTTTATCTTTTATGAATGAATTCCATCATTGATGTAGTTTCTTTCAATTTTTATCTTTAAAAAAGAAAAAAAGAAGAAAAAGAGAATAAAAAAAGGAGTTACTGAGGAGGGAAATCATTTATTTTGTAAAGTAATTCATTTTATCTTTCCTACTAAAGTTGTATGGAATAGGTGAACTGATTATGATGCAAATAAAAGAAAAGTTATTGTGAAAGGTCATTCCTTATGGTTATAGTGTATTGTTCGTCATTATTTTTAATGGAGATTTCTTCTAATTCCTTCTGCTTCACATGATTTGGTGTGAAGGCTTGAATCTAAGCTATAAACTAGAGTTTTTATATTCATCATAGCTGATGGTACCTAATTTTGGGTGGATGTTAATTTTTTCACTTGATACTTCATTGAGTGTTTTTCCTGCTTCCCTAGTTTTGATGGCTTTTGAACTACATGACCCAATTATTTCTTACCTTACCCTTTGAACATATTACAAACTTAAAAGTCCTTTAATTTATGATTATATATGTGAATCTTGAGCGGTGGAGAGCTGAAATGATATGCAAAGTCATAGAATGTCTTGATCATGAAAAGTGCTTGAGTGTAACTATAGATTTATCTAATTTGTAGTGAAAACTTTTCAATCTACCCTTAGATTACTCAATTTTTTGAAAAGAATTGTTGTTAATTGATCATGAGTCAAAACATTGAATGTTTAATTCTTGCTATGATTTTGATAGTTATTCCTCTTTTTTTATAGCTATCTATTATTGGGAAATATGGAAAAAGAGGAAGTGTTTGGGATTTTGATTTTGATTTTTAGTTTTACTCGAGGATGGTCAAAAGATAAGTGTTGGAGAACTTGGTAATTGCTTGATTGGCTATATATTTACCCCCTAATGCCTAGTGATTAATGTTAGGATGCACTTAAGATACTTACTTAGGTTAATTTTTTGGTTTTAGAAACAAGTTGGAGGAACAAGAATCAAAACGAGATAAAAACATATCCTTTGAGTTGTTCTATCAATGTTTGATCTTATTTTCCTTCTTGAAAGCAAGAAGTAGATGAATTAGGGTAAAGATGGGACAAAGAATGCAAGAAATGAAGTTACTACAACCTACACGACTGTATATGAGTCCATGTAACTCGCTGGAAGTGCATAAGATCATGAAAATGCAATTTTGAGCACCTCTATCACCTACACGACCATTTTTGGACTTACACGATTGTTCAAGTGAGCTTCAAAACCATGTAAGTGTCCATGTAGCTTACTCTGAACGTGTAAGCTCACAATTCTTATAATTTTCACACACATGATCACCTGCATGGTCGTGTATCTGACTATGTATTATAACAAAACCTTAATTTTTACTATAAAAGGGCATTTAAGAGGCCAAATGAGGTATGAAGACTTTAGAGACATGAAATGGGGCAGATTCCATACCTGTTAGGGAGCTATAAGGAACTAAACTTCATCTTTCTAGTTCAAAGGGGATATCAACGTTGACAAACATGTTTGGGCATTGATTAGTTTATCTTTTAGAATTGATTGTGTTATTCTATGAGTAGTGTTTTGGGATTTATATATGAACTCATTACTAGAATCTAGATTGCAGTATATAATCATTATATATATGATTCGCTTGTGGTAAACTAATGGTTGCATATCATTAAGGATAAAATAACATAGGTTAAATGAATTGACCATATGTGGTTGTTAGATTAACCTATTTTCCTATTCAATAATAAAGTTTTCACACTAAATCTTGAGAGCTTATTCTAGGTTGTCTAATAGCTAGACCTAATTAAAAAGCTTGTTTTAACTAGATACAATATAAGGAAAAGCAGAGATTAGCAGAGCTTATTTTTAACCCATGGTTAATATTTTCAAATAGAGGTACGAGGACAATATAATGATTAATTTTTCTAATTCATGTGAAGGTTGAGATTGAACTGCGAATTGG
Source organism: Erythroxylum longipes (assembly GCA_027563885.1). Classification (NCBI taxonomy): domain Eukaryota; kingdom Viridiplantae; phylum Streptophyta; class Magnoliopsida; order Malpighiales; family Erythroxylaceae; genus Erythroxylum; species Erythroxylum longipes. The sequence goes on from JAOQMS010000179.1 coordinate 9,417,213, forward strand.
AATCAAAACCTATTAGTTAATTTTATCACTTTTGTGCTATTTGATTTGATCTACCTTCAATAGTTTAGTTTGACTTCCTCTTCCTAAAACCTAAACACTGATTTATTGTTGGGACCCCGCCCTTGCGACTCATGTGCCCGACGTCCTAACTCACATCTGGACGCTCATCCCATAAGGGTGGCATGCCCACACCAGTCAATCATAAAAAAGAACTCACTTTTCCTATTTCCGAATGGATTTTGGGAAAACTCAAATTAGAATTTCAATTGGAACTCTTCAGAACATTTGTTCCCCATTTCTTAAGTCTTTAATAACACCAAAATCATTCAATTTGGTTAAAAAATTTGAAAGTTATAGCCCAAACATTTTCAGACTATTTTTGCACTAAAACAGTACACTATTCCCAACTTCAATCCAGAAATTAAAAGTCTTAGGGACTGAATTAAAATTTGATTCCTTCGGATAATTTTTAGCTCTATGTATCTAGCTTATTTAGAAATAATAATCATCTCATTTGGAGCTCCACAGATCAAGATATCATCAAAATACTGAAGCATGCTCAGTAAAAATATCCAACTCACACTCTTCCAATCGATCCCCTCACTTTGATTCAATAAATGTTTTTCAAATTAATACCAAAAGATATAAATATTTTTGAGGAGATATATAAATATGTTAGAAATCCAATTCTTCAAAAATTAGGTCATTTAGAGGTCGAATGACAAAGTTATGGTCAAAAGAGTAAAACATGTTCAGGTTGGGGGAAAAGACCTACGGGTCACGATCGTGCATAAGCACGATTGCGACCTGGCCAAAGAACCTGCAGGTCACGATTGTGCATAAGCACGATTGAGACCTGGCACGCTTGCTCGTAATGTCACGATCGGTCACGATCGTGAGTTTCCTCTTCTTCCTTTTCTTCCTCCGACCTGTCTTGGTAAAAAGAGCGTAACTTTCACTACAAGTATTGGATTAAGGTCATTCAAAGACCATTTTAAAGAAGATTTCTAGATCTACAATTTCATGAGGACCTAAAAAAAATTTTCTTTTAAATGGGTCAAAATTTCAAAATAAAGTAGCTGTCCCAAAAGTCCATCCTATGCAACATCCCAAACTTCTAATAATTATATCTCTGAAGTCCAATGTCCCAAAATTTCATACTATATATCATTGGAAAGCTAGAAAATAATCTACAATTTCCAAAAGGCAACTTCATCCAATTCAGCCTAGATAAATACAGTATTTCCCTCGAAGCCAGAACACAAATTCTCACCCTTATGGAAAACTTGAAAAATGCAATGAACAAATTTGACATATCATCGGCAAAACACAAACATACTTCATTAACATCAAAATATAAGAGTTTTTACAAAGCTTTAGTGGGCATTTTCAGCCACAATACATCAATATCTCAAAATGCCCAAAATACAAAAAGATACATGAACAGTAATTTGCTCAAAATGCAACTAAAGCCTTGTGGTTACAAATCTAGCTTAAAACGCAAAAGATGCAAATTTTGGAGTGATGCCTCGATTCTCTTTCACTCGATCTCATTTTCTTCA
>JAOQMS010000179.1:9427464-9456595 GCA_027563885.1 Erythroxylum longipes
TAATTTTAAATTTATATGACTAATAATATATTTTTATGAAATATTTTATTTACTAAATTTATTTTATTTATATTTTCATATTTTAAGTTAATATTTTATTATTTATAAATTTAAATTTATATGAATAATAATATTTTTATGAAATATTTTATTTATATCTTTATTATTTTAATTTAATATTTTATCATTTATAATTTTAAATTTATATGACTAATAATATATTTTGTAATTATTTATATAACAATTAATAGTTTATTAAATCAATAGACTTTTTAGTCATTTTATTTCTTTTCAGAAACCGCAACCGCAACCGCAACCGCACGTGCTAAACACCTATTTTCACATTTTAACAGTTACCAAAACAGTAATTCCAAATACATAAGTACTTACTGAAAATAAACACTTATCATTTTAGCACGTTATCAACCTCCACACCTCCCCAAACTAAGCCTAAATGAACTCGAATCCGATGGATAGGAAACTGAAGCTACATGAACGAGACCTATAGTATGTGCTAGTAAATGTAAGACCTTGGCATTGCATTAGTATCTGAAAGAATTATGACCGTGCCGCCAAACTTGGTTACAACCTAGTGATTTTATACTCTTATGATTTTAAATTTGTCAAACAAATCATCTGTATTAGGATCAGCGTCACACAATGCACTTAAATCCGTGTCAGGAGCAGATATACACAAAGCCCCATTTAGATGCTCACATGATATGACAAACATCTAAGTTAGACCTAGTGATTCGTTTTCTAATTGATGTTCACGCCTCCCAATTTGAACAACATTCCCCTGCATTTGTTTTGAACGTATCACAGCTTCGAAAACCTTCACAATCTAATGATTCAAATTTCTGTATCATACCATTAAACAATTCATATGCATAAGGGAAAAAATGCAACTCCAGTTTGGGGAAACAAAAAAAAAAAGGTTCAAGAAAATCCTACTTTGAAAAGTACAATACTGTTCAATTAATCTAGTCAACAAGGTCCAAACCATCCAAGTCACTTTTTAAAGGATGATGGAAGTTACAAGTGTAGACCAAGAATTATCTTATCCTTTCTTGTGCTCACTCTGCCTTACGCTTTGAAGATCTGCTTGAACTAGAAGGCCGCACTACACTGTTTTGTCTACCCATAAACTTGAGAACCTCATCAATAAGAATTACTGGTAGTGAAACAGCCAACACCAAAAGCCATTCGTTCAGACTGAGTGGCACTATACCAAAAACTTGTGCAAGGAAGGGTACATAGAGAATTAAAAAGTGCAAGCCAAATGATACAGTCATTGCGACTAGGAGATATGGATTGACCCATGGTGGCATTGTTAAGAGGCTACCATCCTCAGAGAGGGCATTGAGGGAGTTGAACATCTCAATTGCAACCAAGACAGAAAGTGAAAGAGTGGAAGCCTTAATTTTTCCAGAGCGAAAGTATTCACATGGATTTGCATCAAAATTGAACTCTCGGGACCCAGCTCTGTATGGCGAGACTGAGAAACCCTTCCAGGAATCACATTTACCCCAGTTAGAGAGCTGGGAGTAGGTGACAAGGCTATGGCCATCCCCACTCAGGTCAATAAACATGAAGGTGTGGTGTGTGTACCATATGACAAATATACCAACTGTAGCTATTCCAACGTATGTTCCAATCACCTGTAGATGAAGAACAAGATTTGCCAGGAATTTTAAGTTGCTCCAAAGTAACACTAAGCCATAATTGACAAGAATTTCCAGATAGATACAAGTATTGTACCAGGTAGCGAAATAAAATCCAAGCACTAATCAATGAGTCATCACTCCTCCTTGGCGGCTTCTTCATTATATCTTTGTCTGGAGGATTGAATCCTAGAGCAGTTGCTGGGGGTCCGTCAGTAACAAGATTAACCCAAAGAAGTTGCACCGGAATCATCCCTTCTGGAATCCCCAAAGCAGCGGTCAAAAAAATAGATGCAACCTCACCAATATTGGACGATATCATGTACCTACATGAATAAAATGTTAGCAAAACTGAAATTTCACTTCAAAATGAACAAGCGAAGAATATAAAAGAGGCATAATTCAAGTTTCTGATAAAAGTTTTGACAAGTGAAAAATGAATTGGAATTTTTAGGTTTCAACTCCAATAACACCAAAAACATCTTTCCTGTAATTTCTCATACATGGGAAGCCTCAATTTATCACACTTGTAGTTCTCACTATTACCGCTGGAAGTCAAGAACTAGACCTTTCTCCTTAACCAACAATCAAATAAGAAAAAATAAAAAAGATGACAGCAGAGAAAATAGAGCAACTATTGAGTTTGATTTTCAAGAATCAAATGCACAAGGGTTCTCTTTTCTTAGAATGGTTATCAATAGTTCTTGTGGCAGTTCATCCATGAAGCCAGCCATGTTTTGCCCACAACATTTAGGCGTACTAAACGCTGCTGCGCCCTCTCTCTGTGTCAACAAAAAAATACAAAAGACATCCCTGTGCTGCATTTTATCATGATGCACAAGATGGAGCGAAGGGTTGAGTATAAACCTGATAAAAGCCTTCATGTTGTTGTAAATGGACCTTCCTTCACTAACAGCAGATACTATAGTGCTAAAGTTATCATCTGCTAACACCATGTCAGATGCTTCCTTTGCAACCTGAAATGAGAGGATCAGCCATTAAAGAAAAAAGGAAAAAGGAGCTGAAAATAAAACGGTTTGCGTTAGAAAGTACAGAAAAGCCAACTGAACTGCTAACACATGAAACAGCTTGATGAAGAATGATTCATTTTGCATCGCACATGTTAAAAACATGTTTAGAAATATAGTACAGCCTTATCCACATTGACAATAGAATATCAATATAACTCAGGATCTCCTCATTGGATAACAAAATATGTGTAGAAAAAAGTTTCAATTTGCTTGCTGTTAGCTATATGCATCTCAAATTGATGTTACCAAAGTATTAGTGATACCTCTGTGCCAGCGATGCCCATTGCTATGCCAATATCCGCAAGTTTCAAAGCAGGTGCATCATTCACCCCATCTCCAGTCATAGCAACAACTTCACCATCCTCTTTAAGCAACCTCACTATTTCTTGCTTATGCTTTGGCTCAGCCCTAGAGAATAACAATCCTCCACCTTCTCTTTGTGCTAAATGGCGCTTCTTATCAGCCAGTTCCATGAACTCCCTTCCAGTCAAGCTTCTAGAAGATATATTATCATAAGGTCCAAATACACCTATTTCACGACAAATAGCATCTGCCGTATCTTTGTTGTCCCCAGTAATGACCATGACACTGATTCCAGCTGCTTTGCAATCCTCAATTGCTTGATGAACCTCTTTCCGTGGAGGATCCTATTACAGTACAAAATGAATAATATACTTTTGATAAATTTAGTGCACCCCTCCCATAGAAAAGAAACAAGAAGCAAAAAATAAGGGAAGACAACGAAGAGGAGAAATGGAATTTTCAAAATTATAAAAGCAACTCACTCTTATGCCAACCAGGCCAACAAAAACTAGTTGACTCTCAATTGAAGAATAATTAGATGGATTAAGTAAAAGCTGATGAGCTTGGTCATCTTCATCTCCATTATATGTTGCAAACTCTGGGACTTCCTCTTTGAATGCAAAACCTAGACAGCGTAATGCACCTTTTGACATGTCATGAAGGTTTTGTAATATAAGATCCCTTGAATAATGATCCAACTCCACAACAGAACCATCAAGCAACTGAATAAAGGAACTTCTCTCCAACAAGTTCTCAACTGCCCCCTGCCACAACCAGGCAGACAATTCATAGGAAGTGCATCACCACAACTAAATGAAATAAAGAAACAGAAGGAACAAAAAGATAAAAATCCTAGGAGGAAACCTCATTAAACTTCTGATACGAAATCCAACTACACCATTTATCCAGTGAAAAGAAAAATGAAAATATTAGCAGACACTAACAAATCATATCCCAAACATTCAGAAAAGATTGACACACAGCAGTGTCTGATATCATTGTCTTGCCGGAACTAACTAAAGGCAGTACAGTAATATCAAAAGTACGCAACTGATAACTTTGAGGAGGAAAATATAATATAGATAACTGAAACCACAAACCAATTACAGGTAAGAATGAACCTTCACTAGCAAGGATTTTTTTCCTGAGCTGGAATTCACAACAACTCCCATGGATTTCCTATCACGGTCAAACTCAAGAGTTGCAATTCGCTGCTCCATTTTGTTCCATAGTTGAGAACATCCTAATAGTCACGACCACATGAAGAAAAAATAGACTATTACGAAACACAGAAACAGATACGAAAAGATTCAGAAATTCAGATACATACGTAAAACGTCTCCTTGACCAGAAGATGATGCATTATTAACTCCTCCAGGGAATCCCATTTTTTCAACCAGAACCTTGTATGAAAACAGAATCATATAAGTGATGTTATATGCATTACATTTATCACCTTATTAACACATGTATAACAAGACATAGGAAGGATAATGCAAAAATATTCACACAAAAAAAAAAGGAAGAGAGGAACCACTATAACATGCTCCATTTAAACTCAATTTATAAATGAAAATTTTCAAGCAATAACTATGTAATGCTTTGATTTTGGCAATACCCTCCAAACACCAAAATTTTATAACAATAGATAAACATTTTGATAGCTGCAAAAACATGTTTCAAACTCAGAAATAATGGAAACGTTACCTTTAATGCAGCCTCAGTAGGCATCCCACTAGCCACATAATGCTGCCCAGATTGCTCCACACCAGCATCATTGCAAACTGCAGCTATCTTAGCGATCATCTGAAGATTTGAATCCATTCGACCCACTGGCCAATCCTCAATTTTCCCATCAAAAGGGTTATAGGTTGTCCCTTGCACATTAAAGGACCGAAGAGTCCCAATTCTGGAACCAATGGCCAAAAGCTTTGACACGGCCATTTGATTGGTAGTCAAAGTACCAGTTTTGTCAGAACAAATCACAGTTGTACAACCAAGTGTCTCAACACTAGGTAACTTTCTGACAATTGCATTCTTTTGAGCCATCTTTCGAGTTCCAAGTGCCAAACATGTAGTAATGACTGCAGGCAATCCCTCTGGTATTGCAGCAACTGCCAAAGCTACAGCAATCTCAAAGTAATACGTGCACTTCTCAAATGAGAATTTAAAATTCTTGGGCCAACCATCCACATATTCCCAACTGAGAAAGTACTTGACATTAATTAGCCAAACTAACGCGCAAATAACTCCAATTATCAATGTTAAAAGCTCTCCAAATTCATTCAACTTCTTCTTTAATGGAGTGTCTTCCTCATTTTGTGATGCTTCATGAATCTGCGAGTGAACCTTCCCTATCTCTGTGTTCATTCCTATCTGTGTAACCAAGCATATACAATTTCCATTCACCACTGTTGTCCCAGCAAAAACCATACATTTCTTCCCTTGAATATCAGCGTTTTCTGCAACAGCCTTCACAGTCTTACTCACTGCTTCACTTTCTCCTGTCAAAGAACCTTGCTCAACCCTCAGCGTGGAGCTAACCAAACTAATGACCCGCATATCAGCAGGAACCTTATCACCAACTCTCAACTCCACAATGTCCCCAGGAACAAGCTCCTTGGCAGGCAAATTCCAAACCTTCTTTCCATCTCTTGTCACAGTTGCTTGGTCCGACTGGATTTCCTTTAGAGCCTCCAACGCTTTCTCTGCATTGCTTTCTTGCCAAATCCCTACAATTGCATTCACAATTAAGATCAAGAAAATGACCAGTGGCTCCACAAAGGCTGTGATTTCCATCTCCCCTCCTTCCTGACCATCATACCAGGCCAACACAAAGGACACAACTGCGGCAGCTAATAAGATCCTAACTAAGGTGTCATTGAATTGATCCAATATCAATTTCCAAATCGAAACACCCTCATGTTTCTCCAACTCATTATAACCATAAATCTGGCGCCTCTTCTCAACTCCTGCACTAGACAATCCCACTTCATGGTCCACCTGAAACTTCTCTTCACACGCTTTGACATCTTTAGCCCAAGCAGGGAATACCTCAGGGTCTAGCAATTCCACCTCATCTTTTTCCCCTTTACCGTAGTCTTGGCCTCCTTTACCCATTTAATACAATAACAATCACAGCCAATGTTCACAAAATCAAACCAAACTTCAACAATATCCACTCTGTTCCCTAAAAATCCACCACAGACCAAAAAAAAATCCACAAAAAATTCAACAAATTGATATAAGATGACAAAATTACAAAGTTCAAAAATAGTCGTCATAATTCCAATAGTAATAGCTATAATAAGATGTCGAGAATGACGTTCCGGTAATCACATCTTTCAACAGCAATCTCAGCTAACCAATTCCAAAAAAGAACAACCAGAAAAAAGAAAAACCAAACCAGAAGAATTTAGGGTTTACAGAACATACCTGAAACTTGTGAGTGTTGGCAGTCTGGAGAGAGAAGAGACGGATCCACTCTCTCTCACTGTACTTGTACCGATATGTACTCTCTCTATCTCTCTCTAGAAATTATTAATGGAGGGTTAGTAAATGAGACTGTACAAAACAAAAAAAAAAAGGATATTATATGAATACAAAAGGAGGTGGGACCGATTCTATTGCTTTGACCCATTTCTTTCTCTGTCCGTTTTCAGCATGACCTAAGGACCACCATTCGATTCTCCCCACGTCGCAAAAGTGAGGCCCCACCCTCATATGACTAGCAGCAAAGCCAGCTTTTCGGTCTCTAACTTCCTAGTTCCTACAGCCCGCACTCGATTGTCAAGAAATTTTCACAACAATTTAACCATAATTTAAAATTTTTTAATAATTATCGTAATTTTGTTTTAATGAAATTAGTCTCGTCAGTCGTCAAGTTGTGATTGTGAACTACTTGTCTTGTCTTCGAGTAATTCACGAGGATGGACTTTCTTTATTTACGAATGAGAATGACCTCTGCATATTATTGGATAACAGTTAGTGGGACCCAACTCAATGAATACAAATCAACTAAGCCACCTTTTTTCTATAGGTAAAGAATTTTCCATTTTCCATTTTTCGTTTTCCAACGAGGAGTCGGATGACTCCCCTCTAAAATTTTAATACCTAGCTCTGCCATAATAATTATGTAAAAAATACAAAAACAATTACAGCAACAATAATTAACATATAACAATTACAACAATCAATGCTAAAATGTGAATTTTAGAAAAGTCCAGTATTACGTAACGTTACTCATATTTAATAGAGAGACCTTTTTTTATAGATCCACATAAAAATACTGCAAAATTATAAAAGAATATGTATAAATAAAAAAATAAAATAAGTAATGTAATACAAAATAATATATGTATAGAACATGTTAAAGATTAATAATAAAAGATAAAACAATTAAATAATTACACAACCCAAAAAAAGACACATACAACAGTAACTCAAATCAGTCATGTCAAGAAAGTAATTAAGCTAAGTAGGAAACTAACTAACCTAATTAAGTATGAGTTAATTACTACGTATTAAACTCGAAGGACAGAGTCTGAAAAACCTAAAAGAACGTAAATGACCTCTTTAAAAGAGATCTTTTATCCATATGCTAGTACGCCAAAATTTTCTATTACGGGTCATGTCCTCGATAAGTTTCATCCGAGCCATGTCATTTTTTACCACTTCCTCCAATTCTTTTTAGGCCTTCATTTTTTTCTATTACAATCTCTAAGTATTACTTTCTCGCATCTTCTCATTGAAGCGTTGGAGTGACTTCTTTTAACATGCCCGAACTACCTGAGGCTTATCTTTTCCAATTTTTCATTAATATCAGTCATCTTTAATTTATCTTTTACCATTAGATAGTTGACCTTATTACTTCTAGTAAGGTTACACATTTATTAGAGCTTATTATTATGTATTTATTTGATAAGCCAACACGCCGCCCCCTATAGCATGGTTGGTCTAACCGCTAAGTGATAGAATTTACCTTTAAGCTTGAGTGATATCTTCTTGTCATACAAAACTCCTTAGGCACTTCTCTATTTGAGTCACTTTGATTTGATATGATGGACTATATCTTCGTTGATCTCTCCATTGCTTTGGATAATAGACCTTAGGTACTTAAAACACTATTTTCATGGTATAACTTCTTATCCAATCTTTATTTCCACATCAGTAGCGACCTTATGGCCCAAAAAGTTACACTATAAATTCTTAGGGGGCGCTTGATTTCACAGAGGACAATCAGAATGGGAATAAATATAGTGAGGAATGATAATGGATATAATCATTATAATTATGATGGTTGGTTAAGATGAAGGAATGATTACCGTTACTATTGATGGTTGTTGGTTGTTAAAAATGTTGAAAAATAAAAATTTGTTAAAATTTTGTTTTATATCAAAATTTAAATATATTTTAATTGATTATATTTAATATATGCATCCTATTTATAATGACAAAATGTTTAAAATCAAGTATATTGCCGTATTTCCCTTCCGACAGCTCTTGAAGAAAAAATACTCCAATATTTTCTTGCATCAACATATCAGTAGTTACATAATATCCTTAAAATATAGTTTAATCATCCAAAATATTATACAATTCATCGATGTAACCATAATATCCACCATTCCATTGCTATAGTAAAATCAAGTAACATAGTTTAATACAATTTGCATTCCTCTGATAATGCAAATGATGTAAAATATCACAACTATATACAATACCTTAACTAAAAGCCTTCAATTGATACAAAATAACCAAGTTAACATTACAAACTTTGTTTGCATCACAACTACAAAATTCCCAACTAATACAAAATAACCTGGCTAGGCAACATCCATTGTATCATAAGTTCATAATACTTACAAAAATATTAATATGCTTCGTCGAATGATTTATATACTAGAAGATGGATAAAGGAATCCAAGTACAAAAGACCTTTTTAAATGACTTGGCAAAGCGAACAAAACCTGAACTTTAGCATTCTTCCCTCGAAATCTCTTGATATGTCATTCCTCGTTTGAGTCTGAAAGACATCTTCAACAAGTGATCAATTTCATTTTTCCTCAAGGTTAAGTTAGCTTCTTTGTCCAACGTGATAAATGGGAACTCCCAGAGACTAGCAAACAAACCTTCATTTGGCCTCTTTACTAGAAGAAATATACTACCAGCATTTTGCCCCTCAACTATATCATAGCTTACTAATATCTCCACAACATAAATAGCTGAAAATTCTTTTCTCTGATTCACCTTTAAAACTTTAGCAGGATAATCTGTAACCATTACTGACTTATCCTCCTTAGAAATAGAATATGCACGACAATGAATGGACACAAGACATAAAGAGCAGTTTGGGTTCATTGGAGTGCATATGGTTGCACCAAGTTCCATCAAAGATTGGTTGAAATCTCCAGGAAGACAAGGATCATCTAGCTGAGCCGCTAGTTTCCTAATCCAAAGGAGCATACGGAGATTAACGTAGTTAATTGATGAATTTTAAAAATTAGTAACCTTTTAGAAGTCACAGTTGCCTAAATCAGGCTTACAATTTCAATTATATTCATGGAGAAAGATAATATAACATTTAGAATTATTAAAAAAAACATTTTGACCACTTAAAAGATTCTAGAAATACAAGGCTCACTGGAAGGTTTTGACAATTGTTTTGTGCTTTGGGTTGGCTGGAATAGCGTTCAGCCTAGCAAGCACCCTCACTACATATCCACCAACCACAGGAGCCACCTAAAATATCATGTCTTAAGTCCCTCATATATTTATAAAAGGAAAAAAATGAGTAGCTTACTCACTTCGAATGCTATAGATGCAATTGCATCTGCAGTATATTCTCCTATTCCTGTAACCTTTCTTAGGGAAGAAATGGTTTTAGGAAATCCATCTCCATTAGCAATAATCATTTTTCCCCCCTGAAATGGGATAAAATGGAGATAATTTTCCAATCTTTCACCAGAAGATACGTTGTTCAGGCTAAGGCAAAGAACAATAACTTTCACTTCAACTTCTCAAAATTTAAGACAAGAGACTAAACTTCGGAAATTGTAAAAAGGAAAAAGAACACAATAATTTTCAACTTATTTTGCAAGCTTTCTTTGGTTCAGCACAGCCACATTCTAGCCTCATTTCTTTAATTTACTGTGTGTTTGAACAATCCGAAGCTTAAGTGCACTATGGTACTAATACCACCAGAATAGGTTATATGTTTTAAAATCGATCACATAACACATAAAAAATAAACAAATAAGTGCAGTGTGATAGCAGACATAAATTTACACACAAGATTTCTAGAGTTAATTTCAGTACCACCTAGTATTATGTATAGTAAATAGCAATCTTGATGTTGAATATTAGTTAAATAAAGCAAGTAAAAATGTATAAGGTAACACTAGCATTCTTAGAATCCTCCAACAAAGCAACATAGACATATCAACACAAAACTCTTTACGTTCCATAAATTTCACAACACCATGATCGTTATAACTTCATGGCAGGAGCCACCAAAGAGGCTAACTATAGGACTTCTCCACAATTCTGCAATTATACCTATTGAAACCAAAGTTCACTCGAAAAAATAGTAACTGAAAAAGAAAAATCCTCAAGCTATAACCACCTACATAAAATATAATTCAGGAGAATGTTTGAGCGATAGGTCAGTGTACGCATTTGGTCATCACATTCAAATATATCTTAACTATAAGGGCAGCCAGTTTAGCACTTGATCCTAGCAGAAAACATGCCCTCTGATAGTATCCTAAACCTGCCCACATCTCGTTCACCTCCTGCAAGGTAAAACGAAACATAAACATATGAAATCCACGACAATATTACAAAATCACTCAGTTCAGCAAAAAAAAATCTTTCTGAATTAAGAAAAAGCTTGATATGAATAGAATTACCTCAAGAGAAGCCTGAGCCAAGTTGTGAGGAGTGGGCCATTTTAGCATCCAATGGTTATGGTACTGAATCACAGTCTCAACTCCGGTCTGGTGCAGCATCACTTCAGATACCCACACCCCATATGCCCTTTTCACTTCTTCTTCTTCTTCTTCTTCTTCTTCTTCTTCTTCTTTATTGGTCGGTCTCCTCCATGAAAGGTCTTTGCAGTTGTCTTCGTACCAACCCAGCAATGCCTTCCTTATTTTCTGAGTCTCTATTTTGTTGAACATATCTTCCATGTCAATTATGGATTGTTTTTCTTCATAAGGCTCTTTTTGACTGGCCACATTTTGGCTACTCATTGAAAACCCAAAACTAGTAGAAAAGAAGAGACAAAAATGTAATTATATCAACAAAAAAATGAAAAAGAAAAAAATGAAGAAAATTACTAGTGCTACTTCTTAGTTTCAGCTATTTCTATAGTGGGCTGGAATTAGTTTGTGGACAAATGGGACCAAGAGTAGACGTTTGTGGATCTCATATAAAAGGAAAGCTAGATAGATCCTGGTTGACGCAGACGTATAGAGTAGAAATCTGAAAAATGATAACTTTAATCAAAGTAACAGAGAGATCTAGCATAAAAAATCCAAAGACCTATTAGGAAAGACTACAATCAACCACCAAAAGTCCAAACACAAGTAGTCCTTAACCAAAAATCAACATCGAAATGGGGAAGGAGCCTTACATTAAAACACAGGATTCGTAAGAAACCAGATCGAAGAAAAAACGTGGCTTGTAAGAAATTGAAATCTTAATAAAGGCGAAGAAAAGCGAAGATGGCTACTGTTACTGTTACTTACTTATAGAGAGAGAATGAGAGTAGATAGTGAAGGAGGAAACTTACGGGCTAACAGCGCGTGTAAAATATAGAGCAATGAATCACATTCCTCTGGATTACGAGAGGAAATGAGTAATGGCTAAAAACGGGTAATCAAAATAATGGCTATTCAATCATAGTTCCTTACCAAACTTTACTTTTCATTCCATACCCATTCCTCTTTTCTGATTACCACCAAACAAGCACACCTTTAGTCTTAGTTGTGCTCACTTTAAATCCTCTCAACTGTAAAGTATCCCTTCAACATTCTAGCTTGACATTAACATCCTATCTTGTCTCATCCACTAAGACAATATCATTAGCAAACAACATACACCAATACACATCTCCTTGAATATCCATCACTACTGCGAACAAAAAAGGGCTTAATGCAGAGCCTTGATGTAGCCCAATACCAATAGAAAAATCTTCAGCATCTACTCCTATCTTCCTTACTCTAGTCATTATCCTTTCATACATATCCCTAATCACCTGTATATAAGTCATAGGAACTCCCTTAGCCTCTAAAAGTCTCTACATCATTTCCGTAGGAAGCCTATCATATGCTTTCTCTAAATCAATAAAAACTATGTCTAGATTTTTTAATCTTTTCTTGTAATATTTAATCTTCTAAGGAGATGTAAAGCTTCTGTTTTAAACATTCCTGGAATGAAGTCAAACTGGTTCTCCGAGATAAGAGCATCCTTTCTCACTTTCTTCTTAATTACCTTCTCCCGCAACTTTACGGTGTGACTAAGTAGTTTAATACCTTTATAGTTGTTACAATTTTAGATGTCCCTTTTGTACTTGTATAAAAGAATTAACATACTCAGCCTCCACTCATTTGGCATTTTGATGGACTTAAAGATCACATTAAAAAGCTTGACTAGCCCAGTAAGACCTTCTTCGCGTAAGCTCTTCCATACCTTTATGGGTATCTCATTTAGTCCTAATGCCCTTCCGCTCTTCATCTCCTTTAAAACTTTTTTAATTTCTTCCCTTATGATCTGCTTGCAACAAGACAAGTTACGAATCCTCTCGGATTTGTTGAGGTATGTTATCCTCTATGCCTTCATTAAAAAGACCATAGAAGTACCTCTTCCATCTTCTCTTGATGGCATTTCCATTCATGAACACCTGTCCTGTTTCATCTCTTACACATCAAACTTGATTTAAGTCTCTCATTTTTTGTTCTCTAGCTCTCACTAACTCAAAATTTTCATTTTCTCACTTTTTAGTATCCAATTATAGTACAAATTCTCGTAAGCACTGCTTTTAGCCACTAAGATTGTCTTTTTTCCAGTTTGTACCTTTCTTTATTAGGTACTCTCTCTACCTCTGTGGTACTATTCAATAGTGCTTTATAGGCACCATTCTTGACCTTTACCTTTTCTTATACATTTTCATTCCACCACCAAGACTCCATCTTACTACCTATAGGCCCTTTAAAAACCCCCCAAGATCTTTTTAGAAGTATTCGGTAAAAGAGTTTCTACATCCTCCCACATCTAGTTAGCATCTCCTTCCAATTTCCATTTTTCTCCATGTCTTACTCTATCCTTAAATTGTTCTACAGTGTTCCCTTTCAGATTCCACCATCTGAGTCTTTTACACCTCATAGTACTTTTCTTCTTCCTCCATCCTTTAATTATAAGATCAAAAACTAAAAGTTTATGCTGAGTTGACAAGTAAGCTTTCGGATCACCTTACAATCCTTTCACCTTGGTCGATCACTCTGCTTTACAAGGAAATCAATTTGTGTTTTTTGTGATTATGCTATAAAAAGTCACCAGTTGCTCCTTGATTTTCTTGAATAAAGAATTGGCTATCATTAACTCAAACTTTACCATCATGTCCAATAAAGCAATCCCACTATCATTCCTATTCCTGTACTCGAAATCTCTATAAGTCCATGGATACCCATCCGAGGTTGCCCCTATATGACCATTGAAGTCTCCTCCTAGAATAACTTTCTCATCAGTGGGGATATGCTGAATCACTTCATCTAGCTCTTCTCATAATTGAAGTACGTAACAGTTGGAAGGACACAACACGGTACATCAAGCTAGAATAAATAAACCCAGGTCACCAAAAGCAAGATATCCAAAATTATCCTTCTAATAAGTCGGGGAAGTTAGTTTTGCTTTAGTAGGTTAGTGTTAGTTACTTTAATACGGAGTCGTTTGTTCAATTGCCTGTTATCTTTCAGATGTTTAATCTTGCCGACGTCGTTTTGCCCATGTGGTTAACACTCGCTGATGTACTTCATTTTAGTCAATGAAATTCTTTTAAATTTCTCAAACAAAATTGATCAAAAAGAGTGTCGACACAACTCCAACCCAAAATAATAATTAGTCACATAAAGCTACCTCAAGAATCCTAAAGTTTATAATAAATCCATGAAGCTTCAAGAATAAAGAGAAGCAATAAGTTCCATTTCTATGCAAAAAAGTGGTCTTAGCTCCTATCCAGAAACTAGAAACTATGGTTCTTATTAGAAAAAGATAAGAACTTTCAAGATGATTTTCACTAACTAGAAAAAGAGACCTCTACTTTGTAGATTCTACAATAATCTCTACTGAATACCAAAAACACATAAAGAGGAAGAAATAACTTCTTAGGGGTAGAAAAGAAAAACCAATTATAGTAATTAGAGAACAGATGTTAGTCGTTCTTTGTGAAAGTGAAATCAACAAGCACAAAAATAGCTTGTCAAGAAGAGACACGCTTCAAGGGATTTATATAAAAAAATCAAATCTTTCATAAAATAAAAATATAGATAAACTCAAAAGTTAGATGCAGTGTTCAAAATGCAGATAACAAAAAAGATGAAGCAATAGAGGGTGACAAATCTACCGTTATCATAACGTTTTTGAAAAATAGAACCAATTATAAGCAGCAGGAAGAGAGATAGAGATCACGAGAGTAGAGCTCGATCCTTGAAATTGTGAATCAAAACTTGCAAGAAAATAAATGAAGAAAAACAATAATATAAAATATTAAGTGTTTTATAATATTAAGTGTTGTAAGCTGTCTAGGCCAAAGATTCACTAAGTAAGACTTCACAGAGCATAAAGTCTTAGAGAGCTTAGGGTTGGACTTGTACGGCAAGAGAAACAATGAAGAGGGATCTAATTTTATAAAATCTAATGTGTTAACAACCGAATCGAAAGTTAAACAGTAAGACGAGAGGTTTAAGGTTTAAAAGGTTCAACCAGTATTAGACCATCATAAACTTGGTTAAAGATTAAATAAAATTAAATAATTTGAAATATGATTGAAAGATATTGTTTTTATCTATCGAAGAATTTGAAATTTACTTAAAAAAAGATATTATTAAATGAAATTAATTGATTTATTTTAATTTATAAAAACTTATTAATTTACAAAAATTAACCTATTAATTAATAAATTGATTTATTTTTTAAAAAATTATTAAAATAAATCGCATCAAAAATTGAAAATCAAACCGAAAAGTTTGATGGTTCAAGATTTTTAAAATTAAGCCAACCGAACCATTTGGGTTTTTAATCATTGATCAAAAGTAATGTATTCAAAAATATTTAATCTTTTAAAATTTTTTATTTAGTATTTAAATTTTTATTTTTAATTGAATTACTAACTTTTTAAAATCTTAACAGTTTAAAAAATTATTTTTAGTGATATAACATATCTACTAAATATCACATAGATATTCATCTATTACTTATTTAAAAGCTAATATTTTGAATTAAATTATTAAGATTTTAAAAAGATGGTTACTCTATTGAAAATTTTAAAAGTTTGAAAACTAAATTAAAAAAATTACAAACATTGAATAATTTAGAATTAGTTATTTCATTTTATAATAACTCTGCTCAACTCACGTTAGTATAAGTGTGAATCCTCAACTTCAAAATAGAAAGAACTTAAAAGTGATATAAATCTTAGAGCTTTGAAAAATGATTTCAACAGTTTGTTTTAAGTTTGCCGATTTTAATCACCTGCTAAGAGTATAGTAACCATGGATGGACTTTGGAGTTTTATCCGTTGGTCTTTATTTATTGATTAAAATGTCATTGGCTAGGCTTTCTTCTCATAGCAATTTGAGTCTTTGGAATTTATGTCATGATATATACAAGTTTGGAACCTTGTGGCCTGGGAGAAAAAAATACAAACTACTGGCGATGTCAATGTGAGAACAGCCGATATCTACCCCATCTTTCCTCCCCGGTTGATGTTAACACAGCCCTTATAATATGAACGTAGTTTTAAAAATTAAGGAAAAACAGTTATGTTTTCAATGCTTAGTATCTTAGCATTTTTAAAACTGGAAAGAAGAGAAGCAATACCAAGTTACAAAATGAGCAAACCTCTTCATACCTTGTTCAAATTTTGAGCGGTATTATGTCTGGGAATGTATTGAATAGAGATATCATGTTGCTTGAACAAGAGAAACCAACAACTATAGAGAACGCCAGTCGTTGCATTCTCCCTTCCACTAGCTCCAAGTTCTTGACAATTTCAGGGACCTTGAGACTAGCCTATAAACATAAAATACAATAATTAAAACACGCGCTGGATGTCACGTACGAAAATTTGATGGTTACAAATATAAAAGAGCCACATGATGGTTGGACACATCGTCTGGCTCACATCACTAAGAAGGAAACCAAATTTTGATGGTGTGAACGTGCGATGGACTTAAATGGCCCCAATATTAAGCTAGATAGGTACCCTTTTGTCGTCTTTCACTTTCAATGGTCACAGCAACCGTAAACAAATGCTGTCATGTTCTAGTTCAACGTAAGTGTTCATATAACTTGTACTAACTTGATTAACAGACGATCACTTGCCCTTTTACTTTACCCAAGTTTCGATTCTTGCTTTTTTATTTTTCCTCTATCATGGAGTCCTTATCCTCTTCACTTTATCTTATCTTCTGTCCATGCATAGACTTTGGTATACATTAGACCTGATACCATCAATGTCATTCTTCCGACTTTGAAGAGCTTTCATGTGATATCATCTCATAGTCAATGAGAACACCGGAAATATCAGTCATCTATGGTATTGGCCGAGTATCTTTTCACAATGTAAATAATACACCCACAGTTCATGAGAGACAAAAAAGAAGCATGACCAAATTGTAAGGCAATTCGTCAGAAAGTTTGGAATAGTAATCCGAAATTTTTTCTTTAAAAAAATAATCTTTATGCGAATCGGTCAAACACATGCTTCTTGTGGCTTCACGACATTGAAATGAATTTAAGGCTTCAAGCCGATTTCATATAAAGGCTAAACATATAGTTTTAGGATCAATTGTAACACATAGTTTTAGGATGAATTGTAACACATAGCATATACCTTATTATGTGTCGCGGATCGTTCACGAAAGGGTTAAAAATGAAGAAAATATGGAATAACTAATTTCGGTTCCATCTCGACTTCCGAAGCGGTTTTCGTGGCCTAAACGAGCTTCAATCACCCAGGACATTCACAGAAAACGATTACCGACATGTAATTAACATCTTTCTACGGTTTTATCAAAACATAAGCGCTCTTAATGGGTCAAAGGATCCATATGTTTACAAATGATATGAGCCACTGTAGGAGACCTTAACATTTATATAAAACTTCCATATTTGGTTTTCCCATCACAAGCCCGATATGAGTCTAATCCACTATAATCGGGATCCATTTTCTTCCTAGATTTCGACTCATTAATTTAGATCATTTATTAGGTCACTTTATTACCCTCATTTGGATCAAATTATGTAACTTAACCGATAAATTATTGAAAAGCCAAAAATTACAATTAATAGTTGTCCAAATAATGGGAAATGACAAAATTATCCAACATTCTCCCTCTTGGACAATTATTAATTGTTGTTTTTACTCAAGTTTAAATATAGTTTGAAAACTTGGTTAAGTCGCACTGCTGTATTGGTACTAAATTTAAAAATTAAAAAACATTTGATCCAAAGGTAATGAAAGTCCAACATTCCGTCCTGTAAGGCTTTCGATACCGAAAAATATCAAACACATGTGTTATGTGTGACATAGGTCCAATATAATCATGAATATTTATTTAATACCTTACTAACATGAATAGAAAAATGGAGTGTGGCAAACTAGGATGATATCTATATGATCTAATTCATATCATCTTTATTTGTAAGTCTCGATTTCTCTAACTTTATGCTAAACTGCAGAAGAGAAATCATGTTTTCTCTTACTAAATGCTAAACAGCATTAGAGAAAACTTTGTTTTCTCTCACCGGATGCTAAATAGTATTAGAGAAAACCTTTATGTTCTAACTGAATACTAAACTGCATTAGAGAATTTTTATGGAATTATACTTTCTATCCCCCTATGTCATATCAAATTTATGAATATCTGTAATAAATTGTATGTGTTTAAATGACATAAGATCAAGGTCACTCTTTATAAATGCCCAATCACCTTTAAAATGCTTAAGATCAACACAAATCTTAAGGCTTTCATATATATTATGATTATATACAAGAACAATTATTACTGAGGATTAAAAAGATCATCTATATTAATAAATAACCATAATGTCATAATACATTAAAATGTACAAACATTTAAGGAGCAAATACAATGATGCCTAATTACTATTGTCTAAGGACCTTAACACGCCCATACCGGATACATGTTTACAAATACTAGTGGGCGAAGTTCTTTAGTTAATGGATCAGCTAACATTTCCTCATTCCTGATATATATGCTCCACTTCAACTGAATCAACTCCTTTATGGTCAAGTATTTGACCTCTAAATGCTTAGACCCTGTGATATTCTTATTGTTGTTATTAAACAACATTGTAGCAAGATTATCACAATATAAACAAATGGGTCTAACTATCGAATCTACCACAGACAACTCAAAAATCAAGTTTCTGATCTAAACTGCCAGTGTAGCAGCTCCAAAACATGCAACAAACTCTGCATGCATAGTCGAGGAAGTTACCAGTGTCTGTTTGACACTCTTCCATGATATTGTACCATCTGCCAACATAAAAATGTACCCTGAAGTGCATTTGCAATAATTCGGACACATAGCAAAATCAAAGTCTGCATATCCTATGAGTTTTAAATCGTTGACTTTTCTGTATGTCAACGTATAATCCTTGGTACCCTTTAGGTATCTCAACACTCGTTTGACTGCATTCCAATGGTCCATATCTGGGTTAGCCATTTATCAATCTAGTGGTCCAACTGCAAATGCAATGTCTGGTCTAGTGCAACCTGAGCATACATTAGGCTACCAATTGCACTAGAGTACAGGACATTCCTCATAGCCTTTCTCTCAACTTCATTCTTTGGACACTGTGCCAAAGATAATGTCTCACCATGAGAGATAGGTACTACAATAGGTTTACATTCAGTCATATTAAACCTTTGTAACACTCACTTAATGTATGATCTTTGTAAGAGGCTCAATGAGTGTTGAGATTTGTCCTGATGAATCTGTATACCTAGGACAAAAGATGCTTCACCTAGATCCTTCATGTCAAAGTGTTTGGCCAAAAGTTGCTTTACCTCATGTGATATGGTCAAATCATTTAACGCAAGCAAGGTATCATCCACGTACAGTAATAGGAAGATAACTTTGCTTCCCCTGACCTTATAGTATAAGCATCTTTCAACTTTGTTTTCCAAAAAGCCAAATGAGATCAAAACCTCATCAAACTTTAGGTACCATTTTCTGGAAGCTTGTTTCAAACCGTATATTGATTTAGTCAACTTACAAAACTTGTCGCTTGCATCTTGATCCTGAATCCTTCAGGTTACTCCATATAGACCTCCTCATAAAGTTCACCATTCAGGAAAGTGATTTTAACATCCATCTAACGCAGCTCCATATCATAATAAGCTACTATATATTGCCATAATCACTGTGAATGGATCCTTCGAGGATATAGTAAAGAAGGTAACATTGAAGTCAACTCCTTCTCTTTGAGTGAATCCTGGCAACTAAATGCCCTTAAATCTCTCAACTTGAGCCTGTGTGTCCTTCTTGATCTTAAATAGTCACTTGCAACTGACAGGTTTGCAATATTGAGGTAAAACAAGCTCACATACCTTATTATATCTCATAGATTGCATCTCATTCTTCATTGCTTCCCACCATATGCCCACATGAAGTCTAGAAACAGCTTCTATAAAAGTAACTGGATCCACAACATGTCCTGTGTCATAGTTTTGCTCACTAAATAGACTATATAATCTGATGAGATAGCAGGTCGCCTTTCTCTAGTGGATCTGCACAACTATATAGGTTCTTGCACCTCATAAACCTCTTCCTAAATAGGTATAGGTTCCTTTGACTACGTAGGCATGGTGCTCGAACATTCATTCACCCAATCTGACTGTATGAGAGATGGAACCGTAATATTCATCCTGTTATTTCCTAGAGGATGTGAGGATCCTGCCTCATTATGGACATCGTATTCCAGAAACTTAACTGTCTATGATTCCACTATTCTGGCCCCTCCTTCTCTACAATAAAATATGTAGCCCTTAGAGTGGTCAGGATAACTTACTAAATAGCAACGAGTGGAACGAGTTTGCAATTTGCTTTCATAAGGATTATATAATCTTACCTCAACAGGGCAGCCCCCACACATGAATATGTGCAAGGCTTGGCTTCTACCTTTTCCAGAGTTGAAAAGGCATTTTTGGTACTGACTTACTTAGGACTCTATTCAAGATATACAATGAGTGCCTTGATGGCTTCACCCCAAAGGTATTCGAGTAGGTTAGTTCTGCTTTGCATTAACCTCATCATGTCCTTTAGGGTGCGACTACGCCTTTAGGTTACACCATTTTGCTCAGGACTACCTGACATAGTGAACTGAGCCACTATTTCAACTAATTCCAAATACTTGGCAAACGGACCCTTTTCTTGTCTTGCAACCCTATATCTACCATAGTATTCCCCTCCCCTATCAGATCTGACTATCTTTATTGATTTTTCCAATTGGTTCTCAACCTCAATCTTAAAGATCTTAAACCTATCAAGAACTTTAGCCTTTTCTTTAAGTAAGAACATATAGCCATAGCGAGAATAATCATCTATAAACGTCAGAAAATATCTAGCATTACATAACGTGACTATATAGGGACCACTAATGTCTGTATGTTTGAGGTCCAATAAACCTGAAGCATGAGTTGAACCATTTTTCTTTGTCTTGGTCAACTTACTCTTACACCAATCGATACATGTTTTCAGATCACTAAAGTCCAGAGTTGGGAGAATGTTATTCTTTATTAATCTCTCAACTCTCTCTTTGGAAATGTGGCCAAGACGTTATGCCACAACATGTATGATGTTTCCTTTATGAAGGCTCTCTTTTGAGTAATAGGTTCGACAACATAAGAAAAGGCATGCATTTCATTACGAGTAAGACACATTCTATATAGTCTGTAGGATAAGAATGCAGTTCGATATGTCTTATATTGATAGAAATATTTATAACCAAAGTATCAAATATAAAAAGATAGCCCTCTTTATCTAAAACTGATACAAAGATCAAGTTCCATCTAAAAGATGGTATATAAAATGTGTCTTGTAAAACTAATATAAACCCCGTATCAAGGTTTAAACCTACATTTCCTATAAAAAAAACATCCACCTCTTCATTGTTGCTGATCATCAGCTTCTCCTCTCCTTTAGTCGGCCTTCTCCTGGATGTGAACCCTTGTATTGTGAAAGCAATATGATTAGAAGCTCCACTATCTAACCACCAACAAATTGATGTAGTTATAGCTACATTGGATTCATGGATCTTATAAGCCGAGGAGTTACCTGACAATTCCTGCTTAACCTTCCACAGCTTGTACTTTGGGCAATCGGTCTTTCTATGCCCCTTTTTCTTACAGAAGAAGCACCTCATACCCTTTAGGTCATATGGGCCCTTAGCAATGCTGGACTGTCCAGTCTGAATCTGTGGAGAGGGTTTGAGTTTCTTACCCTTACCCTTAGGCTGTTGGGGTTTAGCCTTCCCTTTACCTTTGGCAGCTGCAAACAAGGCTATACAAGGAGAATTCTTAATCTTCTCTTCAGCCGCAGCACACCATAAAATTAAGACATTGATTTTACAATTCTCATCTTGAGAGATATAAGAGGTAGTCAACATCTCAAACTCTCGAGGGAGGGTATTTAGTGCTTGATGCACTATGAGCGTTCAAAAATAGGTATATCTAGTGACTTTAGCTTTCTCTGAAGGTGCACCATCCTGATAATATACTCTCTAACGCCTCCTCCTGTATACCTCATGGAGAATAGCTCTTTAATCAAGGAGCTCTACTCTGCATGAGAACACACCTTGTACCTTTGGGAAATGCATTCCATAAACTCCTTCGCTATGTTCGTATCTGATAATCCACTGAGCAAATGATCTGGGATCGACCTCTTGAGGGTCAAATAGCACATCCTATTTGACCGCTCCCAGATTGCCATTGTTGCTTTATCGGCTTCTGAACTGATATCAGTAAGTGGAGGAGGCCTCTTTATATGCATCGTCATATTGACATCAACAATCTCTAGGGCAAACTCAACGTCCTTCTTCCACTTCTTAAAATTGAAACCAGTTAAGGTCTTAATCGTGACAGTATTATTATTTACAAAATAGGTGATTGAAAAATAAAAAAGACAATGTAAAGATCAGTATAAATGTAGGATAATAGTGATACTTGAAGCATTAAAGCGATATCTATACAGAGAATCCGATCACATATTTTATGAAACACCTGTGGGCTGAATATATAATATATGCAATTAGACCTCTACATGAAAGGGATCAGAGTACAAACTATCAACTCTCATGACTCTACTACCTGTGGGTGAGTAGATCATTCAAGCAACAACTTTCCTCCATCTAATGCCTTTATGTACATCTCAAAATATCATATGAGGTTAACACCTATGAGCAGAATAACCAAACATGAGATCAGAGATATCCCCATTACATGCAAGTGGTACAATTCAAATACCGACGTGAAAGGATACTGTGGTGACTGCAATCTTACCAATACTCAAAAAGACCACAAACATAAGAGATACATCCTTATATTATCCTTACATTCTATATGGGCATAATATAAGTGAAAATCAATTATAACTGCAAAAATCAAATGCACAGTCAAACAATCACATACTAGTACTGAAAACACAGTCTTTAAATTTTATTTGAGACTTTTATTTAAAAAGTTCTCAATAAGAGTGACTATTGTACTTTCCGAAATACCAAACATACCACACAAGACATAAAACTTTATCTCCCTTATATGCAGTTCGGTGTATGAAAATGCACTAAAAATTAGCTTTAAAAAGCTTTAAAAACTTTTCCGAAATCCAATTACCAATGTAATAAATCCAGAAATTTTTTTAAAAAAAACTTTAAAAATTCTCCCGACCTAGAAACTCACCCAAAAAGACCCTGGGCAACTTAATGAGACTTTCTTTTTTTTTTAATTTCTGGTGTTGACGTCAACATCACTGTAGCACTAACATCAGCACAACACTGTGCGTTAACATCAGCAACCGTCATGCCTGCGCGTGGGCAAGGGGCGCAAGTGAGTTTCACACGCATGTAACGATGCTTGCCAAATGCATCTGGCTCGTGCTTCACATATGCCCCCAAGCACACACTCGCGTTTACTGCAACGCACGTGCCACCACGTGTCCTAATTGTGGCCGTCCACGTGTCAGGACAGATGGCAGGCGCGTGCCCAGCCATCGTGCACTCGTGGGAGAACGAATTGCATAACGACAACATATGGAGCCACATGGTGGCACGTGATTGGCGCGTGCAACACACTCGCCAACTGAACCATTCATGATAGGGTTAAAAACGAAAGAAATGCAAAATACCTGATTTCGGTTCCATCCAGACTTCCGAAGCGATTTTTGTGGCCAAAACAAGCTCCAATCATCCGGGACCTTTATAGAAAACGATCGTCGACACGTGTTTAACGTCTTTCTACAGTTTTCTCAAAACGTAAGTGCTATTAAGGGGTCAGAGGATTCGTATGCTTACAAATGATATGAATAAATGTAGGAGACCTTAACCTTTATATATAGCTTCCATATCAGACTTCCCCATCACAAGCCCGATATGAGTCTGGTCCATACTAATCGGGATTCATTTTCCTTCTGGACTTTGACCCATTGATTTGGATCATTTATTGAGTCACTTTATTACTCCTATTTAGATCAAATTACATAACTTATCCGAAAAATTATTGAAAAGCCAAAAATTACAATTAATAATTACCCAAATTGTGAGAAAGGAAAAAATTCTCCGACATGACTTTGAAGAGTTGATTACGAGTAATTATACAAGTATGATATATTATTGTAGAGTACAGGTTGAATGTCATTTCAACTTTCTTATTAAGAAACGGGTTACATCATATTAATGTTATTTCAAGGGTTAATCAAATAATAAATGTACTGTGAACGAATTATCAAATATGGATTAGAATCAACAGTTTCATATAAATATAACCAGGAAAGGTTTCCCTTGCAATTTAAATTTTGATCGTGTTATAATTACATTATAACAAAGGCACCCTTTCCCGACGATTTCTTTAACGACGAAATGGAAATCGTCGCCAAAAGACAGCATATAGCGACGTTTAAAAGCATTCGTCATTAAAACTTACCATTTAGTAATGGAAATAAAAAGCGTCGCACAAGAGAAAACATTTGTCGATGTATAGATAAATTTGTCTCCAAATGCTGAATATTTAGTGACGATTAATAAAAATCATCACGAAATGATGCAAAATGGGTGACGATTGCATATGTTGGTCGGCAAATAATGGAATGGCAACGATTAATGAAAATGTCACCATAATTTGTCAAACATTTTGCAACGCATCTCTAAAATCGTCACTAAAGGTTCTATATATTGCGACGATATTCTAAAGCGTCACCAAAAGGTGAATATGTGGTGACGAAAGTTCTATTTGGTCGCAAAAGCTTATACATTCAGTGACGATTTTTTGTCATCATCACTAAATGTTAAGCTTTCAGCGACGATGGTTGGAAATAGTCACCAAATGTTCCACATTCAGTGACGAATTCTAGAAAACGTCGCTGAATGTGTACATTTGGTGACGATTTCTATAAATTGTCACCAAATGATTGACATTTTCAAAAATTATAAAACTAACATTTTTATAATCTATGATAGTTGAGATATATTTTATTGGAGATTTGTTTTGAATGTTTACAATGTATTATTGAAAAAAAACTCACAACATATTTTTAAGTGTTAAACAGTACTATTAATTAATCATTAGTATTTACTAACATTGAAAAAATTAGTTATGAAAATTTTAAATAATTTTATCAACGCATTTTTTTAAAATGACAACATATGGCTTATGGACCTAACATTAATTAATCATTAGTATTAATTAACATTGAAAAAATTAGTTAATAAAAATTTAAAATATTTTATCAATATAATAAAATGATATATGTAGTAGTACGAACTTTGAATTAGAAGTTGTCTAATTCATTCGCTTACAAAACTAGAACAATAACAGTGAATATTCAATAGTACGCAACTTGACCCATAAGTAATACATATGTTGTTTGGCAAATTATTGCTGAAACAACAAGAAATAAACGTTAAAGCTGAGTCAGTTGATTGACTCGCTAACTGACAAGGATATAATTATTTATTTGGATTCCAAGTGACATGAGAGTCGGTAAAGGTAAATGAGTCCCCAATGTTTGGATTTCCAAAAGGGCCCTTGCACGTTTGAACGCACCAATTGAAACAGTAATAGTTTTTCCCTCAACTGTAGTAGGGTTTGTCATACCCTCTTCCAACAGCTTTTTTGCTATCTCTAAATTTGAAGAAGATGGAGTGAAATGATCGATAGATTTAGAACCTAAAACACAATCAGTATAGAAGTTAGATATTATCATATTAGTAAAATGTTAAATAAACTGAAATTAGGGTGACATGCATACGTGCACGAGCAGACGGAGTGTTGGACCCCGTTTCCAAAGTCCAACTCGCATGCAGCATAACCTAATACGTGAGTTTATCTCCCAAAAAGCGGGATCCAACACGGAGTATTCAGAATTGATGAATTTGCCAAACGAACCGATTTTCCTTTACGGACTGTTGTGACATCGCTCCCGCCACCACGGGCATACATATCAAATTCGAGACTGAACGAAGCTTCAAACAACATATAGTATAAACCATTAAGTGTGAATATATATATAATAGCTTCATAAAAGGAAATGAGATGACATAATAAGGGCAGTGACGTTATTCGGATGATACTAAACACCTTATTCTAGAAGATCGGCCATGGAAGGTTTACGAGGAATTTGTCTAATACGTGAGATTTCTTTTTCAGTTTCGTTTTGCTCAATAAGGACGATTTCCTCCCAGCGGAATGAATTAGGCCCATCGTGAACTAGTCCCCATGTCGACATTCCTTCATTAATAATGTTTAGAGGTAAATGCTTTAAAAGTTGATTTGGAATAAAACGATAATATGTTTAAGTCTAATTATGATGACAAATAAAACTAATTAGGTTTAGAACTGAATGGATTGCCTAGAGCATAAAATGCAAATCGTTACAAAAATATCATCAAACACCTTACAAACATGACAAAATCATCCCAAGAAGCAAGTTTAGTCAGTAGATATTGCGTTGAGTTAAACACTTTTGATATGCAAATCGTAACAAAAATGTCATCGAACACCTTACAGACATGACAATGATATCCCAAGATTCAAATGCAAACCATATGTTTTCCCTTCTATAACTAACAGTAACACAGTCCACGCTTCCCAACGACAATGTGCAAATAACATAATACAAAGAAATAAAAAAATTACAAAACATAAAGAAATCAACTTCAACACCGCAAAAAATACCCTATGTATAAATCTACACAAAGAATGTCTAGATCTATTTTATAAACATAAACATCACAACTTTATCACAGAAACTTGTGAAACAAAGAGCTCCGATCTAGTCAGTAACAGATTTACAAAATGAAGATCACCTCAAATGAAAATACAGAACATAGTAAAAAAGAAGTTATAGCATTGCAGACCGTGTTTCGATCAAGTGAATAGCTTTGATACGTGCATAAGATGTCAGAGATTGGTGGTTTTGAGATGATTTGCTCAAGACTACAGAGGAAGAAAGGTTTGGAATTTCTTGATTAGGGTTTTTAAAGAACAATAAAGAAGGGTTTTGGCTACGTTTCACAAAATGCGTCGCCAAATCAAACTTTTTAGCGACGATTTGGCATATTCGTAGCATATTGTTGTACATTTTGCGACGGTTAGAGGAAATTCATTGCCCAAGCGTGGTATATAGGCAAGTCACGACGCAATTTCATTTCGTCGAAAAATGATGCGTCCCTTTATGACGAATAAAGTTATCGTCACAAATTGTGCCCTATCAGAATAACTGTAACTATGTCATTTTTGCCTTATGCTAAACCTTTTTGGACAATTTGTGTATATCATAGGTAAATGGTTGTCTTTTAGCGACAACTAATGTATTCATCGTGGAATGTTAAGACATTTAAAAAAATTTAAGTTGGACAACGTTGTTTGTCTGAAGTGAATGCTTTTGTTATGTGAGAAAGGCATCGGCAATCGATGGTATGTAGGAGAGGTTTTTGTTGATTCAAAAGGTTGCTTCAACGAGAATGCTAAGATGGCATTTATGTTGTGTTTATTTGAAAACCTAATACAAAACGACGTCATTTGTGTAATGAAGGTAAACGACGTCATTTATTGTTTGTTGTAGTTATTTAGAAGTAGTCTTAATTTATTTGCTACGATTTGTTGTATTTAGTCAATAATCGTCGGATGGAGCGACTAATAGATTGTTCTTTGCTAAAGGCCGGCGGTTCATAAATAATTTTAAATAAATTTATTTTCCTATTCTAAATAAAAAATAATTTGAATTAAAATTTTAGTGATTCAATTCAAAACTATTCGGATATTAATAGGTTGACTGTTGAAATAAAATAAGATTGTCTTCAAATTATACATTTTCATTAATATATTTTTTAAAAACTTATTTAATTAAAAAATTTTAATTTTTTTAATTAATATAATAAGACATTGTAATATAATTATAAAACTATTTGTAACAAAATAATTTAAAATATTAGTCATTCTGATCCCAGAAATTAAGCAATTGAAGAATAATTGCATATATAATTGACAAGATTAAATTTTAAATTTGTTATCGATATTAGGAAAAACTAATATAAGAAAATACTTGGGTATTTGTGACGTTTATCAAAATTTGTAGCGAAATCTTTAAGATTAGGCGACGATTTAGAGGATTAGTAGGAAAATGTATTATTTATTACGACGATTTATAAGTTTCGTCACGAAAGATTTGATTTTGCGACGAATATAGTATCGTAGCAAATTGTGCCCCATCATAATAGTCGTAACTATGTTGTTTTTGCGTTATACCAAACCTTTTTGCGACGATTTGTATATATCGTCGCTAAAGGTTTAGGTTTAAACGACGATTAATGGTTTCGTCGCAAAATGTTGCAACGTTAAAAAAATTAATGGGACAACGTCGTTTGTCTAACGTCGTTCCACTATCATCGTTTAAACCTGCCGAATACCCCCCTGTTTCTCCCTCGTTTTTCCTACGAAATTTCTTTCCTCTCTGTCATCTTCTTCCCCAAGATTTGTGACTGTTGTTGTCGATTTGGAGCTCCATCAGTGCTTGCATTGTCTTGTTCACGTAAGTTTTGTTTCATTTTTGTAGGTTTGTTTTCAGTTTTCAAATAAAGGTACCGAATGTGTGTTTATTGTTCGAATTTGTTAGATTTTTTGAGTTATTTGTGTTGTTTGATGATAGATATTGAGGGGTTTGTGTTGTTTAGTTTTAAGGATAGTGAAGAAAGGGAATTGAAATGTTGAATACGTGTATTTGGTTGTGTTTTATGTTATGCTCACAATGTGTTCGATGGAAGTCTTCAGCGAATTTTTTGATATATTGAACCTAACTTACAATTGCTTTCTTTACATAATTTCAACTTCAATTTTAATGTAGGAATTGGACTTTAATTCGAAATTTTCCAAATGCTATAGAATTGTTATAACTCTAAAATCGGAAATGCGTAAAGTATTTTACTTTATTATTACTTTATATTTATATTTTAACAAATTTAATCGATTCAATCTTTATAATTTCAATGCTCGAAATTAGGTTTGATGCTCGAAATTAGGTTTGTTAATGTAATTATAATAATAATAATTATTATTGTTAGTATTATTATTCGTATTATTGTTATGATTATAATTATAATAATTATTATTGTTAG
>JAOQMS010000179.1:9467527-9522781 GCA_027563885.1 Erythroxylum longipes
CTGGGTTACTGTTCATAGTTATCTTCTGCCCTATTTTCGACCCTTCAGAAGATAAAATTGGCCTTCGAGGTCTTCATAAAAGTTGTAGCTCTTGAAGTCCTATTTCAATCGATCCAAAGAAAACCCTAGTTTGGATGCCTATAGGAAAAGTTATACCAATAGCCCTGAAGTAGGTATATGTGTAAAGTGTGGACTCACCAACACTGATCCTTGAGGTATTCAGGTTGAAAGAGATAAATGGACTAGTCGACCACTATCGTGGTAGTCGACTGGTCTAAGAGCTGAGCTAAGCCCAGAAAAGGAGGGTTTTGAGAAGACGACCCGATAATGATAAGTCTCATGATTTTCTGAAGGTTAGACTCAGGAAACGGGGCCCGACAGTGTTAGTATCAGAACAAGTAGGAGTTAGACCCCGAAAAGACTCAGGAAACGGGGCCCGACAGTGTTAGTATCAGAACAAGTAGGAGTTAGACTCCGAAAACGGGGTCTAACATTGTTTCTATTAATGGTATCAAAGTTATAGGTATGAATAGTTTAACCTAAATTTTAATTCCTATCTTGGATGAAAAAAAAAACATAGTTGTTGATCTTGATGAATTTATAAGTAATGTAAAAAAGGTTGCCCATTGTGAGCATGAATAATGAGATATCATGGAGAATGATGTTAAATAATGTACAAAATGCTACCCACTGTGAGAATAAGAAAAAAAGGATAAGAATTCCCTATATTTCATTCATTAAAGAGTGAATGATGAAGTTTTTAAGAACATTACAAGTGCATCCATATCAAAATAAGTTTGAGATAACTTAGTTTTAACATATAAAGGTGTAAAGAGAGTAAGAAAAATAAGACCTTAAACTTTGAGATGTCAATACAAAATTTTGCAAATGGAATCTTATGATATCATGGCCAATTATGCAAGTTGGCTCCTTACTTTGAAAAATCAAATGAAAGTATATGGAAAGGAATACAAAGACCAAGTTACAATAGAGAAAATTCTATAATTGTTGACCCTTAAATTTGAGCATTTTGTAGTGGCCATCAAAGAAGCCTATGATAATCAATAATCATTGATAAGGTATCTCACACTTTACAAGCCCATAAGCAACATATGAATGAGAAAAAAATTAAAAAATTTAATTAAGTAAGCTTTGCAAGCCTAAGTATTTATTAAAGTTGATTAAGTGGTAAAAATAAGTAAGTAATATAGTAATTCTTATTGAGGAGGACTAGGATGAAGAAATTGTTTCTTGGAAAATAGAAGTTGGGGTGGCTATAACAATAAATATTGGA
Source organism: Erythroxylum longipes (assembly GCA_027563885.1). Lineage (NCBI taxonomy): Eukaryota > Viridiplantae > Streptophyta > Magnoliopsida > Malpighiales > Erythroxylaceae > Erythroxylum > Erythroxylum longipes. The sequence continues at coordinate 9,468,822 of JAOQMS010000179.1, forward strand.
TTGGAGGCAATTATGATAATGATAAAAAAGGTCATAATCTAATCATTATTAATATATACGAAGTCGTGGATATGGACATGGTAGAGAGAGGTATAACAAATCCAATGTTGAATGCTACTCAAAAGGCAAAAGACATGGAGCTCCCAGTGGTTTAACAAACTTTAAAAAACTGTTAAATTTTTAATTTTTCAAAACAACTCCTTAAAGTTTTCTATTTTTCAAAAAATCCCTTCTTTTAGACTTTAGTTAAAAATTAATAATGAAACACGTGTTGTATTAACATCATATGATGACCTAACCCAACTCTTAAAACTAAAACAAAACTAATTAAACCTAGTTTGAATTAATAATTTACTATAATTATTAATTTAAATCAAGTTTAATTAGTTCATGTAGGGTTTAAGAACTGAGTTGAGTTACTATGTTAGCGACATTTGATTAGTCCATGTATGATGTTCATACAACATATATTTCATCATTATTTTTTAATCGAAGTCCAAAAGAATGAGTATTTTTTAGAAAATTAAAAACTACAAGGATTTTTCTAAGAATTTTAAAGATTATTATTTTTAGTTTCTTAAACCATATAGGACATTTATGTCTTTTATTCTTACTCATGGTGTATGCAGTAATAATACATTTGCATAAAAGCAAGAAACCATTAGAAAATTGGAGGTTTATGTCTTTTACTCATACTCAAAGTGACTATTTTTATTGATTAATCAAAACTCTCCACTTAATGAAGATTAAATATTTCCTTTATATAGACTAAGTTTACATAATTATAGTTAATTGTAAACTATAACTGGTATAGATTAACACAATTCACCCTTTTACCAAAGTCAACCTAACTTAACCACGATTTTAATATGTTTTAGAATTATTTTAGAGCTTGTATTCCACAAAAAAACGTGTTTTCAAATATGATTGTCTATTATAGCCACAACTATGTCTCAAGCTGTGTAAATCATTATTTCTTCACTCATGGATATAGGTTCAGGTATGAATGTGTCCCTAGACTTTAATCCTCTTGTTTCTTTTGACACTTGGATATAGTCTGTGATATGGTCATGTATTAAATTGTCTCTTCTTTAAGAATACCTCCATCATACCAATACACTTGTGCCTCCACCTATAACTTCTTATAATTAAACACACCTTGGACTACGATTATATCCTAAGTTGTATTCACTAAAAAATTCTAAGAAAACACTCACGCTGTTTTTAAATACTCCAATATTACACCCCTATATATGAGTCATACACAACATATTGTTACCTTAGTGAATATACCATATTCAACTAGTACACTATAAGAAACACCTCTAAGATTATACATTCATGTACATGAATCGTATACAATAATCTCCCCATTGGTGAATGTACTCTACATAGTTGATTTTCAACCATGCTTAATACCATGATACATGAATTAAATCCAAGGGATGTTTGAACTTCTATTTGGTAATTGGCTTAGTTAACATATCAGTTATATTCTTCAAAGTGGGAATCTTTTTCAACAAGATCTAACCAAATCCAATTAATTTTCAATCTTATGAAATCTCACATCCTTTATTATAGCACTCATTCATCTATCTTTCTTCTAACTTTGCCTAATCTACCAAAAAGTAGTTGGATCCATATCCCTAATGGTAAGAGCTTATGTAATCAAGTCTTCCCAACTATATCTCCTTGGAAGATTGATTCTTCAACTCAGTTTATCCTTAGTTATGCCATACTAGTGCTTCTTCTTGACATTTTTATTCTTACGAACATAAATTTTTCCCCTAAAACTTATATTTTAGGTTGTTTTAATTTAACTTCTACCATTATAGAACCAATATTGCTTAATATTAACCTTTAAAAGTTCATATATTTACCTTAAAAAATGTTGCTCTAGAAATATTGCATCCTTAAAGGACACCCTAGACTTTGTTCCAAGTACATGAAAATTGTAGAAGTTTACATTTTAGTGTTTAACACCCTTTAATAAGCTCACTTTATAAAGTTTTGTCATCTTCCATTCATTGAGAAGACCGAACCACATATGCCATAATATAATAGTATCTTCCTTTAACTTCACTTATGCTCCCTACAAATCTGTAGATATTTTTCGTTCGTTTTGGCCCTTTCATCATAATCATTATGCCTTTTACCAGCTTAATGTTTTCTCTAACAGTCTTATATCTAAAATCATTTTCATGTAAGGTTATTAAATAAATAAGGATTCTTCCTTAAATCTGGTAAGTATTAGATTATACTTAACATTCTAATAAAACCATCAAATATATCCTAACCTATCATATTCTAATGATTTTAAATTTTGTATTTGATCGGGTTATCGAAGCTCTTAAAATTAATTCCAATTTATTAACTTCTTGTAGCAATCAAGGAACCAGGTTGAATCCCAAGAAAACTAAAAAATAGTTTCTTAATTTCAATTGATAAAACAAAATGGGGAATTTATAATTAATTAACTAATAAATTAAATTTAATAAGGAATTAAAATAAAACAACTAAGAATTAAAGTGAGAAATTCATTGGTATTTGACTCTAATTTAAGGGAAACCTCTCGTGCAATTATAACTTTGATAATTTTTTAAAAAAGAATAATTTTCACAATTCAAGTAGTTAGTCTGAAACTTGTTAAGATAGTCATAATAAGTCTCAAATTTTCTTAAATTAATTGATTCAAGCCTAACATTCAAACTAAAACTTACCATAAATTAATTGGGTACGACAACATTTCACATTAATTAAATGATAGAAATAAGCTTAATGAAAAAGAATAAACCTTAAATTAAACAATTGAGATAGTTACAACTATTCAATTTAGTTTGCATATATCTCTGAAGTTAAATATGCAAATTCATAAATAACCTATTTGCTACTTGTTTCAATCCTCCATGACAATTATGGATCACTAAATATATGGATCGCTATATAATAATTAATATTAAATTAATTTGTCATATTAATCAATATTAATTATTCATGAACTTTAAGAATATAAAATAAGAAATACTTGGATTAAAATAAAATCTCAGTTTAGAACAAAACCTCATAAGGTTACAATTAGAGTTTTGAATCTCCTTGAATCACAATATTTAGATTTAGCCACTCATGGCTTTAGTCCCAAACTAAAAATAGAAGAATGATGAATCATTAAAAAAACAAAGAAAATGAAAAAGAATGATGGAGAAGGTGTATGTTAGTTGTTTTATTTTTTTTAAAAATCTATCTATATCACAAGTATACTAGTCGTATCTTTTAATATAAACAATATAATTCTCACAAGAATTATTATTAGACACCTAAAAATTTTTGTAACAATTTGTTTAAGGTAAACAATACAATAAGTGTAGCAGATAAAGTTACTCCTTTGTGACTGAAGGTCACGGGTTTGAGTTACTAAAACAACCATTTTATAAAATACAAAAGGAATGTTGTTTACAATTATGACCTAAGGATAACCTTTTTTTAATATAATAAGTGTAGCTAGAAAATAAAAACAATTAAAGAAAATTGACAATTAAATAATTAACAAATAACAATGAACTTATGATTAATCAATGATAATAACTAAGGAATTACTTCTATGCTTTTTTTGTTTTCACTTTTCATCGTTATCATCTCTCCTTTCTTAGTTACACATTGTATTGAAATCACTCATTCACTATCCAAAATAGGATAAATAATACTTGCATCGAAAAGCATTACTTTCCTTCTTGGCCACTTCTTTTATATGAGGGTTTAATATTTTTTATCTCTCTACCTTACTGCCTTACAACCTTCATTAAGATTGATCCTATGCTTCACCATTTATAACTTATACCTCTTATATCTAAAATTTTTCATCCCAAGGCTCTCATCCTCTTTTTAATTGTCTTTACCTCTCTCTTTTTTTATTCCCCATCCAGCTTGTTTGAAATTATCATAGGTAGCATGTGACCCTCACCTAGAAAAGTAAGGTGTGTGCGTAAGGGTTTTAAAGTGATTTCTTAATAAAAAGTGGCATGAATGCTTCCGTCCTTGCTAAGATTTCCTATTTAGATTTCTGACCCACTCCTCCTCTTTCTCTAACTCTTCATCATCTTCCACACCTCAACATCAGTATCTTCTTTATAGTTCTCCTCTTACTCTTTTACACACTCGTCAACTATATTAATTTTCATATAAGAGTTGCCCTCCTTCAAATTCTTCAATAACTTACTTATGTTGAATTCAACTTATTTATCACCAATCTAAATAATCAGTTTTCCTTCATGTACAGCTACCAATGTTCTTCCTGTATTCGTGAATGTTCTGCTAAACACTAATGGACAATTTTGATCCTCTTTAAAGTCTAACACTATAAAATCCACGTAAATAATAAACTTATCCACTTTGAATAACACATCCTCCATGTACAGCTACCAATGTTCTTCCTGTATTCATAAATGTTCTACTAAGAACTAATGGACAATTTTGATCCTCTTTAAAGTCTAACACTATAAAATCCACATAAATAATAATCTTATCCATTTTGACTAACACGTCCTCCACCGTGCCAAACAATTTCTTTATTGATTGATCCACCAACTGAATAAGTATAGATGTTGGCTTCACTCCTCCTAGTCTCAATTTCCTAAAACTAGACAGGGGCATAAGATTAATACTTACAAGTAAGTCATATAAATATTTAGAATATTTTAAATTTCCAGCCTTATAAGTTATAGTGAAACTAGTTGAATCTTTTAATTTTAAGGGCATGTGGCTGGTAATTATAGATATTTAACTCTTCATCAAAGAGATTGTTTGATTGTCCTCCTAAGTTCACTTGTCTGACAAGATATCTTTGAGAAACTTTGTATATTTGGGCATGTTCTTCAAAGGTTCTATAAAGGAAAATTTAATTTGCAATTTCTTCAACTTCTTTAAAAACTTTGCAAATTGAGTGTCCATTTGATTCTCTTTAGTGTTTGTGAGAATAAAATCTTTTGAACATATGAAGGGGTGGGACACATAGTGGTTCCTCCTTATTTTCCTTCTTTTTCTCCTTCTTTTGGCTTCCTTATTGGTAAGGTTTAGCCTTCTTCTTAGTTGGTTCCTCCAACTCTTTCTTACTTTCAAGTGTGATAGTTTTCAGTTGCTCCTTTAAATTTGACTTCTTATTATTTAGGAGACTCCCCACACTTCATGTAAACAAAACTTTTGCTAGTTACCCCACTTAAACCTCAAAATTATGAATGGAAGAAGTATGATTCTTCACAATCTGGTTAAACTTATATCCTCTTTTGACTGTCATCTTGGTCTGTGAGCTTAGAAGTTAATATATCCATTAGCTTGTCTATGTTTGATTCTAATAACTTAAGCCTATCTTGTTGAAATCCTAATGGGCTTTGTGATCTTATTTAATCTCCTGTATTGTTAGACTACGAAAAATTTGGACGGTTCTTCCACATAGGATTATAGGTATTTAAATATATTACTATAAGTCTAAGTTGTGCTCTTATAAAATTTAGTTGCTCATATCGTTGTTGTCCACTAGGAAGTAATTAGTTGTAACATGACCTTCTTGACTACATAATTGGTATTCATATTGTATGACCTTCAATGGGCTGGGAGAAGTTCAGACTATTTATTTTCTTAGCTAGGTTTGCTACTTCAGCCTGTAATGTTGTCACAGAATCAACATTAATCATTCCCTTCTGATTTTTAAAGATTGGTTGCTACTTACTCCTCTTTGACGTCCATAGACAAATATCGTTTGCCATCTCCTTCAATAAATCATTTGCTACATCTACCACCTTCCCCATAAATGAACCATTAGCTACTACATCAATGGTATCTTTTATGAGTGGATTAAATCCATTATCGAAAGTTTGTAACATGAACTCATTAGGTAAGTTATGTTAGAGGTAGCTCCTTTGCAACTCCTTAAATCTTTCCCACGTTTCATTTTGTTTGAAATTTGTTATCTCCTTAATGATCATTGTGGTATTCGCTAAAGAAAAGTACTTAGCCAAAAAGGTTTGTACCAATTATTCCCATGCTATCATATTTTATAGGTTAAGAGAATCTAGCCACGCCTTGACTTGATCTTTAAGTGTGAATGAAAATAGCCTTATCCTGGCTAATCCTCTGATAACTATCATATCTAAACATATGGCATATCTCTAAGAAATTGGCCAAATGAGCATTAATATCCTTATTGGCCAATCCATAAAACTAGACATTGATCTGCAGTATGCTCAGCAAGGTTGGTTTAATTTCAAAATTATTTGCCTGCATTAATGGTCTTGCATCCCTTGTTGATTAGTATTAAACCTTAGCCTCATAAAGTCTATAAAGGTTCTTTGTTTTCATCCTTGATTCCCTTCTTCTATCATTGATCTTTCTATAGCTTTTTGGTATCTTGCTTTTCAAATTTCTTTCTCTTACTTGGTAATGCCAAAAACTTGTGTATTATTGATTTTTCTAAAACCCTTTATTGTTCTTGTGTTCATGCAATTAAAATCACATAAGAAAGGTTTTTAATTCCTTAAAGTAAAGAAACTCAAATTACATTAGATGCCAAATTTACAATCCCTGGCAATGGTAATAAAATTTTGTTTGATTGATTTATTTTAAAATCTTTTTTCTCACAAATATACAAGTCGTATCTTTATAATATAAATAGTATCATTACCATAAGGATTGTTATTAAACACCTAAATTTTTTTGTAAAACTTTGTTTAAGGTAAATTTTATATAATACTTGTAGCTAGAAAATAAAATAAACTAGAGAAAATTGACAATTGAACAATTAACAAAGCAACAGTGAACTTATGATTAATCAATGATAACAACTTAAGAATTACTTATATCCTTATTTTGTTTTCACCTCACCTTCTTGATTTAACAATACTTGACCCTAATATCTAATATTTATGATTACCCTCTTAGAAGATCTAACCAAGTAATCCCAATTAAATAGATAAGAATTAAAATGTGACCTTTTGATCTTTCAATACTCCGCCTAACTGCCCAGTTGGACTTGAAGCAATTCTCTAAGTAACTAACAAAAAATTAAGATATCTTTTCAATTGCCTATTAATTTGATATTTGTAGATATATTATAGTACTAGATCTTGTTGTGTAATAACCACCACAAAGTATATTTTTATTCAATCAAGAACATAAAAGTTTAACAAAAAAATCAAGAATAATTCCTAAAACAAATTTAGCAATTCATAGCTAAAACAAATTGATAGTTGTTTATAATCAACATTGAATAATAAGGAAAGAAAAGGAAATAGTAGAAGACTGAATCTTGTATGTTTTGTTGTTTTTAAGATGGAAAATTCTACAGTTTTGTTCTACTAAAATTCGGCCCCCTTTATCTCTTTTTTGGATATTCCAACTGTCGCTTTTTGTGCTTTTGGTTGCCTTTTTATACCTCTTGATCCTCTTAGGGCTCTTTCACTTGTTTATATTTCAAAAATAGCCCAAATCATCAAAAATACAAAAATCTCGCAACCTAGAAATCTAGCATTTGCAGGATCTAACACTTATCCTCTCTATATGTTCTATCATGATTGTGCAAACTACTCCAGCTTACATATTTCATGATCATATAGGTGCACGATCATGACAGACCTTTTTCTCCAGCTTCTTCAACATTCTTCAAGTTTCCTGTCTAAACTCATCATCAAAACATATTAAACATCCCCTAAAGCATTCATTAAGATTAAATTCTTGCCCTAATCAACAATAATCAAACAAAACACATAAAAACTAACAAAAACATAAATCTAAGTCCTAAACATATGATTATGACCTAAAAAATAACTAATAACACATTCTATAACAAATCCATAAACAACCCATTTGCCACTTGCTCCAATTCTTCATGAAAATCGCAGATCATTTAATTTATGGATAGCTATAGAATAATTAACATTCAATTAATTTTTTATATCAATCTATATTAATTATTCATGAAATATAGGGATATAAAATAAGAATACTTGAATTAAAAATTTAGGTTCAGAACAAAGCCTCATAATGTTACAACTTGAGTTTTGAATCACCTTAAATCAAAATATTTGGATTTAGTCACTCATGGCTTTAGTTCCAACACCAAAAATAAAAGAACAGATGAAAGATTAAGAGGAAAAAAAACAAAGAAAACGAAAGAGAATGATGGAAAAGGTGTATGTCACATTTTCCTCCCCTTTTCCTACTCAAAACTAGCTTCCCTCTATCTTTCAAAGATTCTATTCTAGATAAATCCAAATCCCTACATAATAAGGATATAAATAAGTTCCCTAATTGAATTGAAACTCTTGGGGTGAAATTGGCATTAGGCGTGATCTCGCCTTATCCACTGTAGTAATCTGCCAACTTTTTCTAAAATTTATGATTTTCACAAGTAATGCTCCAATTTGATGTAATCTCCATTTGTTACCTCCTAAACCAAAATAAATATTAATTTTACCAATTAAGCACTAAAATTAATCCAAAACAAAATAGATAAATCTAATTAACATAACCAAATAACATATTATCAAAGTACCCCATATTAAATTTATGCCTGTCCTTAAGCATATATCAATTTAATACATCAAGCTTCCTCGTAACAACCTGTCATCTTATTTCATGTTATCAAAAAAAATCCAAAAAGCTTATATATGTTAAAGGTTTAAGATAAAATATCAATTAAGAGAATAAGCACTCATAGGAAATATTTTTAGAATGAAATATAGCGTCTCATCAATTCCATCAAAATCAAATGAAATAAGACTAGACAACCTCTTATAGATTTCACTCTATACACTTAAAGTGTTTACGGTTAATTGAGCTCTCAAATAAAAGCATAACAAGTTATTTCCGTAAGCTTGCTTATAAATTATATTTCTATCACTTAATAAAAATGAATTTAATGTATAAATCAAAGGGACTTAATAAGGGTTGTAATGTGGCTTAGGCAAAGGTATAGTAAAAAGAAGTTTTTAGGTTAAAAAATTTGAAGGAAAACATACAAACTTATGACAAAAGTTTTAACTCAAATCAGTCCTAAAATTCACTAGATTCAAATAACATCTTTTTCAATCACCTCATCATTTTTTATTTATATTTATTTTTTATATTTTCATATTGTGCATTTTACATTAAGAAACAAGAACATCAATTGAGATTTCTTTTTTCTTTTTTATACTTCTCCCCCATTCCATTAAAAAAGTAAAAATAAAAAATGCAACTTGAATTAATAGACTTATTTTTATTAAAAAAATCTAAAATCTTATGTAAATAAGCTTTATACAATTCCTTTAATTTAGGGGTTTAAAATTATTAAGACATCAACAAAAAAAGGATAAATATAGCTTACAATATGGTTAGTATGCAAGAAAAGAAAGGTCAAAGCTCAATTGGTTCTTTAGGGGTAAAAATTAAAATAGGTTATTCTAGGTCAAAAATGGTGATCAGAAATGCCACTTTCATCTCCATGCATAAATTCACTAATAATATGGTTTCAAAATATATTCAAAAGCAAGTTCTAGCATAAATGTTGTCTCTGGGTCTCAGTTCTTATTTCGTGGTGACTAAGCACCTAAATTAGGGAATTTTGGAAAATATTAGTAAAAGTAAAAATAAATAAAATAAACATAAGTCACAGTTGGGAGTAAAAACAAATACCCAAACAAATAAAAAAATAAGTGAGAATGTCACGCTCGTGAGAGCCAGAAGTCGTGGTCGTGCTTGTGCATGATCATGAGCTTCTAACAAAAATGGCATTTGCACGATCATGCTTGTGCACGATCGTGCAATTTGATGAATAGTGTAGCTTTTGCACGATCGTGCAACCCTACTACGCACACCCCCTTCCAATCTTCATAAATTTCAATTCCGAAGTCCAAAATTATAAAATTTATGTCATTAGAAATCTAAGAGAAAGAGCTATAACTTTCATGAAGACAATTTTGTCTAATTCTGCCTAGATCATTATAGTTTATTCATTGAAGTTTCAAATCACATTTTTCATCCCCCTTTTTTTCTCTCTACTATCAATATACATTCTTACAAAAACAAAAGACCCGAATCCAACAAATACAATCCATACATATAAGAATCCTAACAGGACAGACTCCTAACCTAACAATTTATTTAAGAAGAATTTATCCAAAAACCTTACAACAGCATTCATTTCCAAGCACCAATTATAACACAACAAAGAAGAAAATTCTGCACATATACAAAAGAGAAATTCTTCACCTCTTACTGCCATTTCTCAAACAAAACAGAGTTTCATTTCTCAATCAAAGTAACGTTTATTCATAACTTCAATTGCATATTAAGAGTCAAAACAGTAACATAATCCAAAAATACAACATGAATGCTCATGCTTGATATGCTTCTAAAGTACCAAAAGTTTCTAAACTAACTTAGCTACAAAAGATAGAAATTCTTGGAGTCAGTCAAAGTTTTTGCAAGGTTCAATATCGATATGCTATTTTTGCACCTAAGGAGTGGAAAATGATGGGGTGAGCTGCGAAGCTCATTGGCTAATACGTTTATAGCCATCAGTAATAAGCCACACACACACACACAACCAAGCATATTTATATACACCAATCCAGTTCACAAAACACTTAATTTGAATTATAGTCATATAATTCATATCATATATTTTACAATCATCAAATAAAGCATTCAATTATAAATCATGCTCAGCAAATTACAACAAAGTACACAACAATATGGCTCGAGAGAATCCCATAAAACAGAATGGCGAAACTGAAGTTTACACTATGAACAAAATGAGTCCATTTTTTGGAGCTCATATGCCACAAGCGGGCAGCTGGAAGAAGGCTATAGGTCAACGTGCACGTGACAAATGAAATGGTATCTCTCTTGCCCACACAAGCAAATTTCCAATGCTTACATATTTCATATCATATTCATATTTTCATGCTTTTTAAACTTTCTGTTTTTTATTAACATCAAAACAGTAGAATTCTTGCAAAGCAAACATGATATTAAATTTACAGAACATTTTTCCCACATTCATAATGATTTAAGACAAGCATTTATACATACAAAATCAAATAATACAGCCCATCATCACAAAAACTATAAACATATTACCCACCTATTTACTTGTAACTCCAAGATCAAGTTTGTCTTTCCTCTTGTTCTTGCCTTCGTTCTTGATTCCCTTCAAACAAACATATTTTCATTCAAACATCATATACGAATATAAATTCCATAAAGCTATATTATCCAAAAATGAGCTTAGACTTAATCTACTCTTAGTTTATCTAAGCTAGAAGAACTAACATCTAGTTAAAAGTTCATAAAAATCTAGGAACATAAATCTCTTATTCCTCTTCTTTCCCTCTTCATTTTCAGCACATAAAAACCTAGTTTCTTTGCTTTCTTCTTTTATCAGAACAAGAAGATAGATAAAGGGTTACCTAAAACTCGGCTGAACCTTCTTCTTTCACTTTTTATCTCCTTTATCTTTCTTTCCTTCTTCTTCTTTTCTGGTTCGGTTTCTGCTTCTCTTCTTCTACTTCTTTCTACATTTTTCTTTTCTCTTTCTTTCTTATTTTACACAACTCTCTCTCTCTTTTTCCCTAACCTCTCAAACACGTCTCTCCCTTTTCTCTTGTTGTTACATGACTCTCTCCCTCCCTCTTTCTCTAGTTTCATTTAGGTTCTTTTCTTCTTTCTTTCTTAACCTCACGAACACATCTCTTTCTTTCTTCACTCACACACCCTTCTTTTGTTCTTGTCTTATTAATCTAAAACAAACTCTAATCTTCCAAACTTACCCTTCCATATTTACTCTAATACCTTCCAACTCTTTAACCTAATTTTAACACTTCCATTTAATCCATGCAACCATATGTAATTAAAAATATTCATAAATAAACTCCATAAATTTCTAATTCAAGAATTAAAATTTTTACTCATGAATAAACGCCAACAAATTCTTATTTAATAATTTTAACTTCCAAGAAAATTTCGGGGTCCAACAATAAATAAGACATGTTTGATAAATATATAACAAAAAGAAATATATAAGTATAAATGTGTTGAATGCTCTTATGTTCAAAAGCTCATATAGGTTTTCATATAGGTTTCAAAATGTATCAAGTCTTGTGCACTTTATTCAACAAAAAAAATGAGAAACTTAAAGTAATTTATTGAAAAATACTAATCAAACGTGCTCTCTCATGCATTATAACTTAAATAAAAAATGTATCCTAACTTAGAGATAATTTCTAAACAACAATCAGAATATTTTTGGATGTCACAAGGAATAATCAATATATGACCATAGTATTTATGAGTTCAATCTCAAATCATCAAGTTCATCATAGTATATGCTCTTGCTCCCTTTACAACTAAATCATACATTGTCCCCAACGTATGTATATGATACATTCCATAAAATTAATCAACATAAAACAAATCATATAATAAAATACACCCCTGAGTTGTGAACACATGAAACAAGATGTACTATAGTATCGGGACACATAGAGGTATCACCCTAATGAATTGGAATAAAGCATCCAAATTTCTCTCTAGCTTAGAAATTTTACCTTCCAACCACTCTAGCCAGAGATGATGCTTATTGCAGATTGGTGGAGCCGAAAGATACAAAAGTTGTGGAACATTAAATACCTCTTATAATGATCCTCATTTGAGGGGGGAGGGGTGAATCACACGATACAAAATGAAATGTTCTCTTTTATTGCTCAAGCAACCTCATCATGCTCAAACAAGCCCTGTCTAATAGTTCCTTCTCACAGGTTATATACATATAATTGTTAGTCAGATCAAACAAATTAAGACTAATATCTAGATAAGTAATAAGGGAACCAAAGAGATAGCAACGTTAAATTGCGTAGCTAACTAAACACCTAAATTGACATTTACTTTATGTACCATACACCAAATAAAATATAACTCAACTTTAGTGCAAGTACAAGTTGTGGCCTTCCATCCTGAATAGCAAAAGCAAAAAAATGTTATATATAAATCCATTCAAGCTCACAAGATCAGTACCCTTAGATTTTCTTAGATGATAAACAAGGGGTTAGAAGATATTGATTTTCACACTCTAAAAGAATTAAAATCACCATAGTTTATAATAGATTCTTTGTTTGGGTCAAATTAGCATGTTCCTCAGTTAGCAATAGCTCTGTTTAAATTCGAAACCCATTAATCTGCATATACCACATTTGGACTACATAAAGTGAAATTATTTGGTTTATCAAATTTGAAGGTAGTATAAAACTCCATAGTTAATTCAACAATTATCAGACGATGAATCAGCATAAAATATCTCCAACTTATAAGAGTAATCAAGTCATTAATGTTTACTTTAATATGCAATTCTTCTAAGGAAGGACAATGCACTTACTTACCCATATTAATATTTTAATAACTAAACTTAAAATTAAAATGAAAGTAATTAACATTATTTAATAAAATAATCAAAAATTGAAAAATAAATGGGACATTACTATAATGCTAATGGAGCGCTTTTTGGGTGCTAGTATGCTTAGTGCTCTACTTATTATATATGGTTATATGTTGGAGCTTTTTAGTCTGGTGTGGGGATTGCATTGTGGTTATTGGACTACGTGTGCATTGGAGCTAGTGCTTGAGGGTTAGTGATGTATGCTTGGTACTAGATGTTGGGCTTTTGCATTGTGATGTATGGTTGGGACGTATGTGAGTGGAGCTTGCTGGTGGGATGTATGGTTGGGACATATGTGCTACTTGGTGCATTGCAGTGTGCTGTGTGGTTGTGCCTGTAATGCAACTAGGTTGCTACTTGTGGGGTATGCGTTGGTGCTTGGATAATGGCTAGATCATGTAGGTTATTGTTATGCTCTCTTAGGCTTGTTGGTACACTACATCTTGTCGGGAGACAAGTGAGGCGACTATTGTAAACAAGGAGATAAAAAAAAAGCTAGGCTAAATGTGTTATGTTATTTTTAAATTTTAATTATTTTTAAAATTAATTTATTTATATCATTATTTTATTCTATTTAGAAATCACAAATTTCTTAAAATAAACATATTACTAACATATATAAGGTGTGATCTTGCCTTATAAATGTTAGTATTTTGGAATTTAAGGGGTTCTATTCCATAAAGCTCAATTACATAACGTGTGACCTCACCCTATGAGTTTTAGTAATCTGAAATTTTGGATGGTTGTTATCGTAACCTAAGTTACCTAAGTGTGATCACGCCTTATTAATTTTAGCAGTATGAAATTTTAGGTCTTTTATCATGAAAGCTTAATCACACAAGGCATGATTCACCTTATGAATTTTGGTATTTAAGACTGACTTTTTCTCTTACTTTAATGAAATAACTAAACAAAGACAAGAAAATCAAAAATATAGATAATTCAAACAAAATAATAAAAATTATCATATTTTGGGTTACCTCTAGAAAAGCACAATTGTTAAACGTCATTATGCTCGACAAAGCTTTTTCTTCTCACTCTTCCATATATCAGGGAAATGCCAAATCAATATCCATCACTCTTGTCTTCTTCTTATAAAGTGGTTTCAATCTAGGTCCGTTCACCTTAAAAATCTTTCTAGTATCTAAACTCTTTTTTTTCACGACACCATGAGGAAATTTATTACTGATAACAAAAGTACCAAGTCATCTAAAACGTAACTTACTTGGCAAAAGCTTTAATTGAGAATTATATAATAGCACTTTTTATCCCATCTCAAATTGTTTCCTTAAGATCATATTATCATATAACATTTTGGTTTTCCCTCTGTAAATTCTCTAATTCTCATAATCATTCAACCTTGTTTCCTCTAACTCTTGCAATTATAATTTCTTGCCTCCTTAGCTTTTTCCAAATCATTGTTGCAACATTGTACCTCGTAATAAGCTTTATATCCAATCTCCACTGGTAATTGACAAGCTTTACCAAACAACAACTAATAAGGAGACATCCTAATTGGTTTTTTGGAGGCTGTACAGTAAGCCTAAAAGGCATCATCTAGACGTAAAATTTAATCATTTCTTCTTAGATTTATCATCTTTTCCAAAATAGATGTCACTTTTCTATTCGATACTTATGTTTGTCCTTTTGTCAACATTTTTTATATGATTATAGGTAGGGATTTTCCTTTACCTAAATAGACATAGTTTAGTTAATAAAGTAAGGCTTTCAATTCTATCTTCGGAGTTTGCAAAATAGAAGGCAACATTTTCTTATGGGTTATAGTAATTTCATCATTTAAAGTTTTTAAATCTATTAGCATCACTGATAATGATTCTACAATTTCATAAGTTTCATCAACTTTCTTATTCACTTCTAATTTAGCATTAAATTCCAACTTATCATCAACATTTTCTTCTTTAAAAATATCTTGCACAATTGAATCCATAAAATCCATAGAATAAATGGAGTGAAAATTGTTGGGGTACTTCATTGCTTTGAAAATATTAAAGTTGGCTATCTCTCTATGAAACTCAACGAAAAAGGTATCCACATCCACACCAATTTTCATCTTAATCGTCTTTATGAAAGACCTTCCTAACAAAATTAAAGTTGAATGTTCAACACTATCTCCATCCATTTTTAAGATGTAAATATCCACTAGAAGTACCAAAACTATTAACTTGAACTAAAACATTCTATATAACACCAATAGGATGCACATAAGAATGATCAACTGGCTAAATAATCACATTAGTTTCTTGCAAAGAATAAAGATGATAGTTGGGTTTGGGTTGACTAGGCCTCAAGCTCGAGTTGCCTAGGCCCGACTTAATCTGAGGCTCAATATATATAAAAAGACGACATCATTTTGTAAAAAACAACATTGTTTTACATTTTTAATTAAAAATAGCTCAGGCCTGGCTGCCTCAAACCTGGGTTCAAGCCCACTGTCTCAAGCTTGGTTAAGCCACAGATTGGGTCCGGACAATTTTATCCCTAACAAAGAATTCAAACTTAAATATTGGTAAATTTAGTAAGGCATGATATTAATAGATGCATTGTATAGTATGGTATGATCAATTTTCTAATCACCAATGACACAAGGAAGTGTAAACATACCTGAATCTCTTAATTTTTTGATAATTTTCTATTTATCATAGCTAATACATTCTTACCTAAAATTATTCTCTCTTTATCCCTAACCTTCCTTTTATTTATGCATAATTCTTTCAGAAACTTTGCATATTTTGGAATTTGTTTGATGGATTCTAGAAGCGGTATATTGATTTCCACCATTCTGAAGGTTTTTAAGATTTCTCTTTCATATTCCTCTTCTTATGATTTAGCCAACCTATAAGGAACAAGAGGTATACGTGCATTAGCGGATATAAGTAAAGACAAATCATCTTTTACCTTTGTTAATTCTTAAGTTAGAGGTTCATCATTCTTCACTCGTTTCTTATGCTTTTCTACCTCCATTGGTAAAGAATATCTATATTGAATTTCCTTCCCACTTCTCATTATCATTGAATTCATATTCTTTATAGGATTCACCACTTTTTGTTAAGGTAATTTTCTCAAAGACTATGCTTCTAATTTACTAACAAAGGTGGCTAATTAAGTTATCTGATTTCCTATGTTTTGAAGGCTCGCATTTGTTTCTTGTTGAAATTGTTAAGAATTAGTAATGAGTGACAATTTCGTCCAAAGATATACCTAAATTTGAGGATTAAGATTGAGCATGTGTAGGTGCTTGAGGTTGTCTATTGAAATTGAAAGGTTGGTATCTTTATTGTCCTCCTTGATTTTTATAGCTAAAGTTCGGGTGATCTCTCTGCCCTGGATTATAATGATTGAAACAGGGGTCATATTTTTATTAAGGTTGAGAAATCCCCTTATTGCGTTAACTTCTTAAAGGGAGTTAGTTGTAATATAGGGCACATATTTGTAGGATGCCTAGAGAAGGAACATATTCTGCACACTTATGCTAATTAGAATTGACCTATAGCCATTTGACTAATTAGAATAGTTAAATACAAAATTTTATCCTTAAGGTTAGTATTACTTACTTCTTTCACCTATCTAAGAAGAATGAGTTATACAAGACAATAGATTAGCAATAAATTGTTAAATAATGCAAAAAAAAACTAAGAAACTAAAATAGTTCCATGGCAACGATGCTAAAGTTTTGATCAGTTTGTCGAAAACATCAAAATCAATTCTAATTCACTAACTTCTTATAGTAGATGTGGAACCAGGTCGAATACTAAGAGAACTAAAACCTACTTTCTTAATTTCAATTGATAAAACAAATTAGAAGGAAGGGGTTATGATTAATTAACTAAAAACTAAATCTAACAAAGAATTAAAATAAATCAATTAAGCATTAAAGTAAGAAATTCAACAGTATTTAACTCTTATTCAAAGGAAAAACTCATCTAATTGTAACTTTGACCATAGGTCTGAAAAGAATAATTTTCGCAATTCAAGCAATTGGTCTGAAACCTATTAGGATATACATAATAAGTCTTAATTTTCTATAAACCTTACCATAAAGTGATTCGGTATGATAGCATTCCATGTCAACTAAATGATAGCAATAAGCTTAATGAAAAAGACTAAACCGTAAATTAAATAACTGAGATAGCTATGACTATTCAATTAAGTTCTTTTATTTCTCAAAAGCTGAATCTGCAAATTCATAAGTAACATATTTGCTAATTGTTCCAATTCTTCGTGACAATTATGGATCATTAAACTAATGGATAGCTATAAAATAATTAACAATAAATTAATTTGTCATATCAATCAATATTAATTGTTCATGAAATATAAGAATACAAAACAAGAAATACTTGAATTAAAATAAAATTTAAGTTTAGAACAAAACCTCAGAAGGTTTCAACTAGAGTTTTGAATCACCTTGAATTAGAATATTTAGATTTAGCCACTTATAGCTTTAGTTCCAACCCCAAAAATAGAAGAAACAATAAAATATTAAGAGAAAAAACAAAGAAATTGAAAGAGAATGATGGAGAAATTTTATGTCATATTTTCCCCCCTTTCTTACTAAAAAGCTAACTTCCCTTTATTTTGCGGAGATTTCCTTCTCATTTAATCTAAATCCCTACATAATAGAGACGGAAATAAGTTCCCCAATTAAACTGAAACTCTTGGTTGAATCTGGAGTTTGGCGTGATCTCACCTTACACACTACAACAATCTGCTAACTTTTTCCAAAATTCATGATTTTACCAAATAATGCTCCAATTGGATGTAACATCTACTTCATGTCTCCTAAAACAAAATAGATATTAATTGAACTAATTAAACACCAAAATTAATCCAAAAAAAGAGATAGGTCCATTTAACATAACCAAATAACATCTTATTAGTATCATCTCCTAATAAGGATTAGTTTGTGTCATACGTGTCAACATCATGTATCCATAATCCATAAGTCCTAAAATTAATTGGTTAAAAAGTAAAGCATGTCTCTATTATTGCAATTCGAGTCCCCTCTCTATATTATATTAGTGGATCTTAAAGAATCATCATTTTCCTTTTGACTCTCTCCTCCTTCTTATTTTGATAGTCTCTCTTGAGACGTCTAATTTACTTACACATATGACACCAAACTGGGCTTCCATCTTAGATTTACATATTAATTTAAAAAATCCATCATTAATATACTTCTTCCCATGATCTTAATTTCCCTTCATATGCAACACTTCAACTTAAGAGCTTTCACCGGTGAAGAGTCTTTATTAGTTATGAGATAATGTTTTAATGGTGATATCTTTCATACCAACTCTCCATACCTAATATGAGCATTGTTACTAGTCGTTATAAGATAGAAGTAAAGAATAAAGTGGAATCATTGCTTGATCCTTATCCAAAATAGTCACCTCAAACCTCAACAAGTCACAACCTATTTGGTTGAACACATTGATATACTATTCTAGATTTGATCCCTCTTGCATCTTTAACATGTATGGCCTCTACTTCTAGTATAAGTTGTTTTTAATAGATTCCAATATATATCAACTCCCTAAATCTGTTCATATCTCTACAGGAGATACAATATCTATGATATAACAAATTACTTTGTTTGCTAGACATAATCAAATAGTCATAGATGCTTATGCATAAAACTCCCCCTAAATCAAGCTCGTTCATGTATTCTAATTTATTCTTCAATAGGCCATTCAGTAAGCCTTATTGTGCCAACAATTAACCAATGTCTATTTTTATAGCTTGAAGTTTCTAATTTTATTTAACTTCCCCATTTTAAACCTTGTAACTCCTCCAAATCAAGCTCATTTATGCCGTCTAACTTATCTTCACTAACCCCTTCAATAAGCCTTGTTGTACTAATAAATCCTTTATTGTTCATTTCCATCATCCAAAGTTTTCAATTCTATTGAACTTTCGCACTCCAGATCATATAATTAAATTCATTATCATATTAGTGATGCCTTGATACTACTTATTGAGAAATAAGGTATATATAATAAGAACATATTTGTAAGGATGTCAATGGGCCCTTGGCCCGGGCCTGGCCCGGCCTCAAAAACAGCGGGCCGCGACCGTTCATATTTTTTTAATATTAAAAAATACAAAACGGCGTCGTTTTGGACAAAACAACGCCGTTTTGTCTGGCCGCAGGCCGGGCCGGGCTGGCCCGTGGCCCACCCATGGCCCGCCAAACCCGGGCCAAAAACCGGCCGGGCTGGGCCAGGCCAAAATTGACATCCCTACATATTTGTATGAAAGAAAGAAACAATAAGAAATGGTAAGAAGAATTTTATCAAGGTTTGGTCAATTAGAAGTGCTTATATCCTTGGGAGTTCAAAGTGGTTATTTTCTATTAATTAATCAAAACCCCCCGCCTAGTTAAGATTACATATTTCATTTACATAAATTAGGTTTACAAAATTATGGTTAATTGTAAACTCTAACTATAACAGTTAACCATAACTTAACCCTTTATCAAACTTAACTTAACTTAACCATAATTCTAATAAGTCCTAGAATTATCTTACAGTTTATATTCCATCAAAAACACATTTTAGAAAAAGGTTACCTATCGATATGACCTGAGCTATAGTCGTGTCCCAAGCCATAGTTCTCACTATTTATCCTTTTACATGGAGCCTAGCCATACTCATGTCCTAGGCTATTTTCACCGAAATACTCTTAAGAAAATACTCACATCCTTTTTGAAATACTATACGATTATGTCTATATATATGAGCCCTACACAATGTAAAGGAATTGTTCAAGGGGCTCAATTTATATTAGAAAATGATGATAACAAGGTTAGGTATCCTACTCTCTTAATGGTTAATACAACTAATGAAACACCAAACTATCACACATGGTTCCTTGATATGGATGTACAAACCAATATGTGTAACAAAAAGGAGTTGCTTTTAGGTCTTGATGAATTTTTCACACTAAAGTCAAATTTGTATATGACATTACCATTTTGGTGACAAGAAAATGACAAATTCTCATCAACCTGAAGAATGGAGATCACAATTATATTTATATTTTTTATGAGCTATAAATGAAGATCAATTTATTAGGTGTTTGTAGTTGCTAAAAAAATGGTACGTGATGACTCTTCATTATCGTAAACCCTCTTTTTTTATCAATAACTTACATTTATTTCCCTCTGATGTTAATTTGTGTTTTTCAAGTTGATATTTATATTGGTGTTTATAATTGTCTCAATGTAATAATAAATATGAATCCTAATTATTACATTTGTTTTTTTAAACATTTGAATTTTCATAGCTTAAAAATCATTGATCAAGAAAATATGGTAAAAGGAACGTCCAACATGTATCATCCTATATAGTTATGTAAAGCATGCACTGTTAGGAAGCATTATAGAATGACTTTTACAATAGAACAACAACAACGAGCTTCTTAATCAATTAAGCTTGTTCACTGTGATGTATCCGGCCCAACAAGTGTTACATAAAATGGAAAGATAGGTACTTTTTGACCATTATCAATAATCTTACTCATAACATAAAGGTTTATCTTTTTCTAAAAAGCCTGAAGTTTTTTAAAAGAAGTTCAAGATACATGTTGAAAATTATAGTGGTTATTTTACTAAGGTGTTGGTTACTGATGGTGGAGGTAAATACACCTCCAATAAATGTAAAAAGTTTTATAAAGAATAAGAGATACAATACAAACTTATTTTTCCTCACACTCTACATTATAATAGTGTTGATGAACAAAAAAATAGAAAAATTATAGACATGATAAGAAACATACCTAAGGCCAAGCAAATGGCAAATTCTTTTTCGAGTGAAGTTATCTCATATTATGTTTATATTTTAAATTGATTTCCAACAAAGGGAATCTCAAATCTCACCCCTGTAAAAGCTTATAGTAGATGTCAAGCCAATTATAAAGCATACGAAGGTGTTCTGTGTTATTGAATTCTAGTAGAGATAGGAAAAAGTTAGACAAGTAAGCATAGAAAACTATCTTCATCAGTTATAAGTGTAATAGGTATGAGTTGTTCAACTATTACATAAAAAGCAATTATCAACCAAGATGTGACTTTTGCTTAAAAAGAAGAATGGAAATGGAATAAGGATATCCATCCTCTAAAAACATGTTATTTCTCTTCTCCAAAAAGAAGTAGAAGTGCTCAATGTAAATGGACAAAATTCACCAAGTTTTAACCCAAAAGTCATATTTTCCATAATTTCTAATATAATCTAAAAGATCTCAATAGAAATTTCAGCAACCAATATGTTTATAAGATTATAATGTAAATTATGATGATAAAGTTAATGATGATGGATAATTGGTACAATTTACTTACTTTGTAGATTTTGAACCTAGGACGTTGGAAGAAACATTTTTAAATCTTAAAGAGGCGGTGTCTATGCTTGAGGAGATTAGAGCAATTGAAAGAAACAATTTATGGCTTGTTATTGATCTCTCTTAAAATCACAATGCTATTGATGTGAAGTAGGTTTTCAAAACAAAAATGAAATTAAATGACAATATAGAGAGACACAAGTTGAGACTGGTGGTGAAGGGACTTAAGTAACTACTGAGCTATAACTATTAAAAGGTATTTTCTCTAGTAACTCGATTGGAAACCATCATACCTATAATTGCTTTAGTTACAAAAAATCATTAAAATATCCATCAAATATTTTTGAACTCAACTTTCCTATTTGACCTACTTAAAGAAGAGGTGTCCATCAAATAACCTCAAGTTTTATAAAACAAAGAAGTGAAGAAAAGGTGTACAAATTGAAGAAGGCTTTGTATGGTCTAAAAAAAGCTCTATGAGCATGGAATAGGAATATTGATTCTTTCTTTCTTGTGATTGACTTAAAAAAATATCCCTATGAGCATGCGTTATATGTAAAGGTCAAAAGTTCTAATGATATAATAATTGTGGGCCTATATATTGATGATTTAACATTTATAGGCATTAACTACAACATGATTGAAGCTTTCTAGAAGTCAATAATATAAGAGTTTGAAATGGATGATCTTATAGTATACTTCCTTCCTTGATATTGAAGTGGTTTAAAAGGGTGATAGTATTTTTATTTCTCAAAAGTGAGATGTCATTGAACTTTTGAAGAAATATCAAATGTTAAATTGCATTCCTATATAATTAACAAAAAAAAATTGCGTTCCTATAAGAACTCTTATGGATGTTTGTACACACTTTAGAAAGAAAGGAGAACTTTTTGATTTAACGCACTTGAGCAAATTATAGGAAGTTTGAAATATCTCACTTATACAAGGTCAGGCATCTCCTATGAGATTTGTTTAATTATCATATTTATAGATTTACCACATCAATCTCACTTATAAGTACTTAAACATATCTTGTGATATTTTAAAGGCACTCACGATCCCATTTTCTATTATTCCTCTATTAATTATTGTGCTTTTATTGAATGTTCAAATAATGATTAGGGTGGATATTTAGATGATCATAGAAGCATTTCAAATTGCTATTTTTATTTTTGGCAATACAACTTGCTCGTGGTCGTTAAAGAAGCAATTTATTATTATACTTTCAATATGTGAGGCAGAATGTGTTGTTGTAGCCTCCAATGCTTCTCAAGCATTTTGGATAAGCCTTTTAATGGTTCAAATTCATACTTTGGTTGACAGAATTTTGAAGATGCTTACTGATAATATTTCTATTAAAAACTTGGGGACAAATTTAATTGCACATGAAAGAAGTAAATATATTATCATTTGCTTCTATTTCTTAAGGGACCAAGTTAAAAAGAAAAAAATTGAATTGAAATGTTGTGGATCTAAATATCGGGTGGTGAACATCCTAATCAGGCCATTAAATTATGAAACTTTTTTCAAGCTAAGTAGTATGCTTACTTCAACTGAATTACATAATCAAGATTAAGAAGGAATGTTGATATTAATCCTAATTCTCTAACATTTTATTTTTTTGTTGTAATAGTTTATGCTTGTTAGGATTCTCCTACTATTATAATTATATTTATCTATTTTTTAAGTGTTAGAATAAAATAATAAAACTTTTGATATGTTTTTTTAGTTTATAGGTTGATACTCCATTTCATTGTAATAAACACTATATTTTATTAAAATTAAAAGTGGTTCTTCCTCTCTACTTTCTATTACATTTCTTATTTTTTATTTTTGTTATATCTGATAACTTTTATCCTTATTCATTTAATTAACTAGATAAAGAGAGGAAAATAAATAAAGATTGAAATTTTGTATATCATATCTTTATAGTTATGATGTTTTGAGTGTCAAATGAGATAGGATGAGACTCATAAAATGTTGGTAATTACTTATTAGATTATTAAAGAGTCTAAAGCAATGATGATAATAAGTTATTTGAGCCCAGACTTTTTGAAGTTTAAGTTAATTTAAGCATAGATTTTCGAGGTTTGAGTCTAATTAAAGTAAACACTTGAGTTTGAATTTTATTTATTTATTTTTATTTCGGCTCAATTTGTAATGTTTATAAGTTCAAAACTGTTATCAAAATTACTCTCGATTTGAAGTTGAACTAAAGCAGATCCGAATGTCAAAAATGAAACTTTATCGAATCATACTTGATTTATTAATTTTGAGTAAAATTGGATTGAAACAATTTATGTCATGCCAACCCGAAAGTCATTGTTTTGCCTATAAGCTTGATGTTCACTCACTCCTGTAGGCTCTCAGCTCTAGAAATGTTAATGGATCCGACCTCGGCCTGGCCCGGCCAGGCCTCAGTTATGGCAGGCCGTAGGCCGGCTCCCACCGGCGGGCTGGTCAGCCCGTGGCCCAACCCGGCTCGTCTTTAATTTTTTAATTAAAAAAGAAATAAAACAGTATCGTTTTGGACAAAACGACACCGTTTTGGACAAAATTAGGGGGCCGATTATGGTCTGCCCGTAACCCATCCAATTCGGGCCAAAAACAGGTCTACTCGGCTCTTTACCAAGTAAGAGAACTGCTAAATAACGACCAAGCTGTTAGCCAGGTAACATGTCTGTGGCTTGTTTGAACATCCCAAAAATAAGTTATAATGAATTATTTATCCAGGATCATAGTGAACCAACTTCAACGTCGACATCTAGCTCGTAATACCCTTTATTTTCTTCTGCGACTCCTGGCCGATCCCCCCATAACATTCTATACAATCCATCGATTGAGTATTTACTGTATTCGTAAAAACAAAGACTAACACTGAAGTTGTGACCAAATGCTTGTATTATGTTTTCTCGAAACACATCCTTGTTAAAGATGGACACAAGAGAACACAGAAATGGCGAATGGGATTGGCCATAAAATAAGAATTAGGCAATTGGGCAGAAAAGAATATCTTCAAACATCGTAGCATACTGCAGTTTGCGCAAATTTATATGTTATAAGAGATGTAACATCCTTGTATATTTCTCCAAAACTCCACCTGAACCCCATACTGCTGTACAAAAATGAACGAGTAATCTGATCATAGAAGTAGGGAAGCAGCTAGGCTTCGTTTTGGCCACCTTTCTCAAGGCATGGCCAGCTGCAGACATCCGAACACAGCATAGGCTAATGTTATATAGGCTAGAGAAAGAATAGAGCCAGTGGATTCAGGTCAGTACAAGTATCGGTGTGAGAAAACAAACTCAGAAGTGCCATCTCCTAAAGGTCATCTTCCCTCAGATTTCACCAGCTGAGAAAATACTTTGCTCATTGAAGCATTAGACATATCATCCACGGTTCTTCCTTGAAATTGTACAGCAGAGAGCGTATTATCAACTTGGCTGAAGTTGATTTGTGTAGGGAGGTCAATCATGTTAGTACTGTTTTCTTCAGGATCACTTGAAAGTACTGCCTCTTGAAGCTGAAGAGCGTACTCCAGATTCCACAAGACATCTCCCATAGGTGGTCTGTCAACCCCATACTCGGCCAAGCATTTCTCAGCAGTTTCTCCAAACTTCCTAAGTGAATCAAGTGGAACTTTTCCAACTAGTGTGGGATCTATTATTTGGTCCAACTGCCCTCTCTTCTGCCATTTCATTGCCCATTCTGCTAGGTTCACCATTTCCCGTGGAAGCGAAGGATCTATAACAGGTCTTGCACAAAGAACCTCAAACAAGACCACTCCAAATGAATAAACATCTGATTTTTCGGTCAGTTGTTGCCTCCTAAAATATTCAGGATCAAGGTAACCAAAACTACCCTTCACTGCTGTGCTCACGTGGGTTTGATCAATTTCTGGCCCCGTCTTTGAAAGTCCAAAATCAGCAACTTTGGCCATGAGATTTTCATCAAGTAAGATATTTGCAGACTTTACATCACGGTGAATGACAGCTTTTGCATAGCCTGTATGAAGGTAATGAAGTCCTCTAGCTGCCCCAATGCAGATCTCAAGCCTGTCCTTCCAGCTCATGCTGGGATAGCTTGAACCATAGAGGTGGCTCTTTAGAGTCCCATTCTCCATGTATTCATACACTAAAATCATCTCGTTCTTCTCATCACAGTATCCTATTAAAGAAACAAGATGGCGATGGCGGAACTGAGATAACATCTCGATCTCGGTTAGGAACTCTGCAAGGCCCTGTTGGGAACGAGGATTTCCCCTTTTAATTGCAACTTTTGTACCATCATTTAGAATTCCCTTGTATACCTTCCCAAAGCCGCCAATGCCAATAATCAAACTCTCATCAAAGTTGCTTGTTGCCTCTTGAACTGCTGCAAATGGAATTCGATAACCCACATTAGACTTGAGACTAGCTGCTGTCCCATTCGAGTATTTACTACCCACTGTGTGAGAGGCTCCAGTAATTGATAAAGGAATCCAAGTTTTTGAATTCCCTTCGCCTTCCAGGTCTCTTCTTTTCTTGCACCACATAAAGAATATTCCAGCCAGTGCTACGGCTATTACTGCTCCAACGATCGAACCAACTATCTTGCCTACATTCTTCTTTGAAGTCGAATCTGCAATTACCAATGCCGGACCACTGAGGCTTCCCATGGAATTGTTCATTTTCATGATTTCCAACCCGTTCAGTATGGCATTCGGGTCGGCACTAGGTAAAGAGTCAGTTGGTCCGATACTGACATTAATTTTATTGCCTAGAGTTGAAGGCGTAACGAAGTCCATATAATATGGGCCACCCAAAATGTTATGGGTCTCAGAACTCAGATCAAGATTCTCGGCAAGAAGCCAGGAGTCTAGATAGAGATTAAAGTACAGCTTGTTAGGAGCAGAGCTCACTATGTCACAGAAATGAAATCGAACAAGGTACTGATATCCTGGATCAACATTAAACACCCAGGTCACATTGAAATTATTGCTGAGATCACCTGCAGAGTTCATCATTGTGGCAGTACCATAAACAGAACTTGGAGCAATGTCCTTGGATGCAAGGCCAGGTGCATAAGTGACAGCTGCAATATTACTGATATTCTTGGCGAGACTCTTCTCCACAAGAAAATCATCGTCAGGCACCCAAGTTCGCCATAGCGTATCATTCATGTACGTAACTGTTGGTCCACCCATGTTAATTCTGAAAACTGTCTGTAGTGCCTGCCATGGTAAGCTGTCGAATTTACCAATAGGATTGAACGTGCTAGGAACATTAGATAGGACCTCATCGGGTATTGAAACAATTTCCAAGGCATTTAAGAACGCAAATGAATTGGCGGAAGGGCTGAAGTTGATAACAAGACTATTGGAGGTCAGATTAACAGAAAATTCTTTAACTACGGTAGCATTGACACTGAAGTTGCTAAGAAGGACATGGTTTTGAGTGGAAACATCGAAGTTTGCGTTGCTCATAGTGTAATTGTTATAAACAAATGGATAGAAATAAAGGCGAATCCAATATCTCCCAAGTTGGCTAATTGCAAATGTGTACTTTGAGGTCCCTTCGAAGATTCTGGCCGTTTGATACAGGGCTGAATCGTTGGAAGAAGTGACAGATGTGGATGTACTGGCAAATATGGTTTTAGGAGTTGAAAGCAATTTTGACTGGGAGTTATCAGCCACAAACTCTCGGCCACCCACCTTAGTATCAGAGGATGATCCACAGTTTATAAGGAAATTGTCCCCAGTAGACAAACATGCCAAGCTCAAGATTAGCACAATCCAGAATAAGATTTGAGATCCTCTGTTTCCCATCATCAAAAGATCTGAAGATCTACCGAGAAGCAGAACCATAGAAAGAACTGAAAGAGACCCTGAAGTTCGTTACAAAGAGAACAAAACAAGAATGAAAACAAGCCGAAAGCAGTGCAAAAAATCACAGACCAGAGACTAGATTTGAATAAGGAAGTAACACCTGTGACTTTATCACTGCAAGTGCAATTCAGGGGCTTCTAGTTGTCAAGCAAAACACAGCATACCAACCAAAAGAACATGAGAAAATCGCATGCCAAAGAAAAGTGTGGACTTTCCAAAGATAATACGGAGAACTTTCACTTACTGAATAGGAAAGATAACATCTTTTTGATTACCAGAGCTCCAACGTAGAGGGAGGAAGAGATCCAGAAGTGAAATAATGTCAAAAGACAAGATTTGTGTACCTCTACAATCACCAAAAATAAAAAAAGGTATGACAAACAGATGAGAGTGCAAAAATCAGGCGAAGAACAAGCTGGCCAGAACTAGTTGCCAGCAACAGATATTGACAGATTCCAAGATTCAACGCGTTGGTACCGAATAAACAAAACACACAGGCCCAAGAAACAAAAATAAATAGGGAAACGAGACAAACAAAAGAATAAACAAAGAGGTAGCGGAGAGACAAATGGATGAAGAGTCGAAAACGCATAAAACAGTTAAAAAGGTTTTAGATGGCTGACCGGCTAAGCTTGTTGTGCTGAAATTAAATACCTGTGCTTGAAAATGGCAAGGTAGGCAGGATATTCAACTCCTTTGTCCAAGTTGGTGAAGAAACGAGAGAGAGACGCAATCTTGAGGTACTTGGTTAAAAACTGTTATTGGAAAGAGAGATAAGCTATGAAGTTGGTGTCTGGTTTTATTACTTAATTAATGGTAGTAGAGAGGACATTGATAGTAAGCATACACATATACCATACACGCGGAGACCGGAGACTGCTACACTCTCTTTCTATTCACTCTTGATAATTTAGGCCATAAAATAACTGGGTGAGATTAGGTCTTCTGTTTCTTTTTTATGCTCTTTCCCTCACACTTTTTTTCCTTTTTACTATTAAGCTATTCGCCTGTATTTCTTGTGACTCACAGTATTACAGATTTTTTTCTAACCATTAATTTACGTCAATTTTCAACTGAAAATAACTATAACTAGATATGAAATAAAAATTACTTTATTTAATTATCACTCAGAAATGATTGTTTAAAACAATTCTAAATGAAATTAAAATAAATAATTTCTTATAAAATTTTAAAGTATTGATGCTTAACTTATAAGATTTTTAAAACTTATTACTTATTGAAATTCTTTTGGGAGTTTTTCTTAAAAATTCATTTTTCTTTTAATACTTAAAATACCGACCAAGCTTTTACACAAGTAAGCTAATAGATAAGAATAAAGTCAACCACAACTATTCAGTATACAAGGCTTTTTGTTTTGCGAAAAGTGGGAATTTGAGGAGGGTTATAATATACGTAATCTTTCCTTTATATTTTTACAAAAACAGTTATTTATGTGACCTAAAAATGTAAACTTATGGTAAATAAGAACAAACAAATTATTATTAAAAAGGCAGTATCATGTAGCTATCCGATGGTAGGAAAGAAGAAACAAATGCCGTATTTGGTCTTCTATCTATTTTGTTTGATAATGTATCACTAATGTTTGGAACAGCAGAAATGGCTGAAATTTCCAAGTTAGTTGGGTTCTTTCTAGACTTAACCGTCTCTATTTGATGGTTGGAATGAATCGTAAATCTTAATGCAGATGATCAACACTTAAAATACACTAAGCATTTTTGTTTTCTAGAAAACGTTTACTAAATGAAAAAGCAAGTTACTTATAGTGTCTATGGATCGCATGGGATGACTAAAAACACATAAAGGTCGGTTTAGTGTGAATATAACCAAAATAACCATATAAACTACCCAAAACTGTATTCCCAACTTCCATTGGTTGTTAGACGGGATTAGCCAATAAGTGTGTGACCAGTTGCAAAGTCACTACGAAGGTGGTCGTTTTCGTCTCCACTTTGTAATAAAACCGTTGAAACGGGGTCTGATGGATGTATGTTTGCACGCCTAAATTGAAGGCTTAACATAAGGAACTCCAACTCAAAGCAATCAATTCAATTCACATGGGAATCATGCAATTATCATATCTACCCACACCTTCCCATGCAATTAATAACTTGACCGTCCTTAATCACTCTCCGCTTCTCACCATTTAATAAACTTTAAATTTTAATAAATACATGAAACAGATTTCATAAAATGTTTCTTTCTGTTTTATAAAAATTAAAGAAAACTTAATAAAGGCCTATCAAAACCATGTGCTTCCCATGCCATTTGAATTACTACAAACCTGAGCATAATCCGGTGTTTAGGTAATTATTAAAAATGCAAATTTGCATTTAAGAAATATTTGTTCACAGAATTCTTACACCATTTACGAGGTTGATCAGTAATTGGTGGTCGTGCAATAACCTGTAACTATTCTTGTGTAACATATATTCAATACTTCAGTATCAAACAAACATTTAGAATGGGAAACTAAAGGCAAGATAATGAAAAGTTGTGCACACCTTAACTGTAGAGCTACCTCTCAGTTTAAGCGGATAAGTGAAGACAAAACTGAAGAAGGGTAAAAATAAGTAATTATTAGTAAAAACAAATAAAAAGAAAGAAGACAGAGGAGGGTATATCTGGGGGCAGTACTTATCTTGAAGCCGCCCCAAATGCCAGCACCGCATCACCCTAATTCTTTATTTTATCCATCAAATTTTAAGATTATGACACGTACGATTTCACATTCATGAAGAACTATTAGTAATACTCGTGGTTTTTCATATCTTAAATTACGGTGATAAGAGAAGGAAATATCTTTCCTTTCACCATAACACAAAATTTGGTCGAGCTTTATGCATAAAAATGTTTCTTTGTCCTTTTTTTTTTTTACATACTATAAATGATCCATGCTACCACAGGATAATGTTTTCTTAAGGAATTTTATCAATTTTAATTGTAGAAAAAGTAATTATTTGGAACAAGATGAAAAATAATCCAAACATAAATCTAAAACTTGGATCTATAAATTCTAAATAATTATAGACTTTTATTTCTAAGGATAAGTATAAGCTAGAATTAAATATCGAAATAAAAAGATATTATTTGAATATTATCAAAATATTAATAAGATATTGTCAAGATATTAATTCAGAATATTATTATCAAAATTACATATTTGATATTAAGATGTTTTATATTAATTTTTTAATAATTTTTTTATTTTGTTCCAATGATATTTTTATTCTGATCATAAAAATAAATCATAATTATCTAAAAATTAATAATTTTAAATCATTAAAATTTTTATTAATTATTTATAAAATATAAAATATTTTAATTAATTATTTACAAAATATATCATATAAAACTAAATATGAGTAAAAAATTTCTTATCTGGTTGTTTAATATCATAATTATTCTATTTTTATTCTTATTCTTATATTTTCCATTTCTATTCTTATTTTTTTATTTTGTTTCCTTAACTATGGTTACCTTACAAGAAGAGAACTTTATAGAGTATATAATACTAGAGATTAAGGATATGGACAAAACATTTAACAGAACAGAATGAGGTATTATCTTGTCTGAATTGATTGTAAGTTTAGCAACGGTCTCTTATAAGATCAAGGCAGAAAGTCAGAGCATAGCTCGGACGTAATTAAGAGATTTTATTTTAATTTTTGGTAGCAATAATGAAGGCACACCTCGACATGACTTGCCAACCTGCCATTAGGCATGTCAAAAGGTTGAGATCCTGTCAAACTATAACATCTCAACTACCTAAGTGTTGAGAAAATAACATATCAACAGTCCTTTCGACGGGGACCGCCACTTAGATGGGCTCGTGGTAATTATGCCTCCAAATCATGCTATTTTCTTTTGATCTTGATGTTTCTAGTAAATTAATATGAGATTGTACAACGAAAACAACACTCTTATCGTCAATTGATCCCATCAGGAATTCAAAGCTTGGAGATAAGAGAATTCGACTTGATAAATATTTCATATTTAAATCCGGTCGGCTTATGCTTATGTATACTTTGAAATTTGAAAGGTTCATTTATGCAGTGGTGGTCTACACTCTCTCATTTATTAAAAAAACTGATTGCTAATTACTAGTCTGATTGGGAAATAAAATATTTTTGAATTGTTAAAAATAAAAAAAATAAAAAATCCAAAAAGCAATCCTCCCCATCAAATAAGTTTTCAAGTTGAGATTTCTATAAAAACCAAAAAAAAAAGTCAAACACCTACACACGGTTCGTTGATCTTTTATAATAAAACTAAACACAAGTCAAATCAACCATCGTCTTTCTTTTTTTCATTTTTGCTCTAGCATTGGGACATAATCAGAATAAAATCTGGTGATTTGATTTACCTGAATAGAAAGAAAGAACGGTGCCGTATAGAATTTTTTTTTTTTTTTGAGAAGTATGGAATGGGTATTAAGGTTCTACTCTCTCCATGGTAAACTTTCAGTCCAGATAATACGAATCCTCAAGAATAAAGTAATCAAAAGCTAATATATAATAGACAAGGCCCATGTGAAGAAAGGAATTGACGTGTCCTTGACCAGGCTCATTTTCACACTGGCTTATTAGATCGTCCAAAAAAGTGTAGTATATTGATCCGTAAGTCATAACCACCTCTAGTAGAGGTAATCAGAAGCTTATGGCTTACGCCGTTGGTGCCAAGCTCTTGTCTTTCTAACTGAGAAAAAAAAGCATGTTCACAAATGGTTCCAAGGCGTGAGAGGTACAAATTATCTCTTAATATTTCGTAAAAACTTTAAAGTAATCTTTATTTTTATTTATTTTATCACTCTGCATCTAAATGTTTATAAAATGATATTATTTACACCCTAAAACTTAATTTCGTTAGGTTTATGTTAGTTGCTCGTAATTGTGTTGTTAGTTCATTTAATGAAACATGACAAATTAATAACATAGACCTGTGATTTTTTAATTTAAAAACAAATTACAATATTTTCCAATTTTATTAGGGTTTTACTTATTAAACGTTATTTTAATTATTTTTAATAAGTTGAATATCATCTAATCTAACATCTCAAAATCTCCTCCGTCCAATTATCTTCTAATTTAAACCGTAAATCTCTAAATCCTTCCCGATGTACTCCATCACCTAGTTCATAAAAATTAAAAAAAATATAATAATAATAATAATTTTTTCATCTTCTTATTTTAAGGATTTATCTATATCTCTTATTGTGTTAGGATTTTTCATTATCAATTCATTATTTTGTATCTTTCATATCTAATCATTCCTCTTGTTTACACTTTTATTATAAAACTTATGTGGTTGTGAAAGGAAAGAAAATAAGAAGAATAAAATAAAAGAAAAGAAAAGAAAAGAAAGGAAGAAGGTAGCGCAGGAATGTTTACTTTAAGAAATCGTTCTGCTAAAGGTGGAGAAAGTCAACTCCTATTTTATGCAAGCCATGCAATAACAATTTGAGAGAATAAATATGATTTATGTTAAAATTAAAGACACGATGGAAAAATAATTACATCATATTACTGAATTGTAAGGGAGATGACATCTCTAAGATCATAGTAAGGGGAGACATACTAGGTATAATGCAACAGTTCTAATAAAGGATGATAAGGAGAATGATGAATTTAGTGTTGATGATGTCTGCTTTTAAGGATAAATGGGGCATGTCTAGAATTTAGAGAGGATCTAGAAGTGATTAGTAGCACATCAGAGAGCCTAGAGTTGGAGGAGTGAATAAAAATTTTGACAACATCAAGTTGACCATATATTCCTTTAAGAGTATGAGTGATTTTGAAAGTTATTTGGAGTGGAAGGCAAAGATAGAGTTGATTTTTAACTATCATAATTACTCTAAAGAGAAGAATGTAAAGTTTGCGATACTAGAGTTTAGCGATTACATACCATTATTCAGCATAATTAATTTTGAATAATAGGATGAAAGATCTTGATCAACCCATAGATATATAAAATGAATTGAAAGATCTCATAAGAAGGAGATTCGTGTCAAGCCATTATTATAAAGATTCGTATCAAAAGTTACAAGGTCTTACTCTAGGATCAAACAGTATGGCGAATATCATAAGGATATGGAAGTAGGCATGATCTAAGCAACTACAAGACTATTATAAAAGATGAAAGTAGTCATGATATAAGCCATTGTAAACATGATAGAGAAGAAACTATTTCGTGGTTTTAAATAAGATGAATAAAAAGATAGTTAGCGTAGTAATATTATGCAGAATTTGAAGAGATGGTGCATATGACTATGAAGGTTGAGAGATAGTTAAAGCTTAAAGGGATATCTAAGAACTCCACTCTTATCAACGATTCTCAAAGGCTCGATTGGAAAAAGAATTGACTTATGAAGAAAAAATTAAGCCACCTAACTAAAGCAAAAATTAAGCCACCTAAAGTTAAGTGATGATGTCTACAATTAGGCTGCATGCAAAATTGATTCTCAAATAAGGTATATTACATTCAAATGTCCCAATAAAAGAGCTATGGTTATGAGGGATGAATAGAGATGTGGAGAGTATGAATGACTCAAAGGAAATGGAAGTTATACCACTAATTAAAGAGTAGTGATGAGGATGTTTAGTGTATCATTAAAGGCAATATGTTTATTGCTAGGAGGGTATTAAGTCTTCAAATCAAAGAAAATAAGGTAGAGAGAAAAGATATGTTCCATACTAGAAGTCACATTCTTACAAGGTATATAGTATGATTATTAATGGAGGAAGTTGCACTATTATAGCTAGCATTACACTTGTATAGAAATCAATATTACCTAATGCGAAGTATCCAAATCCATACAAGCTTTAATGGATAAATGAATGTGGTGAGGTGAAGGTCATTAAACAAGTGTTGGTTTCCTTCTCAATTGATGGATATTATGACAAGGTGTTGTAAGATATAGTGTCTATGCATGTCGGCCATATTCTCTTAGGGATACCTTAGAAAATTGATAGAATGGCCATAAAGGATAGGTTTACCAATACGAATTCTTTTATCGGGGACAATAAACCATTACCTTTTTACCTTTGACATTTGATCAAGTTTACAAAGATCAATTGAGATTGAAAATAGAGAATAAAGAAAAGAAGAGTGAGAGTGGTAAAAAAGAGTAATATTAGGATTATTCTTTATATTAACCAACCCATTATTGTAACTTTGTACAAAGAGACTTATTTCTCTTTTGATGTAGGTGAGGATTTAAGGACGAATCATTTTGAAAGGTGAAGGTATAAAACAAGCATGACTAGCCTAAATAAAAGATTCAATACATATGGGCTTAGGTTAATTGTAAGAGCTAGAGTTGGTGAACATTAGATGTAGAATACTTACACGATGTCTAAAATGGATGTGGTGCATACCATGTCTTTAATTCATAAGTTTATAATAGGATTCACGATCTCTAAATATAGGCTTTTCCTAGACTATGCCTAATAGTGTCAATTTATCTGTAACCAGCATTTTTTGACCCACTAACGTGTTCGTAGAATATGTCCAATCAAAAATCTAGTTTTTTTATATGTTTTGTATATAAGCGACCACTGTGCCATCTGCATGATGAAGATTGGAATTGATGCTAGGGTTGGGCTGGGATGCTAGGTAGAAAGGAGAGAGAGGAGAGTAAAATGAGAGACAGACTATGCGGAAGATTCTTTCTGAAAGTTGCGCAATTTATTATTTTGTGGTTCTGAATCTCTTCACAACAAACCCAACAAACAGCTCTTTTCAAAGTGTCAAACGTTGAATCTTATTGTAGGTAGTAGATACTTTAACAAACAAATATGATAGTCAGCGTAACACTTTTGGTCAAAGATGGGTGTTTTATGGTAAGAAGCAAGGTGTTGTCCTCTGAAGTTCTTTAAAACATCATTGTTTCTCCTACAAACGCTGGCTTTGCTTTCATTGGGGGTAATTTTCTTATTTTTGATTTTTTTTTACAAATCAATCCCTCAATCTTTTTAACTTTAAGGTACCGGCTAGTATTTGATCGGTAGACAAAATAATTGGTACTAGCCTATACAGACCTCTGTAATTTTGTTCTCTTTTTTGGCCAGTATGATAGCTTCTGGCCAGTACCAGCCGATACGGTATAAAACTCACTTCATTGTATTAAAGGTGACCAGGGTGATTGTCAACAGGAAGGGGAAACTCGCACTGCCTCTTTTTTTGCAACCAACAGAAGTACTGACACATGATAGAAGCAAACACAAGCAGACATGGTAGTGGAGTCTTAGAAAGCGAAGAGGATGCTTCACCCAGTCACCACAGCTCACCGGTGCATGACTTGTCAATAAGATATGCATTTAAACCAACGTCACTTCTTCAATGATAGGCATTGTATTTTTATTTTTATTTTTCGTACATCTTATCTAGTTTAGGCATTCATTGTGGTTTTAACTTTGAATTTTTTTTTTGTTTTTATTTCATCTATTTGGCAGTAAAGGATTTCTACTATATTTTTTGTTGTGATTTTTTTTCCGAAAATATAGCTAATGTTTAGGAAGTTTAAAAATAATGTTTTTTTTTGCTGGTCAATTTTATGTTCCTCAAAACCTAGTTTGTATCTTCTTGTTGCCATAGGACCAAACAAACACTATATATTCGATTTTACTCTATTATTTTTTACTCTCTTATGTATTGTTGATTGGTCTATCTTTCTCTGTTGCTTAAAATCCCATACTATTTCTCTCTCTTTTCTATTTCTCTCTCTTCCTCTTCACTTACTTTACGTTCGTTAAGCTATTATGTATACATACATGCTAGGAACTAAAGGCTAATTCTTTCTTGAGAAACTACTAATATCACTTCTGTCATTGTTTTTATGCTTGTTGAGCAATCGCCTAATATTGGAATCTCTGAAAGTGGAGTGGGTTGGATAATTTTTGTTGTAATTGGTTGATGGTGAATGTTTAGGTGAAGAAAATGAGCAAAGAAATGCCTCCTGAACCTCTTGATTTCTTCATTTAGACTGTTGAGGTAAAACCTAATTAATCAATCCCTTATTTTACTTACTTGTTATTGGATCTTGTGTTAGATCCTGCCATTGCTCCTTATAGATTTTGCTACTTCGAACGCATTATTCCCTCCACTTACTTTGTGTGAATGTCCCTGTTGATTTCTGTGTTCTTTCATCTAATTGTGCATTTTATGCTAGTTCTTGTGCGCAACTTAATTAACCTAATTGGAAAATTTTAATACAATTAAAATTGACTATATTTTTTCTGTCCATACCTATCAAAATACTGGTAAAGAGGATAATGGGAATTTCTAGAGTCAAGTTGTTTATAATTGATACCCCATCTTAGTGTGATCAGTTTATTATTGAATCCTTAATCCTTGAATAGCAAAATGCTGAAAGGAGTTTTTGTTATATTTATTCAGATAAACTATATTAAAAAAAATCTATACTACTTTTTTCTTCTTCATGTCATATTCACATGTGGGTCTACAGGAAACAGCCTCTCTACTTCGTAGGTGTAAGGCTACGTACTATCAGACCTCGCATTGTTGCAAGATTTCGGACTGAGTGATGATAATGATGATGTATTATAGATTAGACGAGTTTCTAACACAAGTTTAGGGATACAAAACAAACACCACTTAAATAGGGCATTCGGTATATATGATATAATTTTGTTAACAGACATAATCTCAAGCCATTAAAGAAAAAACACAAAATATTAAGCAAATAAAAATTCAACAAATGAATTATTTGGATGAGAGTTAATCATTAGGATCCATTCATTATCAAAGCACTTAATTAATAAAGAGAAGATAATTAAACTCATCAATGAAATTAAGGGAAGATAATGAAATAATTATCCAAACTTTGATGGATGATTCGAACTGTGGTTTTTCCCTTAGTTGAAAGGGGTTTTCACTTAAATTGTGTGTGCGTTGATTTAGTTTCTTGCACTTTATTTCTCTTGCTATTATTGTTGTTGAGGTTGTAGTAATTTTATCCAACAAGTGGTATTAGAGCTGTGGTTGAAGAATCCTTGTGTAAGGAAATTTACTGATTGTTTAATTTAGGGAAGAATTTGTGTGAGAAGACAATGAATAAAAACGATGCTTCCAAATTTCACGTTCCCTTATTTGAGCCTAGTTGATCCTGATTCGAGATTAAAAGTATATTGATTTTTTCCCAATAAACTTTTAGGTGTGGAAGAGTACTATTGAGGACTTGTTGGTACAACAAGATTTAGATGTGACTTTGGAAGCAAACAATCCGGCTAATATGAATGATGCCAAGTGGGCGTCAATGAAGAAGAAAGTGTTTATTACGATTTGGTTGGCCATAGCTCCGAAGATTAAGTACAAATACTTGAGTGAGACAGATCTAAAAGTTTTGATGGATAAGCTCCAAAATGTGTATGCCTCTAAATCTTTGACTAATATCTTATGCTTTAGAGAGTTGTACCACTTGAGGATGGATGAGGGTACAACCTTGCAGGACCACATTAATTTGTTTAACTAACTAATGGCTCAATTGAAGAATGCGGATGAGAAGATCAGCGATCAAGAACAAGCTTTCTTGTTGTTGGCTACATTACTGAAGTCCTACCAACCTATTATCATGACGTTGCTTGTTAGTAGGGAGAAGCTTACGCTAGATGAAGCTATGGTGGTATTGAGGGAGAATGAAAGGATGATGACACATGTTGATGGAGGTTTTCTGAATGATAGTGATCAAGCATTAGTTGTGAGGGAGTTTAAGAGAGGGAGGAATCAAGAGAGAAGGGGAGATGGCAAAAAGAGTATATCGAAATCGCGTGCAAAAGGCTTTAGTAATGTGGAGTGTTACTATTGTAAAGAGAAGGGCCATATATAAAGCTGCTATTCAAAGATGATGGAAGACTTAAAGAGTCCCCATTTGATGCAAAAGAAGAAGGGCAAGACTAAAGTAGATGATGATGGTGATTTCACTAATGTGGTAATAGGTGATGGTGATGGTGGTTTGTTATTGGCTACTCATGTTGAGGTGAAGGAGATCTAAGAGAGTTCGGTGTTGGATTCGACCGTATCGGTTCATGTTTGTAAAGACCAAACCTTCTTTGATACTTTGCATCAAGATGGGGAGTGTGGCCTCATCAATATAGTGGGTGATCAAAAATTGAAGGTCCAAAACATAGGGACCGTGAGGATGAAGCTCGATGATGGTATGAACCGAACCTTCCACAATGTGAGGTATGTGACAAGTGCTCATGCTAACCTTATTTTCTTGGGTGAATTGACAAAGTACGGGCATAGATATGTTGGTCATGGGAGGTAGTGTAAGGTGTACTGCAGTGCTCACTTGGTGATGCAAGAGAGGAAGGCTGACAATAACATTTGTTATATTAAGGGCTATTACATCCAGAGGGACAAGGCCGTGAAGAAGAATATTTGATTCTCGGATGAGGTAAAGGTGTTTAGTGATTTGGGTTGATAGAGAAATATGTTGGATATCTCCCCAAATCTCAAATATTAGCTATGTAAGTTTTGTAATGGTGGATTTTGTTTTACCTACAAATGGTGGCCTACTAAGTAAAGAGCTCTTTGATTGTCCCACATGTT
Organism: Erythroxylum longipes; assembly: GCA_027563885.1. Taxonomy (NCBI): domain Eukaryota; kingdom Viridiplantae; phylum Streptophyta; class Magnoliopsida; order Malpighiales; family Erythroxylaceae; genus Erythroxylum; species Erythroxylum longipes. Next base: position 9,508,091 of record JAOQMS010000179.1, read on the forward strand.
GTAGGTTTTGGTGGCTTATTGGAGAAGCCAATTTACGATGAGATAAATAGACTTTACCTTTTTTTGCTATATATGTGGTTGTTGTAAAAACCAGAGCAGAGGAGAAGAAAAAGAGAAGTTTACTCTACTGTTTCGGCGTGTGGGACAATAGTTGTTTGGTGAGATAATCAAGAGGAAACGAATCATCATCAACAAGTATTTGATGTTGGTATCTCTTGGGTTTATAGAGGGTACTAAATTGATTAGGTTTTTCAATTTGTATTATAGCTTAAAGATAATTGTACTTGTCGTTGAGACTATTATTGTTGGTTGCCGATTGCATTCTTGATTATTATAATGGATTGATTTTAGTCTATGAAGATTCGAACCATGATTTTTCTCCTAGTTGAGAGGGTTTTTCACTTAAATTGTGGTGCATTGATTTAGTTTCTTATACTTTATTTTTCTTGCTATTATTGTTGTTGAGATTGTGGTAATTTTCCCCAATATGAAGAATTGGAACATGTAATGATGGTGAGATAGGGTTAAAGAGAAGATCATGACATAGAGAGGGTAATGAAATTCATAGGTGTTGTAATCTTTAGCAGTTAAAGGGATGAAAGGGAGCGTTTGAGTTGGTGTTAATACAGTTGGAAAAATATAAAAGACAATGATAAAATATATTTTAATTATTTTAAAACAAAACAAAAATTAAATTCATTAAAACTATTTTTTTCTCTTTAGAAGACCAAAATGGATGTTTTAGGTCACGTGCGGGATTAATATCTCAAAAAATAACAAATTTGAAAATGTTTTTTAAAATTTTTTTATTTTAGAGTTAGATATTTTAAAACTTTTAATTTAGTAATTAAAATTTTAAAATTCCTATAAATTTAGGTGAAAATATTTTTCAAATGTATATAATAAATAGGCATCAATACAATATTTATTAAATATTTTATATCGGTAAAAATAATTTCTTACTTTCATTTATTCGAGTTTTAAAAAATTAATTATTAAATTAAAAATTAAAAAATTTGGTATTAAATTGAAATTTTTCGAAAAGGTAGACAGGATCAACCCATGACCATATGAAATCTTTCAATCTAACGGCCTGTAGAAAATCATAAGGATAGCACACCCGCAGGCAATCACACAGTCCTCCGCTGTTGGCATTCACACCTATCAGTTATCATGTCACAACACGAAGCTCTCTTTTTTCCGTTTCTCTGCGACTCTCTTCCTCTCTCGTTCTAGCACTCTGATTTTGGCCGTTTGGATTTCGGGCAAACATAACCTTGAACTCGATGCGTGTTGACTAACGAGCCCCAAATAATCGCTGTCCTACATCGCCGATCCGATTTCCAGGTACTGTTTTCTTTCCAAGCCCGACCCGATCTCCACTGGCTCCGAGATTGATCCCCCAATCTCCTTAAAGCTCTCTGATAATATTGCGGTCATGGGAATCTTGGTATAGTTCACGGCCTTATAGTTAGGGTTCTTGGTCGGGAATCTGCTTATGTGATTCAAGTTATCTTGTCGCTCTGTGTTTATAGTGAGAGTAACGGAGGCTATGTGGTTGGTTTGTTGCTGAAAAATGCTATAGCAGTTATTGACATGCTTAGGAACTTATTTTAGAATTTTTTTAGTGGAAGAACTTATATAACGCTCACAGTGGTCCCTTCTTATTATTGCCTCTTTAGGCATTGTCGTGAGATTAATCTTGCAAGCTTTGAATGATATGTTTAACCACGTTTTGATTATTCAATTTTAGGAAATGGGGAACTGGTTGATGTAGTTGCTACAATGTTGATCTCTGGGTAAACATGCCAGTTTATTTTTCTGATCACTAAAAAACAATACCTACTTGGTTGTAAATGAGCAATAAATGTTCTCTAATTACTATAGAGTGTAGCTCCCACCTTCGTATTTTCCCACGCGGTTCTTTTTGATAGCAAAAACGGAGTTGCAACATCTAAGAGCATATTTGGTTTTAGAAAGATGAATGCGCAACGGGTTTGAAGTTTCGTTTGATATGTTTTTTCTTCGCATTTAGTATCATCAATTAGATTTTAGCATAGAATAGCCGAAGTTTAAAGTACATATGTTTATGATAATTTTAGTTGACTATTACAGGTTTCTCCACCTCCTCTTTTTCCAACTTTTCCTTTTGTACACTTATCCTTTTCTTGTGTATTATTCCTACTTCCTCACTACTATATTCTACTCATTTCAGGATATATATAAGTGTTTACTAAGGAAAGCTTACTGATCACTCCTTCCGACTTGTGACTGAGACAAGTCATAGCTGCTTCTCATCAGGGCATGATTTGTGGCATGAGCTTTTGCCTTTTATGCAATGTCGGGGTTACTAAATGTATTGTCAGTTTTCATTATATCTTGGTTGAGTTTATATTTAAGTTTTAATGTTTTTGTTGTTCAACTTCTAACTACTCTTATGCTGAAATACAGTATTTGGCTCTATGATGGACAGGTTCTATAAGTACTATCTTCTTATTAGGGAAGGGCGGGATTATATTTTCACTTGTTCATTAATTTTTCTAGAGTGGTCTGAGATTTGTTGTTGCATGTTGTTAATGTCTTCTAATTCTTTGTTGGATTTTCTTTGGCGTCTTAAGCATGTAACTTTTGTTGCAATAAGCTCATTACTTCTTTGGTAAGAAAGCTTGTGATTTTGCAATTGTGAAGAACGCTGTTTTCTATTGGTCATTCCAAAGGATAGGTTGTCTTAAGTTTGCATAAAGTGCAATGTTCTTATCATCTAATACGACCAAAATATTAAAGATGTTCACCACTTTAGCCTTTTGCGCGCCCCTGGGCCAAATATTAGTTGTCTTTTGTGGCTTTATGTGAAATAACATTTTGTTTTGTGGTTTGCTCTGGAATCATTGTACTTCTTTGGTTTCTGGAGTTGTTCTTTCATTGTTTCATTATTCTTTTTTATTCTGGAATTTAATATGGTCTGTATTGCAGTCTTCTCTTAACGGTTCAGCTTCAAATCTTCCAGACAGCACAGGGCGATCATTTGCTACATCTTTCTCTGGCCAATCAGGTGCAGGCTCTCCTGTTTTTCATCACAATGGTGAGTAGCTCTACTATAATTTTACCTGTCTTGCTCATTTTAAATTTATTTGAATTTAATGGTTCTTACTGCAGGGAGTATTCAAGCCTTGCACAATATTCATGGAAGTTTTAATGTTCCCAACATGCCGGGTACACTTGCATCAAGAAATTCAACATTGACTAATGTTCCTTCCAGTGGAGTTCAACAACCTACTGGTAGCCTCTCTAGTGGCCGGTTTGCATCCAACAATCTTCCTGTTGCACTGTCTCAGGTACCAAAACTTGTAAACAAGCTAACTGATTCCATTCGTAATTTTTGTTGTTGTTTCATTTCTAAAATATTGTGAACTGTGCAGTTATCCCATGGCAGCATCCATGGACAATCAGGAGTTAGCAATAGAGGAGGTGTGAGTGTTGTAGGAAACCCTGGGTTTGGCAGTAACACAAATGGAGTTGGCAGTTCTATTCCTGGGATTCTACCAACTTCTGCAGCAATTGGTAATCGGAATGTTGTTCCAGGATTGGGGGTATCCCCAATTCTGGGAAATGCAGGTCCTCGGATTACAAGTTCTATGGGTAACATGATAGGTGGGGGCAACATTGGAAGGAACATTGGCTCAGGGGGAGGATTATCTTTGCCTGGCCTTACATCACGTCTTAATTTATCATCAAACAGTGGATCTGGGAGTTTAGGTATTCAAGTACAAAACAGATTAATGGGTGGTGTACTTCCACAAGGTACAACTTGATTTCCTGCCGTCATTACTTGATTTCTAGAATAGTTTGTGATAACAAACTATCTGGATGAAGATTGCAACACCTCTTAACTTCATTTCATAGTGTTCATGATTGGTTTTTCATCTTGTTGTAGCATAAGTGGATTTTCCTCGCACAAAGGGATCATCCGATTGCTTTGCCTATGTTCTACTTTCTTTTGTAACGAAGTTGTTTAAGTGTCTTTTTGATGTGAATAGGAGATTTTTAGCTGTATAATGACTTGTTAGATCTTGAAATAATGTATTATAATTTGAAAATTGCCTAATGCAGTTGATCCTCTTAATTTGTGTTCCAGACTAAAGATTTGAGGTGTCTGAGCTTTATTTCTAGAAATTATGAAGGTTGTTTTCTTTGCTACACTGCTTTGCTTTAGCTTACAAATCTTGGGGTTAAATTTTTGTTGCTTTGATATCTCAATTTAATCTTGGCATTCTTTGAGTTCCTTTCTTGCATTGAGTTCAGCATCGTGTGTTTATTTTTGAGATAATCATTGGCTGCCTTTTTTCTTTTCTTTCTTTTCCTTGGATCATGAATAGAAGCTTAATTTTACAGCTTTAGACCAGCTTTGACTACTTGGTTATATGACCCTTTCTGGATTCAGGATCTCCTCAGGTGATTTCTATGTTGGGGAACTCCTATCCTACAGCTGGTGGTCCTCTCACACAAAGCCATGCCCAAGCAGTGAACAATCTCAGCTCTATGGGAATGTTGAATGATATTAATTCCAATGACAGTTCGCCTTTTGACATAAATAATGATTTCCCCCAGTTGACTAGCCGTCCTAATTCAGCAGGAGGGCCTCAAGGGCAATTGGGTAATGAAAACATTTTTTTGCAATTTGACCATTGGTAGCCAATATTAGCCAGTTTCATCTGTATTGGTAAATATGCCATAAACATTTCAGGTTCACTGCGTAAACAAGGTCTTGGTGTTAGCCCTATTGTTCAACAAAACCAAGAATTCAGCATCCAAAATGAAGATTTTCCTGCTTTACCAGGATTTAAAGGTTCGTAGGTTCTCATTCAACTCCATCTTTAATACAACAATCTTTTTTTCTATCGGTTAATTTGGAGATAATGGGTCACAGAATCCTACATTCACTAACATTGATTTTGTTGAAAAATTCAATCAATATAAAAACTGATGTCACCTTTCACAGCGACTGGCTTTGGATAAGATACTGTCTTCATTAAAATGAAAACAAAAAAAAGTGATATGGTGTTGAATTACAAATTTGGTTCAGGTGGTAATGCTGATTACAGCATGGATCTACACCAAAAGGAACAACTGCATGACAATTCCATGTCAATGATGCAATCTCAGCACTTCTCTGTGAGTTTTAGTGAAAGTTTGACCAATACCATAGTAGTAATTGTTATGTACTTCCTCACGTACTTCAATTTTGGATTCAGCAGTTAGGGAGGTCCGCTGGATTCAACTTGGGGGGCAATTATTCATCGTATCGCTCACAGCAGCAACAGCAACATACTCCAGCTGTGAGTAGTAGTGGCATCAATTTTTCATCTCTAAACAATCAAGACCTGATTCATGGCGCAGATATATTTCAATCTTCACGTTCATCCTACCACTCTCAGGTATGTTTATTCTGTTGACATATATACTTTTTGGTCTTTGATGCCACAGAACTGATATTTTTGTCTGACCGTATATTTATTTGTTGTTCAGAACAATGGACCTCCTGGGATCGGACTAAGACCTTTAAACTCACCAAACACTGTATCTGGAGTTGGGTATGACTATCTTATCCAGCAGTATCAACAGCAGCAAAATCCATCGCAATTTCGGTTGCAACCAATGTCAGCTGTCAATCAGTCATTTAGGGATCAAGGCATAAAATCCATGCAGGCTACACAATCAACTCCTGATCCATTTGGATTACTTGGCTTGTTAAGTATTATTAGAATGAGTGACCCTGATTTGACCCCACTTGCACTTGGAATTGATTTAACGACTCTGGGATTGAACTTGAATTCTGCTGAAAATCTTCATAAGACATTTGGTTCCCCATGGTCTGAAGGGCCTGCTAAGGATGATCCAGAGTTTATGGTGCCACAATGTTATTATGCCAAGCAACCACCTGTTTTACATGTGAGCTGCCTTTTCTTTACGCTTTCCCTTCTGACTTGGCTCTTCTGTTTTTCCCCTTTTATGTGCTTTTTTTATTTTCCTGTCATTGTTATTTACCTCTTTAAACAACTGCAGCAAGGTTACTTCTCCAAGTTCTGCGTGGAAACACTGTTTTACATATTCTACAGGTACATTTTTTATAAATGTTTCTATTGTTACCTGAAGTTTTCTTGTTTGCTATTATCTTTTCCCCTTTGGTTGCTTCACTTTTCAAAATTTACCCTTTTTTTTAATCTTCTTTCATTATATTTTCAGCATGCCAAAAGATGAAGCTCAACTATATGCCGCCCATGAACTGTAAGCTAGCTACTACCCTGATGACTCGGTGTCAGTTTTGTTCTATATCTGCATAATTCCTTCCATTCCTCCACTTAAATGCATGCCCAATTTCGATCTTTTGGGATGTCTACTAGTTTGTTTCTTTTCCTTGTGAGGTTCTATCGTCATATAGGTCTGTTCTTTTTGATGGCAGTTACAACAGAGGCTGGTTTTACCACAAAGAGCATCGAGGGTGGTTCATTAGACTCCCCAACATGGAGCCTCTTGTGAAAACAAACACGTATGAGAGAGGGTCTTATCACTGTTTTGATCCAAACACATTTGAAATTCTGCGCAAGGTTTGCAGTATTTTATTGTTCTTCTTTTGTTTGAACCTTTTCCCCTGTTCAGAATACAAGCATTACTTCTTGATTTCTGACTTGCAATTGTGTGAATGATGCTGATGCAGGATAATTTTGTCGTCCATTACGAGATGTTGGAAAAGAGACCAGTTCTACCGCAACACTAACAATTTCTGTTGTTGTATGATGTAAAATGAAAGTCAATTTGAGCATTATTTTCTCTTGAATTTGCCAAAAGTTTTGGCAATCTTCTGATTTATTCTGTTCAAGTTGACAGCGATTTTCTAATTTTAGCAATACATCACGTTTCTGCATATGTAGCGCAAAGTCCGTTGGATAGCCAGTATTGATTAGTGACAGAAATGAGACCCGGTTAACTCCCATACAAGTTGCTTGATTCTTTTTTTAAAGGAGCGCGATTGTTGAAAAATTTACACTATCAACAAAACGAATATGCAAGGTTTTAAAAATTGGACGGGACTGGCAATTGAACGGCCGGTCCAATCAGAAATTGCTTGAACTAATCAGTTGTTTGGTTTGGTATTATTTAATAACTTCTCAATATAAAAATTGGTCGGTTTATCAAAAAATTGGCCAGTTTTTTAACGAATAAATCGGTTTGTTAATATACGTATATACCTAAAAAATTGGCCGATTTTTTAACGAATAAATCCGTTTGTTAATATACGTATATACCTAAAGGCTAAATTTTGGATTTCATTTTAGAAATCAAACTCTCTTTGCTTGTTCGTCGAATCTTACTGTCATCTTCTATTTTTGGTTGTCTTCGTTAGATCTTATCTTCATCTTCCATTTATAGCCATTTATCATCTCCGTTAGATCTTATCTTTGCCAGATCTCTCTCAAAATGCCGCTGGAGCTTTAAACATCGGAGATAGATGTGGAAAGCCTCTGCGGGCTTGCGATGCACACGAAGTTGCTCTTTTTCATTCGCAATTTTATTTTTAACTCCAAGCACGTGTTATTTCTTCGTATCGGACCACCATATGGGAAAATTCTTCATGCTTACCCGAAAAGTCACCAAATAAAGGAAGAAAATAAGGGCATGAGATTCTTTCCCAGGCTAGAATGTGCTGCTTAAATCGCTCCTCTCCTTTCAGTCGAGTCATTCTGATCCCTCTCTTATATGTACGACTTGCATGTGTTAAGCATGTGAAAAAAAGACATAGCATTATTTCTCAAAGATAGTGTTATTGGCTAAGAAAGCAGTCTATAGCGATGTTTTCAGCGAAAGACGAGTGAAGTTTTCACAAGTAAACTACTTCTGTTGCCTTATGGTGCAGTCTCCGTTCTAACGAGTAAGCTATGGATACAATTTCTGAAGTAAGAGTCATGGGGCGAAGTGTCTAAAGAAGAAGTGCAATCTGTCTACCATATCTCTCAAAAACAAGATTTGAAAAAAGAATATTGTGTGAGGTATGGAAACTGGATGGATGGAGAAGCAAAAAATTCGAGAGTTGATGATTGGTTTTGGAGTGAAACTCTGATTTTGTTGTCAATCTATGTTTATATAGATCACGATATTCAATTTATTGTTATTTAAGGTTTCTTAACTTATAACAGATAAGGATTGTTTGTATAGAATTCGAGTATGTCCAGTTTCTGTTATTCAAGTTTCTTGATAGATAATAGATAAGGATTGCTTGTATAAAATTCGAGCATGTTCGGTTTACTATTATTCAATGTCTAGTTTACTTATTCAAGGTTTCTTAATAGATAATAGATAAAGATAATTCGATAGTTTTATCTACAAGAGTACAAACTAAAGGGGATTTCTTATTTATTTTAATTTCTTGTGTTATATATGCTCTCTTAAAGTATTCAATTTGTTGATCTAAAACTTCAAAACTGAAAACTACACTTGCTAACACTTGGTGATTTGAAGTAGAGCACACGGATAAGTGAGTAAGATTTTATTCACCATTCTGTTGTTGGTCTTCTTTTAGTGCATATGTATGGTCATTTTAAGTTTATATAGATGTAGTTTATAAATTGTATGTGAGATATCAGATGTGAATAAATTGTAAAGAGATCTAATTTATTTTACTTTTTACGTCTTGCTATCAACGAATTGATTGGCGAGTCTATTCGACAATAGCTTTCCCCAACTTGGAAGGATTCACAAACAATCTATCTACTCAGCTATCATTTTTTTTGCATAATTTATTCCCATATTCTAAAATGGTCCCTCTGTTGTTGAGACAATGAATCAATTTCACACTACCCAATGTCCTACTTCGGTCCTCTTTCCTTTAAATTTGTTAAGACATCCAAAAAGTTGTGGTCACCCTTCTTTGGTAGAGGAGATAAGCGCACTTTAGTGTCTATTGCATACTAGGAGGATCTATGTTGTTATCATCTGCACCATTGTGACTGATAAGGATTTTAAGCACTAGTAAAATTATTAATTATTTATTAGTGGAAACTAATGCATTTCCATTAGGAAGATCGTTGATGGATACATTTCGCAGAGCCTTTATTGATTAAGTATCTTTAACATGGGGATTACTTCCTTTACATAGAGTTTATCTCATTTTTTATCAACGTACTAAGCACATTAGTCTTAATTGTCTAGAACAACACTAGACCTTTGTTCATTAATCTCCACAAGTAGGTAACTTTTATGGAATCCTTAACCATTTCTCATTATGCTTTTATTTGAATTACATTAAGAAGCTCCTTTTCTAACTTTACTTTAACTTAAACTCTGGCAAAACAAATTATTTTGAGGTTAGTACCAATTTTATAGCAGTTTAACATCGGTTGAAACTTTAAATTTTAAACCTTTTCTTTGATCGGTTCAATGTAAGATCTGATTTTTAAAACATTACTAATACATTCAAAGTTAGTCAACTAAATAAGATTTCATTATTTCAAATCATGTTTTTATAATGGGATTAGAAAATTTCATCCTAAAAATATAGAAGCTTATAATTAAGTGGATTGTTGTAAGACAAGAACAAGGATACACATGACAAGAAGCGCAAGGCTCTATAAACTGAATTCTCTAGTTTATTTCACTCACTTTCCACTATAAGAGTAAGATATATCAATTAAGTTAACTTTTATTTTCTAGTGGACTATAAGTTTAATGGGTATAGCTTAAACAATATTAGAAAATAAAGTCTAAAGCATAGTTAGCAATATAATATTTATTTTAAAAAAGTAAAAATGTCACAAGTATACAATTAAAATGTTAATTTTCATTAAATTATAATAGCCCATATTAATTAATTTAGCTTTTTTTCACTTAGATTGTGTAATCATACCATAATGCTTTTTATAACAATATGCATAGTTAAATTAATCATATAGTTAATACATCAATAGGATGTATAAATCGTACATGATTAAATAATAATAATTCAAAAGTATGACCATAATGTTAATATAGATTCAACATAATAAATATCATCAATTTATCATTTATTAGGAATTTAGAGTTACAAAATCTCATAAACAGTTACAACTATTTATAATATGTAAGAATTATATAAAATCCAATCAATCCTCACAAAACATACATTGAATAGAAACTTTCACTAAAATAAAAAGATCAGGCTCTTAACAATCTTATATGGGAGACATATCCTTGAAAAACATAAATAAATATGGCCTAGTTAATGGATCTACCAATATACTACTTATAGAAGTATACTTTAATCAGAGACTCTCATGTACTTTGCAAAGTAAAACTTATTGTTAATATGCTAGAATTGAGAAGTGTTTATACTTGTTTGAGAGAGGGCTACAATTGTAGAATTCTCACAAAACATTTCTAGCATCCTTGAAATAGATTCCATAACTCTTAGGTCTCGTTTGGTAACCAATAATGAAGGAATTGAAAAAAATAGGACTGGAAATAAAAAGTGAGAATCATAATAGGAATTAAATTACTGATTATGCATATTTGGTATAATATTAAATAAAGTTAATAGTTATGCTAATATTTGATATTAAATATTAAAAATGAGAATGAGAATTTTTTTAACTCACATTAGTCATTATATAATATATTTCATGTATAATTAATTAAAATATTTTATATTTTATAAATATCATCATCTTCATCACCATCACTTAGTTGAAGTCCCATAAATGCGGGGTCTGGGGAGGTCGTTAGTATGCAGCCTTATCCCTACTTAGTAGAGAGGCTATTTCTGATAAATCCATATGCAATGTGACATAAAGATATAACAAAAATTATACATGGATGCGCATAAAAAATAATAAAATAATAAAATTAAGTAAATACAAAAATGCAAAAATACAAATAAGTAATATAACAACACCCAATAGAAATCTCACTAATTCAAGGAATCTAGGGAGGTCCAGTAGTGCACAACCTTACTCTTAGCTAGTAAAAAGGTTGTTTCTAAATGACCCACAAATAGAGAGAAAACTAATAATAATAATAATAATAATAATAATAATAATAATAAGAAGAAGAAGAAGAAGAAGAAGAAGAAGAAGAAGAAGAAGAAGTGACAAATGGTTGATTATGATTATGATTGTGATTGAAAGGCATCCAATAATTGTAACAAAACACTCGAAAAGTGGCAGATGGTAGATGGAAAACTGGTAAAGTCACACTCTTAATTGGTAACAGAGGCGAGGAGCTCCTCAAATGCAAAAAATTTTCTTATAAAGTTGATCTGAAAAGTCAAGTCACAAGACATAACAGCTAGTCAACAACTAACAACTAGAGAGATAGAGACTAAACAATTAAATAAAATCTAGGAACAATATTTTTTTAATGATTATCAAAAATCCCAGTGATTGCCCTGTCAAAATCACAAATCAACCTCGAGGGCTATTCCTCTCTCGTGAACACTCCAGAGTCTAGACTTTAGTGGAGTTACGTTATTCATTCCTATCAATCTAAAAAAGGATACACAGAAAAGAGATAAAAGAAGAAGAAGAATTGAACCAAAAAAATAGCTTCATACATGAAGTAGCAACTACGAAGGTACACAATGTAAGTATAAAGTATGATAATGTTAGTATGTCAAACTGTATAGAAGAAAAGAAAAGTGTTTGGTTTCCTAGAAAGTGAGAGGAATTGACCCAAAAAATAAATTAAGCGGAGTTAATAAAGCAAAAGAGTGTGTCTGAGATGTTGTTTAGGATAACGAAGAACAACCCAGAAAGCAAAAATATGAGAGTAAAAACCTAATTTCTAAAACTATGAAAAATGATGTTTTTCGTTACAAAGTTACAAACTTTAGCACTTCTGAAGTGGAGAGCTTAAGTGCACTGTAGATGTTGGTCATTCTCTAAGGGCGTGAAATCACAAGCACAAAAAGAGCTTGTCAAGAAGAGACACACTTCAAGCGATTCACATAAAGAACAAACCTTTTGTACAGAAAAAATAGAGATAGACTCAAAAGTTAGAAGCATTGATTAAAACGCATGTTACAAAAAAATGAAGTAATAGATTGTAACAAATCTACCTTTACCAGAGCTTTTTAGAAGGCATAACCTGATACAGGTAACGGAAGAGAGATAAAGGTGAGCTCGTTCCTTGCAACTTTGACACTCCACTTCAAAACCTGCAAAAATAAATGAAGAAAAACAACAATCTAAAATATTAATTATTGCAAACTGCTTAGGCTAAAGATACACTAATTAACATTTCACAGAGCTTGAAGTCTTTGATAACTTAGTGTTGGACAACGAGGAGGGAGATCTCTGGTCAAAACCTTAAGCAAAACAAAAGATTTACCTAATTACATATAAAAACTAACAAGACGAGAGTAAGGCACGGTCACTGACGACAGTAACAAGATTAAAACAATCCAAATATGATATGGACATAAATTAGAGATTGATATTGTATAGATAATGTAGGAGATAACTTGCAGGAAGTGCTCATTGGCTGCACATTTCACCCCCTAACTTTTATCCTATGAAAAAGAAAAGAAAATCATGCAACTGAGAACCAATCATATAATACTAACCAGGAGAAAAGAAGAAGGCTCTTTCACTGAAAGTAAGCAGAAAATTTTCACAAAAATGCATGGGATTTTAGTGAAAACTTAAAGAAAAGCAAACCTTATCATCAACTATGGGTGGACACAGAGAGGAAAAGAAAGAGAAAGGCAGATACTTCAGGTACTTAGAAACCAAAAGAGATCATGGGGTAAGAAGATGGAGAATAATAGGAGAGACCCAGAAGAGAAAGAGAGAAAAAGATTTCACTTCGGTGATTCCTCTAGAACCTTAGCGACTCACATGCACATAAAGTCACCGTGAAGTACAATCTTAGGGTTTCATCTTCTCACCACAAGAATCAGAAGGCCCACTTCGCAACCCCATCTTCTGTTTGCTTTATCCTCATGAGCGCTCTGGTCTCCTCCGACCTTCACCAAAAGCTCAACGTTTGATCCATGGTTGTCCGCAACTTTCCTGGAGTATTTTATAGAAAAGCCTCAACTAAACAGTATAACATCATTTCTAATCATCTCCAGAATCTTATAATCTTCGAAGAAATCTTAACTTTGAGAAGATTATAAGCTGTCGGTGTGAGAAATAAGGGAGAATACAAGAAGAAATGGAAGAGAAAGCTGAAAAGATAATCAAACACATGTTTACCAACTTATAACAAAATGTAGAACAACAATTAACAACACATGTATAACACTCATTTGTAAAGTTTCAAACTTGGAAATATTATACCCGTCAAAAGCTCAGATCTACAAGATACTTATCAAAATCGACCTGCACCCAACTAAGCTAAAATAGAGATAACAACAAACAGATGCCCAGTTTAACCCATAAATAGGTTTCCATAAAAGCAACCTTAAGCTCCTTAAGAGCAACCAGAAACCAACATTTTTTAAACAAAAGGACTTAACAAGTGAGATTTATGTCAAAGAAACCAGCATTACTACAACTGAACAAGTATATACACTCAACATGTTCATAAAAAACAAAGACAAGTTTTTATGGCTTCATAAAGGAGGAAAAAACACAAACTTTGCTGTCAAAATCCAAACTTTGAAACTCAAACCTCATAAACGGAAAAAACAAATGAGGATAACCCTTTACAGAAAAACACAAAAGGAACCAAATGTAAGACATAGATCATTTCGGAATCATGATGAATGATTTTTACGATAAGAATAAAAGTATCAAAAAAAATAATTATTAAAGAAGTTAATACAAAAGATCGTAATATGTCATTTTAATTTGATAAGAATCAATATCTTGATAATAACTTGATATGCTAATAATATATTTTATCTTTTATTCTTGATTTTTGATTCCAGCTTATACCTACACTCCCCTTATGAATAAAAGTCCAAGGTTGTCTAGGATTCATTCCAATTTTGTCATTCCCTATTTTATCTATTACTAGCAAACAAACAACTAAAAGTTAGGTAATAAATGTTGCATTCTCATTTCCATCTCTTTATTATTAGTTATGAAACAAGGCCTTAATGTAAAAATAAAGTTCTACAACTATGTTGTATGATAAGTTGCATCATAACGCGCCATATACTCCACTATGGTCAGGAGTTGTAAGTATTTGTTTGATACCTTTTCACAAAAAACTCCTACCATCATAAAGATGTATTTAGAGCTAGATTCTTATCATCCACGCAACCTGTATAATACGAATCATTGAAATTAACCACTTTAAGAGTATCTATATATTGATATGTCAACTTAAGATCCTTGGTACCTTGAAAATATCACAAGACTTTCTTAGACAATTTCTAATAATTTTGACTAGGATCACTTATATTTACTAAGCATACTAACTATTAAGGCAATATCAGGATTTGTGTACTTGAGTATGTATCATATTTATAATCATAAGGGATTACATTTATTTGATTTTTTTAACATCATTATGAGGTTATTGAGCCTAAAAGAAATTATGACCTTTTATAGCTAGACTGTTTATATCGGCCCTGTGAAAATTTTTCCCATTAATTTAAGCATAATAGCTTAGGGAGTGAATGTATGAGAAGAAATTAAGGGTATTTTCGGTATATAGCTTAAGTACCAAGGGTAAAGAGGACTTTTGAGAAAGGCATGGTGGACATGTCTCTTT
>JAOQMS010000179.1:9552623-9578387 GCA_027563885.1 Erythroxylum longipes
AATCCGAAAGTGATCAAGGTGTTATCGTATGGGAGATAAACTCACGTAACTACGATATTCTGCATGGCTACGATATTTTGCATGGGAGTCAGGAGGTCAGGTCTCGACATGCTTGGTATCAGAGTAAGTAGGAGTTAGACTCCGAAAACCGGGTCTGACATGCTTAGTATTAGAGCAAGTAGGAGTTAGGCTCCGAAAACAGGGTCTGACAGTTTACATAAGAATTTAGTTGTACTTTGAGATAATGAGAATACCATTGCCCTATCATAAAGAATTTGTATACCTAAAATATATGATACTTCACCAAAATCCTTTATATCAAAATGGTCAAACATTAATTTTTTTGACTTAATTAGTTGATCAATATCATTATCAACAAGTAAGATATCATCAAACTTATAAAACCAGAAATATATACTTACTCCTATTAAACTTTTTATATATACATTGATCAATAATTTTTTTCTTGAAGTTATTAGTATTGTGAAAATTTCATCAAATTTAAGAACCGCTACCTTAGAACTTATTTCAACTTATATATTGACTTTAAACTTACAAACCAATTTTTTTTTCTCAGTTACCTTAAAACCAATAGGTTAAAGTATGTAAACATCATAATTTATGTCTCAGTTTTAAAAAGTTGTTTTTACATCCATTTAATGAAACTCTAGATCAAAATGAGTCACATTTTTCATAATGATTTGTAAAAAGACTTTAGTGGAAATAGGAGAGAAGATCTATTTATACTCAAAACCTTCTCGTTGGTTATAATTTTTAACTACTATCCTTACTTTATACTCTCCACTTGACTTTAGCGTTACACTTGATCTTGAATACCCGTTTACATTTAATGAACTTATAACCTTTTAGTAACTCTACCAAGCTTTATAGTTTATTTTATGAAATAAAGTTTATCTCATCATTCATAACATCCATTTAAAATTTAATTGAGGACTAGAAATAGCTTTCTTGTTGGTTGTTAGATTTAAGGTGCTACCAATGTCATAATCATACTTTAAATATTTAATACAGTCATAAAAATTTACAAATCTATAAAGCACTTTTAATCTCCTTAAATATGCATCTTCTGTGACTACATCTAGAGCTTCTTATTTTACCTACTCAACAAGTTCTTCTCGCATGGCTATTGGAGAGAAAGCGAATTTGCATATGGACAATGATAAGTGTTCCATAAACATAAATTTTTCTAGGCCTTTAGCTTATATCAATATCATCTTTGAAGTAGATAGTTCTATCTGATTTAATAACTATGATATTATATGATGGACAGTAGAGCTTGGAACACCTTGATCCCATACAATAATTAATCAAGTAGCCATTGATGGTCTCAAGATTATGTTTTTTATATTGCAGATTTTAGGGTCTCACTTCTACTTTACAGCCTTAAACATGAAAATGATACAAAGTTAGTTTTTTTTTATGACCACAACTTATAAGGAGTTTTGGAAACAAACTTTGTGGGCAATTGATGCAAAATATAAGCTACAATTCTTAAAGTATCAACTATAGGAACTTTAGTAAGGAAAGGTCACCGATATACATCACGCCATATTAATAACTGTGTGATTTATTCTTTCCACTAGTCCATTTTCCAAGGTGTACTGAACATGTGTATTGAGCATCAATGCTACAAACTTATATGTATCTTACAAAAGGTCCAAGATTGTGTCCCATCTCATCATATCTCTTATAATACTCACCACCTCTATTAAAATGAACTACTTTAATCCTTTTTTGAAAAGTCAAAATGTTGTACAATTTAATTTTTATCAATCTTTTCATTCTTTATCTAGAAATATAGCCTAATTGCTTATGCCATAAAATAGAAGACTTTTTATTCAATCTCGACCTCTTTGTAATAGCAATAGTATTAAAAGAAGAAGAAGACGAGACATATCCACCAAGATAAGCTTGTAAAGATTACCATACAAAATTTTATTTTTAATCAAAAAATTATCATAGTACAAAGTTAATCTTCCGTATTCGAAAAGAAAAGTAAATTTGGTTCTATAAAAAATAGGTATAAAAACTCTGAATTTCTCCTAATTGAGGGCATGTATGCAACTTCATATTAACTCTATTCTCGTACTTCTTGCCTTTCCTTTCTTTATGTAATCCTCTTTATTAGTAAGAATGGTGGTCATCTCCTCTATAGTCTCTTACTCTTTAGATCATTATAATTAGTTCTAATAGAGTTAAATTGAAAATTGAGATGGAAGAGTTCTTGCAATAAACTACATAATGTAGTCCTTATTAAGTTTCATGCTGATTGACTTAATCTTGTGATAACAAGCCATAATCTTATCAATATGCTCTCTAATCTCACTATCACGATCATAAATAGTGGAATGCATATTGCTTAAGAACATATTCTTATTGCTTAAGAACATATTCTTCTCATTCTTAAGAAATTTCTTATATTTCTTGTTAATGGCTTTAAGAAAGTTCTTAGCATTCTCAGTCTTTGTAATGCTATCATGTATATAATTTTTTAAGTGATACCTTATGATCATCAAATAATATCAGCTCAAGTGCTCCTACTTATCATAAAGATTCTTATTATTAACACAAGTCTTAATAGTGAGTTTAGTTAGAGAGCCCTCTTTTAAGGCTAAATATAATTTCATGATTGTTAAATTCATCGGAAGAGATTCAACTTGTTTGAGGTTAGTCATTTTAAGTTTCAAAATGACATAGAATTCAGGATTACTCAAAGTTAAAGAAAAATCATAAGAGGAACATCAATATGTACGTAAAATAAGATGACATTATTTGTCATTTCTTTAACTTCCCTAAATGATCCAAAAGTGCTTATCGAATGCTAAAATCTATTGAGCATCAAAAAATGGATTCATTTACATATAAGAGCAATATATTAAATATCACAATTAAATGCATTAATAAACTATAAATATGATAGTCAAATTGTATCGATTTATAATATTTAATAAATTATTTTACCAATCCAAATATTATACCAAATAATGAACTCATCAATAAGATAAGTTCATTGGTTCTATGAATATAACAAAAAAGATCAATTAATATTAATAAAAATATTCTAATGCATAGACTTATGAGAGGTAAGTTCATGAGTACGCAATATGTAATTATACCTAAAAACATGATGATAAAATTAATATAATCAAAATGTTAAATTAAAAGAATGATAACTAGTCAAACATGACAAGTAAAGCTATATAAGACAAGAAAAAAAACATAATAGAAATAAGCTATAGTTCTATGAATCCAATTCCTCAATCTATTTTTTGAAGCTTAAGGTCTGTAGCCTAAGTTCGAGGTCAATCGGAGCTAGATAGCCTAAAGCTTGATTTAGTTTAGGCCAAGCCTAACATTTTTAATTTAATTTAATTAGTTGTAAAAATTAATATTGTTTTGCTCAAAATGATGTTGTTAGTACTTGAAATATTTAGACTTTTGGTAAGGCTAAGAAAAAAGCCCAAACCCAGTCTAAAATTTAATCATCTTGGATCGAGCTTGTTGATTATAGGCAATCAGAGTCGGGTCAAGTTTAGGTACAAATGTAATCCCTACTCCCCACCATCATGAAAGAGCAAGATGTATTAATTATATTAAATGTCATTTTTTGATAGGTCACAAGTTAATGAAGAGGCTTAGATAAGGTTGAAGAATAGACTTGAGGCCTAAACCATGGTTAATAATAATTTCTACCTCATAAATGATCATAATGTCACATTCATATAACTAAATTGTTAATTATTATTAGATTATATAAGTTAACGTTAAATAAGTGGACATTAATTAAAGGATTAACTACATTTTCAAACAGTAAATAAGATTGAGGTCTCCCTAGTAATGATTAGTAAGTCTGTGCATTGTAGAATTGACACATTACAGGATGATGATTTCTTCCATAAGCCAACTTATGAAATAAAACACCGGTTCCCAAATCTATGAGTGGTTGGCAATGTTTAATGTAAACAAAATAACAGCCTAGTCATAACTAGAATTGCATATGAATTGCAATCCCTTAATAAGGTTCTCAACTTCGTAAGCACGTGAGACCACTGGTTCACACCTCTCCTCTTCTTCCACTTCCTTTTGACACATAGTTGGACATTCCCCAGCCAGAATCCATCATTGACTGCCTTGTAGTTCAGAAGGGGAAGTATTGGCCAAAACTTGAAATTTAGTCAAATGGAAGGGAGTTGCGGTGGAGGATGTAATATGGGAGGATGCTCAACATATCTCCCATTCTTTTCTCACTTCCATCCTTGTTGACAAGGATTCTAAAGAGGTGGAAACTTGATATGAGTATGTACATAGGGGTATATGTGGGTGATAATGGTCTGTGTGGCTGGTAGTGTTTGTACTTTAAATTGCATGAGTTTGTTATTTCCTTAAATGGATGTTGTCAGCTTGTTATTAGGAGACGTGGGTCTAGTATGTCTACATCCTTATTTTCATTATTTTAGCATCATTTAATGGAAGGATGTTGTCAAAGTCCTGTATTTAAGTCTTGTAGTTTGTTATGAGAGGAAAAGAAAGAAAAGAAAAAAAGAAAGTATTTGAACTGCTCTCTCTAGCACTTGCTCTCTCTAGTTTCCTTCTCTCCTAAAAATTCTCGTATCAATTGGTACTAGAGATAGGTTTGCTCACATGGAAACATGCGGCAAGACTAATGTTGAATTTCATAATGACGTGAATGAGATCCTAACTTGCCATGAGTCTTGAATGGATCAATATCAATCTCATTATGAAAACTTAAACGCAACCCTTCAAACAATGCTTAATGAAGTGCAATCCTTATGACTCCAAGGTACTCACGTTAATTCATTAGAAGTGAACCTCTTCGCCATTGGGGAAACTTCTTATTCATCCGATGTCAAGTGATCAACCCTTAATTAATTTGTCGTTACCATTATCGTTGAATTTTCCTTATTTCCATGGTGATGATCATATAGGTTGGATATACATAACAAAGCCATATTTTGAATTTAAGGCAATACCACCCAATCAACAAGTTCCATTAACTTCGTTCCATCTCGAAGACATAGCCTTATAGTGGCACCGTTGGCTTATGAAATTCAAGGGACCATTGACGTGGTTAGAATTCACTAAAGCACTATTGCTTTGCTTCGCCCGATTGAATTTGATGATCCCTCTAAAGCTTTTTCCCGAGTTAAGCAACTAACCACTGTGGAAGCTTATAAAGAAACCTTCAAACGACTCTCCTACCAAGTGGATGGGTTACTTGAAAGCTTCTTATCGAGTGTTTTATGACAAGCTTACGAGGCAATATATGACTCAATGTGAAGATTAAGCAACCACATTCATTTAAAAAGGCTATTGGCAAAGCCAGGCTAATCAAGGAACGAAACCACCTCAGCAAGAAAAATTTGGCACCAACATGTCCATTCACTATTACCGGTCTCTCCAAATGCTGGTTTATTAAGACCCCCACTCACTTTGCGATCAACTCTACCTTTGAATCCATTACCAATATGCCAATTGACAACTCAATAAGCTCGCGAGTGAAGAGAAAAAGACCTATAATATTGTTATGATGAATGTTTCATGCTAGGACATAGATGTGGAAGATCATGGTTTTTCATGATTGAGGATGCTCCAGACCATGAACCAGCTAAAATGGACATAGTCGAAGAAGCCAAAGATGTAGGAAATCCACTAATCGAATTATCATTTAAGGCAATCATAGAAACCTTCCTTTGTAACGAAGATCTTACGGTGTTAATTGATGGAGGCAACACTCACAACTTCATTAACCATATAGTGGTAACCAATTTTGGGTTACTTGTGGATCGACAATAGCAGTTCCAAGTTATGGTGACCAATTTTAACATAATAGAATGCATGGTTATGTGCAGGTCACTGATCATCTCTGTTCAAGGTACCCTCATCACCATAACTATTTCGTTTTACCCATTACTGCATGTCAATTAGTGTTAGGTGTCCAATGGCTTAAAACTTTAGGCCCCATTGAAATTGATTATAAAAATCTTACAATGACCTTCAAACTGGATGGCATTTCCCATATTCTGCATGGACTACGAGGAATGAGCTTACAAAAGTTAACAGAAAAAGAACTACAAGGGTTTTGTAGCTTCAGATCTTTTCTTCGCACTTGAACCGTGCACAACGATGAGGCCATTCTTGCCTATCTAGGGGACCTACAATGACTCTTGGATGAATTCACATGAATTTTCTCCACACCATAGGAATTACCGCCTTAGAGGTCATATGACCTTCGGATTCCTTTGCTTCCATGAACTAGACCAGTGAATGTTCAACCATACAATTACCCTCATTATCAAAAGAATAAGATTGAAAAGCTAGTATAAGAACATCTACTTATCGGTGCAATTCGACCAAGCTGGAGTCCTTTATCCTCCCCGATTCACTTAGTCAAAAAGGCAAACGGAGATTGGAGATTTTGTGCAGTCTATCGAGCTTTAAATGGGATTACTATCAAGGATAAATTTCCTATCCTACGATCGATGAGCTTTTAGATGAATTGCATTGAGAGATTTTTTTCTCCAAATTGGTCCTCCTAATCGGATATCACTAGATTCGCGTCAATAAGGATGATGTTCATAAGACTGCTTTTTGCAACCATAACAGTTATTATAAGTTCGTGGTGATGTCGTTTGGACTGACCAATGCCCCCAACTACTTTTTAGAGTTTAATGAACGAGATCCTTGAACCAAACCTCTTAAAAATCTTTTAAAAATATCCTGGTTTTCTTTGATGATATCATTGTTTATTCAAAATCTTGAGAAGAGCATTTGAAGCATTTGCATATTGTTTTTACTATTTTGTCTACTAATAAATTGTTTGTGAAGGCTTCTAAATGCACATTTGTAGTTACAAAAGTGACATTTTTAGGACACATTACCTCAGATGAAGGTGTTGCAGTGGATCATTCGAAGATATAGTTTGTGCTTAACTGGCACATTCCTACTTCAACCAGAGTTGTCCATGGGGTTTTCTAATAATCTGAGTATTATCATAAATTCATCAAACACTTTGGAGGAATTGCATCCCCACTTAATCTGCTCTTATCAAAAGATTCTATTGGATGAAGCAGCCTCACGAGCTTTTAAATAGTTAAAGGAAGCACTCACTTCACTGCCAGTTCTGGCCTTACAGGAATTTTCTCAGTCTTTCGTAATTGAATGTGATGCAAGCAATATAAGAATTAGAGTGGTTCTGTCACAACAAGGTTAACCAATTACCTATTTCAGTAAGGCTTTAAAAGGGTCCACATTCTTTTGGTCTACTTACGGAAAGGAAATACTGGCCTTCGTGAAATCCATTAGGAAGTGCCGATCGTATTTGCTGGGACACACTTTTACAGTTCGAACTGATCAACAAAGTCTCAAGCACTTATTATAACAATGAATCTCAACTCTGGCTCAAACACGTTAGTAAACCAAACTTTTGGGTTATGACTATATCATTGAATACAAGCGTGGCTTTGAGAATACCACAGCTAACTCTTTATCTTGCGTGGTCGAGTTTTAGTTCATCTCAGTTTCCATGCCCAAGGTAGATTGGTAGTCCCAACTTCAGGAGAAGGTCCAATAGGACCCATATTATTCATACATGGAAACTCAATCCTTTCTAAACCATTTACAAAATAAGATGGTGTATGGTTCCTCAGTGATCGGGTCTACTTAAATCCACATTCACCTCTGTTTTCACAGATTTTGACTGAGTGTCACAGCACACCTATAGGTGGGCATTTCGGTTTTGCCAAAACTCTATCACTTGTAAAAGTCTCCTGTGCTTGGGAGGGCATGAAATAGGTGGTCAAGAACTACATCGGACAATGCTCTGTTTGTCAACGCTTTAAGATTAATTGCCTCAAGCCAGCCAAATTGCTTCAACCTCTTCCTACACCGACACAAGTATGGACTGACATTGTCATAGGCTTCATTGAGGGCCTACCCACTTTTAATGGCTATTCCATCATTACGAAGTATGCTCACCTCATTCCATTAAAGAACCCATTTACTGCTTTAACTGTTGTTATGGCTTTTGTTTCCTATGTGGTTAAACGTCATGAAATTTTGGATAGTGAGTTACCAAGATTTGTTGAGGCTTTTGTTTCGTATGTGGTTAAACGTCATGAAATTTCAGGTTCAATAGTAAGTTACCAAGATAAGATTTTCTTAAGTACTTTTTGGAAGACTCTCTCTGAATTGCAAGGCACCTAATTCCTAATGAGTTCAATCTACCATCCACAGACGGATGGACAATCCGAATTCACCAATCAGCTCTTTGAACAATATTTACGTTGTTTTGCCGAAGATCAGCTCAAGAAATGTATGGAATGGTTGCCATTGGCATAATTCAATTATAATATTTCAATTCATTCTTCCATTAACATGACCTATTTAAAACCTTATATGGAGTCTCTCCTTCCCGTTTGCTAGCCTATGTTCCTAGTACTACAGTATTACAAGCAGTGGATACTTGTCTTTGAGACCTTGATGCAGTTCTTAAGGAACTCAAACATAATTTGTCTTTGGCTCATGACAAAATGATGATATATACGAATCAGCGTAGGTGTGATATGAATTTTCGAGTTGGGGATCAAGTATATCTGAAGTTACATCCATAGCGAAATCCTCAGTAGCTTCTAGGAGCTTTATGAAATTGTCTCCACATTTTTACGGCCCATTCCTTGTTGAAAAAGCGGATGCTGTGGCCTATGGATTGTCTTTACCGCCGAGAGCACAAATTCATAATATTTTTCATGTTAGTTAACTTCACAAGCACGTGGGACCAACCACTGATTCATACCTCTCCTCTTCTTCCACTTCCTGTTAACACAGAGTTGGACATTTTGCAGCCAGAAACCATCATTGACCGCTGTGTAGTTCAAAAGGGGAAGTATTGGCCAAAACTTGAAATTTTAGTCAAATGGAAAGGGCCTGCAGTGTGCAACATGGGAGGATGCTCACGTTTCTCCCGTTCTTTTGGCCAAGGATCCTCTGTCCAATTTTATGGTGTCTTATTCTGTCCTATGAATCTCAACCATTTATTTATGCGAGTTTCGCGTGGGTCCCGCGTAAATAAATGTGGAACCCGCATAAATAAATGACTGAGATTCATGGGACATAATAAGATACCATAAAATTAAACAGAAGATCCAGTCTCCGTTCTTTTCCCACTTTCATCCTTGCGGGCAAGGATTCTAGGGGGGGACTTGATACGAGTATGTACATGGGAGGGTATACATTGGTGATAATGGTTTGCATGGCTGGTAGTGTTTGTAGTTTAGACTGCATGAGGTTGCTCTTAATCGCCCCCATAAGTCGACGCTGCAACAACTGCCAACCGCCTCTCTCAATCTGACCGCTCCTTTTATGATCTTTCGGTTGGAATAAAACATTAAATTAGATAGAAGAGAGAGACTGCAAGGACTTGGACTCTTATGGGCCGATCAGGCCCAATATACGAGCCCTGCATTGGAACCTATATAAGGCATCTTAATCACACCCTAGCTTAGTCCGGCCTAGGGTTTCTGTCTTCCTGCGTCGCAGGCGCGCTCCCCTGTTCACTCCATCGACGCTTATCCCTCCCCCGGTAATGTATACTCTACAAGTTACGATCTTTTTCATTACCGTTGAAGTTTTCGAATCCGGCCAAGAGGCATTTTTTTAAAAAAAATTCTGTTTCGTTGATCTTTTACTTGAACAAAGTTGATGATAAATAGAAAAGATTTTGCTTTTATCTATAGTTTTCTTTCGTTGACTACCAGTGTTGTTAAGTTCTGATGGCTCCTCAAACTGGATTAAATGTCTTGGTTTTGCGTGTTAACGATCTTAAGCGTTTCAGTTTTAACAAGTTAGTGGCGGTCTAATGTCGTTATATATCCATTGGCTTCTTTTTTTCTTTCATAACCCTTTGTTGACGGTGCTATAAGAATCTAAATCTAATGGTTAATGAAATAAATGCAATGGGAGGATATAATTATTGGGATATTCCGAATTAGTGAAGTCCTGAAGTCTCCATGTACAAGCAAATTGAAAGGGGCAACCTTCCCAATGCAGCGTTCTTACCCTTTTGAAGATGGAACAAGTCACTAATTAGCTCAATTTGGGTTTCTTTTGTTGTTTTTTGGGGTTCTTTATCAATGGCAGTTCTGTGAGGATGTTTACTACGAAGCAGAAAATCCACAAAGATAACGACGCCGAACCGACTGAATTTGAGGAGTCAGTGGCTCAGGTAAGAATTGTGCAACTATGTGCTGTAAATTTGAAGTAAACTGAGTGTGCAATTTGTAATGTTAACTTTTCGATCTTTGTAGGCTCTCTTTGATTTGGAAAATACCAATCAAGAGCTGAAAAGTGACCTCAAGGATCTCTACATAAATTCAGCAATGTAAGGATGTGTGATGCATGCATTTTAGATGTACTTGGATTCTTTTAGCTTACTAAACTTCCATTTTGCAGTCAGGTTGATGTCTCTGGGAACCGCAAGGCTGTTGTTATCCATGTTCCTTACAGATTGAGGAAAGTTTACCGAAAGATTCATGTTAGGCTTGTTAGAGAACTGGAGAAGAAGTTCAGCGGGAAGGTATTGAAGACTGCTTTTGTTGATTCTCATGTATTGGATGGACCTACAAATCAGAAGCAAGATGACCAATAATTATTAAATACGAAAAAATTTTGGAGTATTAAGTGTCAATCTCAATCTCAGTTACACCGTCTTGTTTTCTTAAGCGGATGTTAATGGAGTGGACAGTAGTATTTCATTTAGCAATATGTGTGACATAGAATATGAACTTGTTTTCATTGTTGCCAACTTCATTAACTGCTTACATTTTTGTCATTCTTCCAGTTATAATTTGTTTTTTTCTCTCTTTTTATTTAAATTGTTCTGTATAGTATATGAACTCTATCTGGTATTGTTCCAGGTTTCTGCTGTCAAATAATATCTGTGTTGATTCTGTGTGTTAGGATGTTATCTTGCTTGCCACAAGGAGGATATTGAGGCCTCCAAAGAAAGGTTCTGCTGTTCAGAGGCCTCGAAGCCGCACCCTGACTGCTGTGCATGAGGCAATGCTGGAAGATGTTGTTTTGCCCGCTGAGATTGTTGGAAAGCGCATTAGATACAGAGTTGATGGTTCGAAAATTATGAAGGTAATTCAATTTCGTCTTTTTAGATAAATATGGGGTTTCCTTTCTGGAGTTAGGGTTTTTCAATGATTGTCAACTGTTTATTGCTCTGCAAAGTGGTTGCCGGTTCTTAGTTGAGAAATGACATGGGAACTGTTTGTAACCTATCATTATTTTGAAGGGTATCCCTCATAAAGGCAATTGATATCGTAGTGCTGCTGGATTCAGACTGTGTTCTATTGTTGCAGGTATTCTTGGACCCAAAGGAACGGAACAACACAGAGTACAAGTTGGAGACGTTTTCTGCAGTTTACAGGAAGCTTGCTGGAAAAGATGTCGTGTTTGAGTATCCAGTAATGGAGGCATAGAGTTTTGGTATTGTTACGCCATTTGAAATGTTTCTCAAGTAGTTGATTGCCCTATTTAAATTTTGACAATTTTGAGTTGGTTGAGCATGCAGAAAACCAATCAATTGATATTGATGATTATCTGATTTTCCTCACAGTGATGACACGGGCCATCTTTTGTCATGATACAATCCTTCACTCCGAATAGTTTACTTGACCAGATTTTACTATACTAGCGTTCGTGTTATTGATTTGTATTGATCTGCTTTAATACAAATCAGTAAGCCTCTCTTTAATGTTACAGTTTACCGGGCACTTACTAGCTCGTTTGTATTTTCTGCTGACTAACGATTTATTGATTTGAGGAAACAATTCCATATCAACAGGGCTCATGGACCTTTCTGTAGATGGACCTGTATCTTTCCACTGTGATCCTCAGTCTTTTAGAAGACTATAAAATCAAATTTCCCTCGAATTATATTATCTTCAATTTGGGTTAAAGAAAAAGCAAAAATAATGCCTCGGTGTCTTTTCTCTGATTAAGAAAATCTCAAATTTTATTAAAATTTTATAATTGTACTTGAGAAATGGTAGTAAAATAAATTTATTGTAAAAATAAATATTTTTTGCGGTTAAGGATGCTAATGAGTTAGGTCGGGTTGTGTTTAGCCTGGCCTAGTTTGGACTCAGTCATGATGAGCTGCAGGCCTGTTTTTGGATAAAATAACGCTATTTTGTTTAAAATAGGTGGGTTGCGGATTGAACCGGCTGAGATTGCCAAGTAGCGTAGAAAGGAGGGATTTTTGTAAGAAAATTATTTATTTAAAATTACTGGCAAAAAATTCCTACTTTACCCATTCATCTCTCTCCTCTTAAGTAAAAGGTTTACCAACGACTTGGGCACTGTATCCATTAAGATGCCAAGATTGAATTGACTTCTCCGGATTTTGGAAGACAATTTGTACAAAGTCGTGAACAGTGGTCCCGATTACAGACGCTCCAAGTCCTAGTTTAGCATTAATAGGTTTGATAGGAATTGAGTTCAGCTTTAAGACACTGGGAATGGGAACTTCAAAGGCGTAGCTGGATCGACGTAGGCATAGTGTCAGGACCACCAAGGTGAAGTAAAAGGAAGGGTGTCCAAAAAGCCAGAAGGTCCGGGTTTTCTTTAGGAGCAGTTTTGTCAATGGGGTTTGAAAGTTTTTGCTATTTTGGCTACTGGAGGTGAGGCCTACAGCGAAGTTGGCCCTTACAATTCCGTAATGATGAGCCTCTGGAGTTCTGACACTGCGTTTTCTGTGGGGGGCAAACAACGCCAGAATGGTCCGCAACGAGAGGCTAAAAAGAAGAGCACCTCAAATGTTCCCCTGTTCCCATATTCTCCACACTACTTGTGGAATTGAATCAACCATGTTTTAACCTACTCTAGTATTTGGAATTTGAGTCTTTCACCAAGTTTTTGTTGGGTAGTGATGGACTGAAATTGAAGGGTACCATATAGGTAAAATCGGGTTTTCTTAATTAATCTTTTTAATTTTTAAGTAACTAATTTTTTTCAATGTAAACAGTATTAATACAGGATCTAATGATAAATTTTTTAATAAAAAATAAAAATTTAAGCATTTTATTTTTACAAGTTATAACTATAAAATTCAATGAAATTTGAATTATGTGAGCTGGATCCAGAAAGCTCAGGTTGTAACTCCAGAGTCATACATTCAAGGGTTTTACCTATCGGGCAAAAAGTGCGTTGGCACCCACCACCAACAAGCTAGATCAAAGTTAATACGGATGGTGCAGTCCAGCTCGGATCATCCCTAGGTACTGCTGGGAGCTTATTGCGGGACTGTACAGGGCAATGGCGTGGCGGATTCTTGACTGAATTAGGTGAATGTTCACCTTTGATGGCTGAACTATGAGAGGTGCATGATGGCCTTACACTGGCTTGGACTCTTAATTACCAACATGTGGTCCTTGAAACAGATTCGCTAGAGGTTATTAATATTTTGCATCTTCCTAAGGATTTTTTACTGAAGATTCTTTTTTGGTGCAGGATATCCTGGAGATGCTGGCTCGTGATTCGAACGTGCAATTTCAACACATCGCTCGAGAAGAGAATCAGAGCGCCGTTCATTTGACTACACTAGCATCATCATCATCATCATCATCATTATCATCATCACCCAGTCCGAAATCCTGCAATGAAGCGGGGTCTGGAGAGGTCTAGTAGTACGCAGCCTTACTCTTACATAGTAGAGAGGCTGTTTCCGGTGGACCCACAGGCATATGAGACAATATATAAATGATGCAGGTTACAGAAAAAAAGCATAGAAAAGGTCAAAAGATTAAAAACTTTAAAAAAGCTATACAAATGTAACAAGAAGATTTTAGAAAATAAATAGATAAATAAAAATGTGATAAAATAATTAAAAACATAATTAATAAATAAATAAGTAGGATAAAGTAATAATAAATAAGTCAAATAGAATAACACCACTAACAGAAAAGCTACCAAACTTCATTTAAAAAGATGCAAGTTTAAAAGACAAAATTAGGAAGAAAAAAGTAGGATAAAAATACCTGACATGCTGCAAAATTTTGGTTATACCTGAATGTTACAAAGCTTTTTGACCACTTCTTGAGATGTGTGTATCATCTTTAAACAGGGGTCCTTCTAATTTGCTCTGTAGTATTCTAATTATATAAGGTGTCCCTCAAAGGAACAACCAACAATAATTGTATCCTAATATTTAAAGGCTAATTTTCTACTTTAAGCTTAAAATCAAATAGTAGGTCATAAAGAAGTGGCATCTCAAGCTACATGATTGAACAAAATCAAGAAGTGACATCTCAGGCAACATGACAACTACGTGCCAAGCTTGTAAAGGAGAAAGCTTTACGATCAATTTACAATCAAAAGAACATTATGACCAGTGTGAGCCTCGATAAGAATGCGAATATGTAGTTCAGCACATAAGTTTTCAATTGAAGAAGCAACAAGGGGAAGGAAACCACTTCCTTTCTCTTAATGAAGGAAAAACCTGAGCATTGAGGGGGAAAAAAATTCAATCTTTTGATTCATCCTAGGGTGCGCTCGGATTTTAAATAAATCTAATTGAAATTGCAATATTATATATAAAAATTGTAACTGTATGCAGAAATAGTATATGTGTGCAAACGAAAAGCCCGTAAAAAGAAAAGGCCGAGGAAAACAGCATAACGCTTGAAGAGCTTGAAAGCATGGTAAAAGAAAAGACCTGAATCTTGGCTTTGACGTTGTCGATAGTGTCGCTGCTCTCAACCTCCAGAGTTATGGTCTTGCCGGTGAGGGTCTTCACGAAGATCTGCATCTTCACGTTCCTTTGGTTTTTGCAGACTCTCTCTCTCTCTCTCTCTCTCTCTCTCTCTAATTTAACTACACTAGCAATGTCAAAAAGTCCAGGAATGCACATCCTAATAGAACCTCCATCCGAAATTATGGAGTTAGTTCACCGGGATAGTCAGGGAGCGTCTTATAGACGCGGGATGGGTTAATGTTGTAACTCTGTGTTGTTTTTTCCTTAGTAGTCAAAAAAAAAAAAAAAAGATATGGAAGAATGGATGCCCCCATAGAATAAAGGCATTGCTTGAGCATCGGTGTTTAGGGGATTCGAAGATGGGTAGACATTTGCTATGTGAAAACCAAGCTTCTGCCATTTGACCAAGTTATCGAAATTAATCTTTACTCCATCTCTTGTTTTGAAAGTTTTGATCTTTTCTTCATTTTTTATTTTTTGTTGGCATGGGTGGTCATCAAATTGTGAAGTTAGTGATTTAGTCTGCCATTTGAAGTATTATTAAGTTCCTCCACCCAAAATGGAATGGTAGTGAAACAGAATAGCACGACCAGGGTTGTTTTGACTTTGCAACACATTTCTTTTAATCATTGACCCTTCTCTTAAAATTCAATTAATTTGGGAGTCAGATTCTAGGATTCTGCAAAAATTAGTACCGTATTTAATGCAGCAAGCGTGTAGAAAGAAGATTTACGTGTTTCGAGGCTCAAATTGCATACATTTTCTTGTATTCATTGTTTAAAATCTCAGAATCTGACATCATTGACACTGAAAACGACCGTGATCTACTCCCCATTGATGACCTTCGTATACTTCTCATATTAGAGGCCTCAATACGATGCTTGATAACCCAGTAGCACATTGTACCCAACGTTGTAACCATTATAGTGGCTCCTATAATTGTGACCCCGATTGCCAGCCATTTCTGATCCTCACCAACTACAACAAAAGATAATGCCAGAAATGCTACTGAGACAAGTGCACAAGCAATCCACATGAGCTTGTTGATTATTGACATCATCTGCTTCTTTGCCTTGTTTTCTATGACTACTACCGAGGTTTGGACCACCACAACAGCCAGAGAAATGAAGAGAGCAACAGAATCAAAGATGAAGAATATAGTAAAGGGGACTGTTGGAGCAATATTTGCTTCTCCAAGAGATTGTCCTGGGGGAATGTCCGTTGGATCATCCACATACTGTCCAGGGACAGTAAAGATGGCAGCAAAGGCAACTGTGGCAATGAGGACTGCTACAACCGTTGTTGAATTTATGGCATTGTTAAGACCTTCTGCATGCATTTTGTTCACACGCTTAGCAATGTTATGCACACGCTTTCTTGTTTGACGAGTGTGTTCCAACTGGTGGTGCACTTCATGTTTTATGTCACTCACTGTTTGCTTCAACTCGCGGGCTGGATTTGTTGCTTGTGGCTTAATCACTTTAGCACTCACAACACCACGTTCCTGTAAGATTGCTGCAACATCAGTGTTCCCAGTTTTCTCTGCAGTATCAATAGCTGTTTCGCCTGTCCTATTCACAGCCTTTGTGTTGGTTTCATTGTACGAAAGAAGCAACTTGACAATCTGCACAAATACATATACATCACAAATCAGTTAGTCCTTATTTCCACCAATGTTAAACATTCACTGGAATATAGCAGCGAGCAGGAGAAAAAAACCCCAGCAGCCTTGACTGACTCGTGAGCAGATTTGATCTCTTACTAATTAGGTAAGCAAACAAGACAGAAAAACTCTTCATTAAAAAGCAATCCAAGTTTGTAATAGCATTTTCACAATGAATATTTCTTTAGTTTTCTCTGTTGATAACATCTTCCGGCATGAAAACTCTACTTCAACAGCATTCTGTCATTTTGATGACATGTTCTCAGCACTTAGCAGTGGCGAATCTTGGCTAATTTTAAGGGGGGGAGAATCAAAAGAAATATAAAAACTCAATCATAAAATTATCTATATAGACTTGAAAATTCAATTAAAAAATTACAAAATGATTTGATCAAAGGGTGGCGGTAGCCTCCTTGCCTCCCTGGGCTACCGCCATTGGCAGTTAGGTTAATTATTCACTACGCCGAGTTTCTGACTGAAAGAAGCCAAAATTGGCATTTTGATCAGAGCAAGACTCACTTTTGTAGGATACTGAAACTGAACAATCCATAAAGAAACATATGACTCATAACAATTCGATGTTAGTGAGCTTATAAAGGGATAAAACACCTGAGATCTTCCTTTCCGCGACGCTATGTGCAATGCTGAATTGCCCTTTGAATCAACCATGTTTATTAATGAAGTTTCTGCACTAATCAGCTCCTCCACCACTTCATTACTCTGCCCCTTTACAGCCATATGAAGTGCTGTCTGCCCCTTCTTATCTGTCCTGGTCGCTATCACAGGCTCCGCTGCCAAAAGTGCTCTCACAACCCCCAAATGGCCATTTCTAGCAGCAGAGTGCAAAGCAGTTTTGCCGTTGCTTTTAGCAATTGTTGCCAAGCTACACCCATTTTCCAACAAAAAATTAACTATCTCAATGTGTCCTTGTGTTGCAGCCGTGTGTAAAGCAGTTGTATTAGATGAATCAACAGTGATTGCCAATTCAGGATGTGCCACCATTAGTATTGTCAATACCTCTGCAACGATGGAATACCAAAGCTCAACATCACATTCAGCAGAAAAATGCTGGAATCAACTAATTGAAAATTCTGCTATCAAGCCTTACCTAAATCCCCTTGCTTCGCAGCAATGTGGAATGCATCAAACCCGTTTCGCGCTTTGATGCCAGCTTCAGAAAGATCATAGTACCTGATCATTTCTCTAACCACATCAACATAACCATATTCTGCAGCAACATAAAGAGCTGTCTCTCCTGATTGGTTTTGTTTCTCTAATAATAACTTCAACTCCTCCTCGCCGGTCTTAGTAAGAATGTCCATTACTGCAATCAGATTTCCTGCTCTAGCTGCAGAGTGCAATGCTGTGTCGTCTTTCTTCCCAGTCAACTGTTTGGTCATCTTTTTCCTGCGAATTGGACTGGCCTGCGGAACTGGCGAATCCATTTGATCTAATAGCAAACAACTCCTTTTGTAATTCTAATCAAGAGGTATCAGGTCTTCTTTCCTGCAAAATCCCAGATCAATAGTTGCAGAAAATCTATTCATTCATTTAAACCAAACCAGCTAAGAAACTTTTCGTATGCTCTTGGATTTGAGGAAACCAATTTCTTGGAGCTTGATTCCGATGCCCTCTTTGTGATCATATTTCATAGGCTTTCAAATAGAAGTAACAATAGAGGCTAGATTAAAACTGGTCAACCATGAATGAACAGTAATCTAAGACACTACCTCTTCTTTCCTATTGCCAATGAGAATTGCTATCGTATTGAGTAAACGAAACAACTAAAAGAACCCAGAAACTCGATGTACAGCACCAAAAAGAAAATTTGAATTCTCTACTCATCTTCATTACAATGAGAGACAACACCACGTTACCTGGGTTAGAAGGAAAGAGCTTCTTTTGCTCTCTTCCATTAAAAACCAAAGAACCCATATAAGCCAAAAGCAATGTCTTTAAAGAACAATCATAAACACCCTGGAATATGGTCTAAAAATGGGTATAAACAAATATGAAAACCGTTTTGGTGGGACGTTTTTGTATGTGCAAGTTTGTGGGGGACAGAAGAATGGAGTATTAACAGCAAGAACCATCTCATAGGCCAAGAACATTAAGAAGAAAAAAGAAACATGGTTATGCACGGACTTGGTTGTGTGAATCTAAACCAATCCCCCGTAAGAGCAAATATTAAAGCAGACAATCTAGCCAATGAAAGAGAGAAACTTTTTGCAAAGTGATGATGACAACGTTATTTGTTTATTTTTAGTCATAATGAGTGAGGAAGTGGGATGAGGAGAAGAACCAGAGATGATGTGGGCCGGTGGCGAGCAACGGTAATAACAGAACCACGCGCGTAAAATGTCCCAAGACGAGAGTGTTATCTCCTTTTCTTTTTCTTTGTTTATTTAACAGAGTAAGTTCTGGTTTACTCATTGTACTGTTTTACATATGATTAAAAAAAAGGTGAAATTTCTTTATAATTTTTACTTTTTCTTGTGATTCCATTAAAATTCTGTAGTGCACTGTTGAGTTGCATTGGTCTGAGGTCTTACCTATTAAATTTTACGTTGACATGATAATTTTAAAATATGTGATACTTAACATAGACAATTACCTTATTGGAAAAGTGATTCAGAAATTGAATAATATGTGTCGAATTTATTGATTTATTAATTTAGCATATTTAGCATTACTTTATAATAAATATTATTGATGTTATAATATTATTTATTTTTATTCAAATTCATTAAGTTAATAAATTAATTCTTTCATTCAATTTTTATTTATTATG
Source organism: Erythroxylum longipes (assembly GCA_027563885.1). Classification (NCBI taxonomy): domain Eukaryota; kingdom Viridiplantae; phylum Streptophyta; class Magnoliopsida; order Malpighiales; family Erythroxylaceae; genus Erythroxylum; species Erythroxylum longipes. The sequence continues at coordinate 9,571,875 of JAOQMS010000179.1, forward strand.
AAATAATATTGTAACAATTTCATATTTTATTTATAATTAATAATCAGTTTTTATTAGCATTATTATTCATCTTTTTAAAAGGAAAATAAAATTAATTTAATAAAAATGAGAAATTAATCATATTTTTATTAATATTATTACATAATAAAATACTTAATTTTTTAATTATTTAAAATGTAATAAATCAACATATTATTTAACTACTAATAGAATATAATTATGTATTAAAAGTTTGTTTATATTATTCGATATAAGTAATAAGATGTAAATGTGATATAATATTATTTAATAAATAATATTAATTCATTATATATTAACTTATTACTAATTTTTTTGTAATATATTTATTATTCTAATATGACATTGAATAATTATGTACTAACATTAAAATTATAAGACGATCAATTTATTGTTTTTATTTATTATAATAATTAATCATTCATTAATTTAGTTTATTTTTATTAATAAATACAATTGCAGATTTTTTAATAATTTTATTGATTTATCTTTTTAATATAAGTAATATCATATAAATATGATAAACTAGTAAATCAATATGTTTGATATATATCACCTTTGTGATTTATTTTTTAGTTATTTCTTGTGACATCACTGTCCTCGTGTTCTAAAAATATTAAGTTAGTGAAATTTAACAATAGTAAATAGGGTTATTACAAACTTTTTAATAAGGACTTTACGTAAAATTTTTTAAATTCAAAATATTTTTACATGGTCGATGAACCTACAAGAATCTTTTATACTTATTTTAAAAAATATATTTATTATTTACAATTGTTTACAAATATAGTGTGTAGTATTTAAAATATTTAAATAATATATGTTCTTAATTATCATCAAGATAGCTCAATTTAAAATCATGTGATTAACTATTAAACAAGTCGTTCATATTAATGGACATTTCATTTGGAATTTAGATCTATCTATGTACGATTCAAATTGTAGATATTAGATGGATGAATATTCTAATAGTGAAGATGAAGATTATGTCCGTCGATGGAAGGAAGAGCTCAGCATAAAGTCCAAGGAAAGATCTGAGTGACAACCTGAAACGAAGATCTAACCCAAACGTGATGAAGATGATTATGGCTATAGATCCTAGATTGTTGTTAAGACTACTAAACTTAAATCAAAGTATCTATATGAATTATTGAAAGCAATTGGAAAGGAATGTTAGATACAACCAAAATACTATGCGCCAATGATTTCTCAACACTTATAGGCACTCTCAGCTTATACGCTTGTGCTATCTCTCTTCCTAAGCATAATGCTTATAGGCACTCTCTACTTATACGCTTGTGCTATCTCTCCTCCTCACTTAAGCATATGTCAACACTTATGTAATAGGAAAAATGTAGGTTCCTTCTTATAGGCTTTTTTTGAGTGGTACCAACTATTGATGTGGTGGAGAACTCAACTCTCCCAACTTATTGAATATCTCAGGCTACAAGAGACTCTGTTAGCAAAGCAAACCTCGTAATACTTCTTTGTCCTCTACTGACCTTATAACATAATAAATGATGAGTCCATCTACTTTGAAAATTAGATATATTTTTGGCACACCTCGAGTTTGTCGTTTGATAATAACCTTAATTACTTTAATAATAAATTCTATTAAAATAAAGCAATAAAACTTTAATAAAAAGTTCTTTTGATATTTTTAATATTATAAAATACTTTTAGCAAAGATGAAAGACTCTTATTAAGAAAAATAACAAGGACTATAGTGGATCGTAACTAAAAATGTAATGAGCTATAAGCTAAAGCTTAAAGACCATCTAACGATAGCAATGGGCTGCGTCGAGTCAGGTCCGCCTAGACTCGAACCTTAGCTTGATCGTTGTTGTTGGGTCCTGACTAACTTGAGGTCAAATTGGGCCCAAGCCTAAGTCTAATAGTTGTTACTAGAACCTTGGCCTAGACTGAGACTCAATCGAGCCGAGCTCAACTCAAGCTTGAATTTTAACTTGAGTATGAACTTGAGTTGGACTTGATCAAATCTGAGCTATTTTTTAAATAAAATATAAAAATAACGTCTTTTTTTATAACATGACATTGTTTTACTTAAATGAGTCCAACCAGGCCAAATCTGACCGAGCACAAATGTCAGCTCTAAGACCATGCATCAAATTTGTCCTATGATTCACATAATTTAAAAAAAAAGAAAAAAGAAAAGCTAGCTCTTTCACTATATCAATCATGAACTAAAATAATGTGGGAATCAAGGCCATTGATGTGGTGGGCTTGGCATTTCAGATTTCAAGAGTGGCACCCATGGGACATTGCCATATTGGAAACATGCTTAACGCCAGTTGATATTTTTCAGATGTATTCCACTTGTGGCATCATCCACATTACGTTGTAAGATTATGTATTTGTTGATTGTGTTCCTTGTGCAATTAAATTATGTAAGGGCTGAGACATTTGTTTAATTAGTACAATCAACACATGATCTCCGTACCCATAAATTCAGGGTTTTCCATGTCGTTGTTAAAGATGGAATTCATTAAACAATAATCGTACTAACTAAGACTTAAATGTTGGAGAATGACAGTGTCAACCACAATCAAGTTCAACTACTTAGCTTAACTTCTAGAGGAAAATCTAGCAAATCCTTTACGGTATTTTATCAGGTGACCCACAAGCAATTTATACAGATTTGGAATATCTCCCACTCCCACTCACCATCACAATTTACCATTCTTCCCTCCCCTAGTGTTCACTGTATACTATTACCAAAGATGATGAACAATCGTATTTCTTCCATCTAGTATTAACAACCCGCACGTTCTTTATTCCTTACATATACTGTTCTCATTCATCAATTTCTAAAATTATTCTATTTTAGAATACATATTATTCAACCGAATTACATACGGTATTTAACAAGATGTCAAGCCTTTCAATTAAAATTAATTATAATTTTATTTAGTTTTTAGAAGTAATCTGTCTTAATTTGAGAGATTTTGTTATTAATCTATATAAAAAAAAGCTTCATTCCGCTGCTGCATTTCCATCCATATTTTAATCTCTTTTAATTAATAAATTTGGATATTAAACTATAAAAATTCTATAAAAATTTATCAATAGTATAAATATGAATCATAACTTCCACAAAAAGAATAGAAATAATAACTCCTAAAAAATATTAAACAAACAACAACAACAATATCACTCATTATGAATCTCGCTGATATGCAGAGTATAGAGACGTTTAATAGTATGTAACCTTATCCCTAATTAGTAGAAAAATTGTTTTCAAATGACCCATATAAAAAGAGAGAAAGCGAGAGAGAGAGAGAGAGAGAGAAAGGAAAATATGAAGAAGTAGAAAATTTAATAATAACGATAATAATGTGAATAATAATAATAATAATAATAATAATAATAATTGTGATGGTGGTGGTGGTTGTGATGACGACGACGACGACGACGACGACGACGACGATGATGATAATAATAATAATAATAATAATAATAATAATAATAATAATAATAATAATAAAATCAAGCTAAATTCTTAAGAAGTGTTAAATATTTACAAGTTTAGGCTAAATATAAAAAGAATTACAGGAATCTCTTTATAATGAATCTTTTATTTAAATTTTAGTACGTTAAAATTTTTATTGCGAGTCATATTCTTAGTAAATTTTAACATTTTCTGAAAAAAAATATTAAAGTACGTTGAAATAAAACTACTAAATATCTATGAAAAAGACTAAATTCTCATATAAAATATATGTCCCTGATTTAAAAAAAGTCAAAATTTAAGACGCTTTTGTGATCTTTTGAACTTTCAAATTCACTTGTCTAAAGAATAGTAGATATTTAATAGAAGTTAAATAGGGTTTGTCACGTCCATAAATGTTAGCAATACTCCAAAACAATCTAGAGATTATGTTTTAACAGAAAGAAGAAACCAGGGAGAGGCTGGATTGGGTTATTTCCTTACTTTTTGACTTCTTGTCTACTGCTAATGTCCACCGAAAATTAAGAAGCTGTCCTTAGCTCTGTTATTATTGTTATTTACCCAAGGAACAGATACTCTGAATATGACATTCTTATTATTTTTATTAAATTTGATTTATATATTTATATAAAATTAACATAAATATACGAATAAAATAAAATAACATAAAGTTAGAATAACGTAAAACCATGTGACAAAGGCTTAGATTCAGAGTTGACTAAGATGAGATATGATATGCGTACCAGTCGGCTGTAATCTGGGGTCCACGATAGTGATTTTGGACATGCACTTGTCACGGCCACGTTCTATCCAACCAAGCTTGGAAGACAGGACAAGGCACAATCCATATAACAAATCCCACGCGCAGTAGCTAAAGCCTCCATGCAAGGCACGGGCCTCCGTACGAAAAAACGAGGGAAGTGGACAGCTGACAGACACTGATGATACTGATATGCACATGGATATTCTACGGATTTATCCAAAACACGCGCCTCCGTACGAAAAAACGAGGGAAGTGGACAACTGACAGACACTGATGATATGCACATGGATATTCTACGTATTTATCCAAAACAACACAAAAAAATGACAACCCTGACTTGTACCATAGTACTACTAGCCGACCAAAACGACCATAAGTGGCGGAGGATTTCCTGTTTTCCTGTGTTTTCTTTTTTTTGGCATCCAAAAACTATGTTGATTGATGATTGTGTCTTAAATTTGGCAACCTTGTTCTCGCTTGGAATCTCTCATTCTCATTTGCTTACGTGCACTATCCATGTACATAATTACATATGATGTGCCATGTTATTTGATTCATAGTTTGTATATGTTACTTATAACCATGCTCATTCGTGAAACATTTAAGATACGGGTCGATTTGTTTGAGTAACCTGTATCGATCGATTTTAAGTTTTGCATACTATTTGATTTTTCTCAATATATTATTGTTTATATTTCAAAAAAAAACAAAAAACATACAATTTCTTTACATCTAATTAAATTATGATACATGACAATGCTTGAAAAAGGAGGATGTCAAAAATTAACGAGAAGATTAAGGAACAATAGTCTGTAAATTAAGAAAATTGATTACTAAAGTTCTTATTAATTCTTTTAAGTGCTTCATTTTCCTCATTTTTCTATAAATAGATACTTGGAGATCAACATTTTTGAAACACAATTAAAAAGCTAAAAAGCAGAAATTAAACCTCTTTCAAACCCTTAAGTAAAGAAAAAGTAATTAATTAATGTTCACACTAAATATATGATATTAAAATCTTAAATTCGTTGAGATCTAAGTCATCATTTTTTTGGTTTGATTCTCATGCTTAAATGTATAAAATCTATTTTAAGTTTCAAAATACACTCAAACTCAAATCATTTAACATGTATATAAAATTAAAATTAAATTAGAAAACTAAAAATGTATTAATTTGTATTGTATGTACATTTTATTTTCTGTATATAACACCTTTCTTAATTATTTATAAGAAATTCAAATAAAAAATTTGTGTCACAATATTATTTTTGACACTAATTTTTTATTTATGGGAGTAAGGAAAGTATACTAGAAGTCTCCAAATGTCCAAATATGAATTGTTTTGATGCATTGTTTGATTTTTCAGATGATTGAAAATTTTGATCGTATGGCATCAATTGTGTAGAATATTGACTTTCTTTAATTGTGATTTGATTGACATGATTTTGAGTTATACAAATGGGTAAGTTTCGACAAGACAAATGACAGTAAATTCTCAGTTTATTATAAAAAAAATTTCTGTTGGTGATATGAGAGAAAATAAACGGGGCTTGTTAAGAATAAGATATCCCACCGTTTGATGGGATGCACAACACTTCGCTATAGTGATTGACGGGGTGGTCCATCTGGACGCCTCGTGGCCATCCTGCCATGCAATATGGCCGGATGGTAACACGTAGAGTCCACGTGGCCATCCCGTCATCTTGCATGGCGGGATGGGGCCACCCCGTCATTGAGAATGACGGGGTGGGCAGCCTTCCAACAATTTTCCAGACTCCTGTATAGCTCCTGCGCAAACCAAAGTTTTCAGACATTATATGGCTCTCATCTCATGCGTAGACCCGTGAAATGTCAGAAAAATAAGACACCCCGCCATTCACAATGGCGGGGTGGGTGCTTTATAAACCCTCAAACCCAACATTTGACGCTCTGTTGTCTTCATCAACCCCGCAGCATTCGTTGCTTCTTCCTTTTCTGCTGTATTTTTTGCCTCTTCATCAACAAATCCATAAGCATTTGACGCTCTTCTTCAGTTCACCAGCATTTTTGCTCATCTTTAAGGTTTATTTTTACATAATTTGTATTTTTTAATATATGTAATGTTTATTTTTTGTAAATATGTTATTTTTAGTAGATATTTTTAGTAAATATGTTATCACAAATATGTTATTTTTAGTAGATATTTCTGATATTTTGTTTATATTTTTTGTTAAACGATCACACAATTATATGTAGAGTAATTAGTTAGGACCGATATATCATT
>JAOQMS010000179.1:9583278-9597315 GCA_027563885.1 Erythroxylum longipes
GACGAATGTTACGGTTTGATCCAATTGCAAGGTATGGGACTTGGATCCCACATCGATTAAATACAAAGTTGGTGTGGAATTTATGAAAACTTTGGGCTCTCCACCCTCATAAGCTAGCTTTTGGGGTTGGTTCTCCTAAAGTCCTTATCATTGGCAAACACCTCCTACTCATAATACTACCTCAGATTCTCATTCCAATCAGATCACTACTATACGACTGAATGGAGAGAATTTTCTGCTCTGGTCTCAATCAGTTAGAATGTACATCAGAGGTGGAGGGAAGATCGGATATTTGATTGGTGAAAAAAAGGAACCTACAGCTGATGATCCTACACACGGAATATGAGATGCTGAAAATTCTATGGTGATGAAATGGCTAGTAAACTCTATGGAGGAGGATATTAGCTCCAATTATATGTGCAACTATTTTCGAAAAACAGTAGAGGATAATCGAATTTTTAAGTTCTTAACTGGACTTAATGTTGAGTTTGATGAGGTTAGAGGCAGGATTATAGGAAGACAACCACTTCCTACCATTGGAGAAGTCTTTGCAGAAGTCCGACGTGAAGAGAGTAGACGGTTTGTGATGCTTGGCAAACGAAATTCCACACCTACTATTGAAACCACAGCATTAGTTGCTGGGAATACTACTGGTCATAATAAGAAGATTGAGGAAAAGTCACAGGTGTGGTGTGATTATTGCAATACTCGTGAAACATGTTGGAAACTACATGGAAAGCCTGCAAATTGGAAGGGATCGCGTGAAGGAAGATTTAATAAGGTGAAGGAAAATTCTTTAACTCACTATGAATCACGAAAAATCCCATTAGCACATGAGGTGGATGCTGGACAGATCTCTCAAGAGCAGATTAACTACATTCTAAAGCTACTGAAACCCAAATCTGAATCCTCAAGTGGTCCTCATGCTTCTGTGGCGCAAACTGATAGTGTTTTTAATGCCTTATCATGTTTCTTTCCATACAATTTCACTCCTTGGATCATTGATTCAAGAGCATCTGACCACATAACTAGTTCGTCTAATTTATTTCATACTTATGACCCTTGTTCTGGTCATGAAAAAATTTGTATAGCAGATGGATCATTTTCTGCCGTGGCTGGTAAAAGTTCAGTAACTCTATCCTCAAATATCTGCCTTAAATTTGTCCTACATGTTCAACGTGTAACCTGCTGTCTGTGAGTAAACTAGCCCGTGACTGTAATTGTACCATTACCTTTTTTGATTCATATTGTGTCTTCCAGGAACTAATTTCGAGGAAGATGATTGGCAGTGCTAAGTTGATAGATGGTCTCTACTACTTCGTTGATGACAACTTGAAGAATAAAGAAGCTCATGGCTTAAGTAGTATTTGTTCTACCCCTGCTAAAGAACATATTTTACTTTCGCATAATAGATTAGGACATCCTAATTTCTCCTATCTCAAAGGACTATTACTGCATTTGTTTAAATTTGTGGATTGTTCAAAACTTCATTGTGAGCAGTGCATTTTATCCAAAAGTCATAAGATTTCTTACCCCACAAAACCATTTTACTTAATTCATAGTGATGTTTGGGGTCCATCCCGCGTTAAAACCCTTTTCGGGAAAAAATGGTTTGTAACTTTTATTAATGATCATACTCGGTTATGTTGGGTCTATTTTATATGTGAAAAATCTGAAGTTGCTCAAATCTTTCAAAATTTCTATACCATGATTGAAACTCAATTTCACACATGCATTGGTATATTTCACTCTGACAATGGTACCGAATATTTTAATGAAGTCCATGGAAAATTTCTTAAGTCTAAAGGCACTGTTCACCAATCTACGTGTGTTAACACTCCTCAACAAAATGGTATTGCTGAGAGAAAAAAAATAAACATTTACTAGAAGTCTCTCGATCCATTATATTTACCATGAATGTGCCACAATACCTTTGGGGTGAGGTTGTTTTGACTGCATCATACTTAATTAATCGAATGCCTAGTCGTGTTTTGAATTATGCTACACCCTTAGATATGTTTAAACAATGTTTTCCTGAAAATAGACTTTACTCTACCTTTCCTCTTCGGGTCTTTGGGTGTACTATATATGTTCACAATTTTGCTAAGGAAAACTCCAAACTAGATCCAAAAGCTGAAAAAAGTCGTCTTTATTGGGTATGCTCCTAGTCAACGAGGCTATAAGTGCTACAATCGTTTCACTAGGAAAATTGTTGTCTCTATGGATGTCACTTTCCTAGAACAAGAAAAAAAAATTTTCCTTCAGGGGGAGTACTTTAATGAAGCAGAAAATTTTTGGGTCAATACTCCTAAACCTCTACCCACTGTCATTATTGATCATAATATAATTCTTAATAATGGAGCCTAAGATACTACTTCTAATCTGTCCATGCTAGGAAATTCCGGTTCAACCACAGGGGGAGAAATACTACTGTCTGTTCCTAAGGAACGGAATACTGAGCTTCCTGCTTATACTAAGAGGAAGAATCAATTGAGAAGTAGAGAACAACCTACAATGCATGGCCTCTCAAATCCCTCGGAGAATGAACCTGGAAACAATTCAGGTAACCCTTCTGCTACTTTACTCCTTATTGTACCTAGTACTGATCAATCTATACCTACCGACCCACAACTTACAAGTGATTTTTCTATTGAGCTCTCTGCTGATAATTACCTACCCATAACATTTAGAAAAGGGAAACGAGCTTGCACCAATCATCCTATATCAAAGTACCTATCTTATAGGAAACTATCACACACACATAAATCATTTATCTCTAAAATCACTAATCTGTTTGTGCTAAGAAACATTCAAGAAGCACTTCAAGATCCAGAGTGGAGATCAGCTGTCATAGAGGAAGTAAATGCACTTGAGAAGAATAAAACTTGGGATCTTGTGAACTGCACTAGAGATAAAAAGCCGGTAGGTTGCAAATGGCTATTTACTGTGAAGTCTAAGGCTGATAGTAGTGTGGAAAGGCTGAAGGCAAGATTAGTTGCTAAGGGGTTCACTAAGACATATGGTATTGACTACCAAGAGACATTTGCTCCTGTTGCAAAGGTAAATACAATTCGGGTATTGTTATCCTTAGCTGTGAATTTTGAGTGGATTTTACATCAACTAGATGTAAAAAATGCATTTCTTAATGGAGACTTAGAAGAAGAATAAGTCTTTATGAGCCTACCTCCAGGATCTGAGGATACCAATAGGAGAAATAAGGTGTGCAAGCTAAAGAAGTCATTATATGGCCTAAAACAATCCCCTAGAGCATGGTTTGATAGATTTGGAAGGGCAGTAAAGGGCTACGGCTATTGTCAAAGTCAGGTTGATCATACATTGTTCTAAAAGCGATCCAAGGTAGGTATGTTATCTATCCTTATCGTTTATGTAGATGACATTACCATAAGTGGAGATGATGTATCTGAAATACAAGAGTTGAAGAAGAGATTAGCCAAAGAATTTGAAACTAAAGATCTCGGACCCCTTAAATACCTCCTTGGAATGGATTTTGCTAGATCTAAAGAAGGAATATTTGTAAACCAAAGAAAATACATTTTGGAACTATTGAATGGGACTGGGTTACTAAGATGCAAGGCAGCTAATACTCCAGTTGAGACTGGTGTAATTTTTAGACCAGTTTAACATGAAAACGTTATTAACAAGGAGAGATATCAGCAACTAGTTGGGAGATTAATATATCTATCCCATACCAGGCCTGATAGAGCTTTTGTCGTGAGTTTAGTGAGTCAATTTATGCATTTTCCAGGCCAAGAACATTTGGATGTTGTCTACAGAATACTAAGATATCTAAAAGGAACTCCCGGACAAGGCTTAATGTTTCGAAAGCAGAACACCCTAAAAGTCGAAGTCTATGCTGATGCTGATTGGGCAGGAAGTGCAACTGATAGAAGATCAATTTCAGGTTATTGCACATTTGTTGGTGGTAATTTGGTAACTTGGAGGAGTAAGAAACAAAGTGTTGTTGCAAGAAGCAGTGCAGAAACTGAGTTTTGTTCAATGGCACATGGAATTTGTGAAGTTTTATGGATTAAAAGGATACTTGAGGAACTGTAGATTCCTATTTCAGTTCCTATGAAAGTGTATTGTGACAACAAAGCTGCAATTTCAATTGCTCACAACCTTGTTCTTCACGATAGAACGAAACATGTTGAGGTTGACAAGCATTTCATCAAGGAGAAGATTAAAGAAGGATTAATTTGTATTCCCTATATTCCAATATCACAACAAGTAGCTGATATTCTCACAAAGGGATTACACAAGAGGTAGTTCAATGTACTGGTAACCAAGCTAGCTATGGATGACATATACAAGCCAACTTGAGGGGGAGTGTTAGGAAATATACAGCTGGATATTTCCTAAATATTATTGACTCCTAAAGAGTCAGCAAATTTAATATGATATTATGTATCATATCAGATATTATGTACAGATATTAGGGTATTATGTATAGATACTAGTTTCCTAAATTAGCTCTCTCTAGTTTTATATATACTTGTACCTATGTAATGATTAGAAATATACAGAAACAAAACCATTTAGTATTTTCCACACCATCCATCTAGATATGACTCCAGAAGATTTTATTCTAGCAAGAGAAGAATGTGTCATCCTACTAAGAAAAAGGTTGATTAAACCTACTAAGTTTGATTGAGCTTGTAAAGCATTCCATTGAAAAAAAAGGCAAAATGTGCTTAAAGAAATAAGAGGTTGGAGATTGATTAAAACCATTCAACATTTTCCTCTAAGATGATAAGTTCTCCTACCCAAGATTAATACACAAACAATATCCCTGAAAGACGTAAAGTTGTTTTCAAAATTTGATCTCAAGGCTTTGGTAAATAGCGATAGTTCCAACAGATCGATATAAGACAAAATTTACATCCCAAATGCCCCAGACCAATGGACGGTTATGACCCTTAAACTTAAGGTGGCCCCTTCATTGTTCCAGAAGGCAATGACAAAAATCTATGAGCCTATACTGAACAATAAGTTGATCTATATTAATGAGCTATTCCGAAAAAATATGGATGAACATAAGGCCTTGTTGGAAAATTTATGAACATTGCTAAAAAAATGTATAATGCTCTCAACCCAAAAAAGTTAGATTGGTGGTACTATCTAAATAGACTTCTTGTATATGAAATTCTATGATGGACATTATCAACCAAGCCTTCACTTATGACTTGTCTAACTTCCATAATGAGAAGCTCAAGACAAAAAAAAAGGTAATTATTAGGGAATATCAATTATATCTGAGATTTTATCCCTCATGTTGTTGACTACACTAGCCAACTGTTTAAGCTCTTAAAAAAGAATCATCCACTATGGGGAATAAAATAGACATAAGTAGTACAATACATAAAGAAAATTATTTGGCATCTGCCACCACTTACGATTCTTGATAAAGGAGAACAAATTTTACAAACTGATGTCGGTAAAGAATATTGGAGTGCAGACACAATAAAAGAATTGCAAGGTAAAAGATTCTACTATAGCTATGCTATTAGTCAACTTAAAGAATTAGAAAAACGCTACCATGCAATCTATAAAGAGATCCTTGTACTTAGGCCCTTATCATTTTGTTGTTGAAATAGAAAACACATTTTTTTCAGAAATGTTAGATCCTAAAAAAAAATGGATAGTTGCTTAGGTGGAAAGCTTGATTCTCTCACTATAAATTCTCATTTTGACACATTCCTCCACATTTCTCTTGAAGGACCAGATAGAATGCTAGAAATAGATTTTCTAGAAGGATAGACTGATCCTATACCAGCCTCTGATTTATCTCTTGAAGGACCATTCCAATCTCGTTCCTCCACACTTCCAGGATTTCTAAGATCCCGATGAAGATACGTCCAAATTCAATGAAGAAGAATTTAAACGTCTCTTTAAGAAATGTAGAGATATCCCAAATGATGAAAAAAAATTGTCTCCATCCCATAATCCTATCCACTGGAACAACAAGTAAAACCTGCCCAAAAAAAAAGTAGGTTTCCACTATGTATGATTCTAGCTAGTATTATATGTGTCTGTGTGTATATGGACCCATTAAATTTAATTATTGAACCACACCATGTGACAGATGTGAATGACTCTTATAAGCTAAATTATTGTATTATTTGTGATGTAATGAGCGTGTTTGTTTCTAATACTCCTTATCTATATAAGGAGACTATTGTGTTAAGTGGAAGTAACAGAAAAAGAAATAGTACTAGCCATTCTTTTATGGCTTCCTTTTAAAACTCCCTCTCTTGAAAACTTGAGTTATTAGGAGGCTCTGAGATTTCAAAATAGCTTTTAAAGAGTTAGTAATTTGGTCATGGAATCCAAACCTAAATATCAATCTATCATCACCATATGAACGTGTGAGTAATAAAATTCTCTCAGTTGTAAATTCTCTAGCAAATCAAAATAATCAGGAAAAAGAAGAAAAAAAATTGTATAATTATGTTATTTAGCTTTCAACTTTGCTTTTAGTTCAGTAAATTTCAACATTCAAAAACTTTTTTAAGTTAATGTAAGTCAAAATAATAATGCAACTATAAGTTCATTAAAAGAAGAGAAACGGTCGCCTAAAATGGTAACTCTTTATTGGTTAAACTCAGGAATCGTTTATTTCACTTCTATTTTTTATTATAGTTTTTAATTTTTGTTTTCTATTTTTAGTTTCTAATAGCTTTTTATTGATAAATTAATATTTATTTTAAATATATTTTAACTACTAAATCAAATTTTATTTGAAATATATATATTTGAAGATATCTTAAATTTAATTATATTTATTAATAATTGTTAACTAAATTTAGTTAATTTAATTATGAAAATTAAATAAAATTATTAAGTAAATTTAATTATTCATAATTCGTACTAGTAATTAATTTAGTTAATTAAATATATAACAGTAAATTAAATTATTCATAGTTCTTATCAATAATTAATATATTAAATAATTAAATAATATATATTTAGCTAATAATAAATCAAATTATGAAAAAACAAAACTCAAACAAACATTTTTTTTTACTGAATTTGAAGATAAAAACAGAAAATCAAAAATAAAAATAGAAACAAAAAGTCCCTCAATTTTCAAAGTAAATGTTTTATGATCTTACAAACGTTTAGAAAGGTATTCTATGCCAATGCAGAAATCGGCATGGTATTACACTATTACTGTTAAAGTCATTAAGCAAGCATCTCTTGCATTCAACGGAAAGCATCTGCGTTCTAACGATAGAATTAGAATCACAATAGGGGACTTTTTTAAAAATTAAATAAATGAGGCTTTCGTTCTTTAAAGAAAAATTAGATACAACATCATACAAACAACGCATATAAGCAAGCATCAAAGCCTATATTCAGCCAAATTCAAGATGACAATAACATTAACGCCTAAATTGCAGCATAAGAACCCTGAGGTGCAGTCGATAAAAGCAGCATATGTCACGCGACGGTGAGTAAGAGCTTTCATACTAAGAGGAGAGGTTAAATGATGTGGAGCAAACTCAAATAGAGAAGAGAAAGCCATAAAAGAGAGACAACAACTACCGAAATATCTATAATTAGGGAGAACACCCAGAATTTTTTCACAATAAGGGACTTTTTAAGTGCACTGCTCCATACAATATAGCATTGATTTATTTTTACAAGAAAAAAGTTCGGTAACCTTCATGACCATTAAGACCAATATTAATTATATTACCCCTGCACACCTTAAATCAATTGTTTATTGGCAAGGATATTTTGGTTACTATCAGTTTTGACGACAAAGACCACTGAAATTATGACCATATAATTGAATCCTTCTTACAATTAATGATGTTGAATGCTTTTTCTAAGTAAGATAGTTTTAAATGTCCTAAAAGTTTAAACCAAAAAATAATTGGAATACATGCCTTTCCGTTGCTTTAGTGCGTATAGATACAAGGTGTAAATACATCATGCTAGTGTTTACGACTGCAGAAACTTACATATTAATGGCTGATTCTTGATTGGTAGGGATTGTTTATTTCATACTCTTTGAAGCTTCAACCATCAACTTATAGAGAGCAAATCCACCTTGATGGCAGCCAGGCATCTTTAATGCCATGCTTTCCAAATCAGCCTGGGGAAAAGATCAGTAAAAATCAATAGATTAAGTTCTATTGTTGAAACATGCTGTCAATCCTTGCATACTTTTCCCTCATGGTACCTCACAAATAAACTGACTTCTTTAATGCACTATAAGAAAAGAGAATAAAAGGACGGACATTTAATTGCTGTCAAATCTTTTGAGAGATCTTCATATCTATTATATATAAGATCATTCAAATGTCACAACCTCTAATCCCCACTGACAACTACTCCCAAGAAAACAATCAGCATAAAATGAACAAAGAAAAGTATATACGATGCATCACCAGCACTGTTTTTGTTAAAATGCCAATTATCCCATCAAGTTTTGAGTGCTCTACCAATGTATTCCACCACACTATCATCAAAATGACTGACTTAACCACCTTTGTGATCAAAATCAGAACAAAGATATCCCACAACTGCCACCACATTCCTAATTGCTTGACTATTCATCTAGACACGACTAGTCAAATGTTGATAACAACTGAACCATAAGGAGTACGTCTAAATTAAAAGCATAAAATTGAAACTAACCATTGTAACCGTATAGACTTGAGTTGACTCATAGCTATCTTGTGCACTAGAATACAGTTGTTGTATGTCTTTCGACAGAAGAGTGCATTTGACGAAGAAAAAGGCAGTTGGTCGAACATTCAACACTCTGCGAGATAAACCTATAAAAAGTGGACTGAACTGCAAAAAATTCAGAACAAAATTTGATATACATTATCCAAAGAAGTAAATAATTAAGCAATGAAAATAAATACATGCCTTCAATTAAATAATACGTCAGAATAATGTAATTGAACCAGGAATAAATAATGGTTTCTTTTAAGAAGCCCATTAATTCTTTTGATCTAGTGAAAAGCAATGGGCCATAACATTACAAAGTAAAACCCCAACTAAGAGATGAATCTAGAATCTGTTTAGTGGCGGCAAAGTATATGTTATCTACTACCATCCATGGAGGTTCACTAATGTATGGTCCCAACGTAATGTTGAATGGATCATTTAAATGTGCAAGCGAGAAAGGTGCCTCTTCCTTACTGATTAAGGGGTCCACCTCTTACCCATTTATCAAACAAAGAAGAAAGCATTCCATTTCCTAAAGTTACCTTTTATAAAGGGAACAGAATAAAATAGTAGGTACATGAATAGGGAAAAATGTAAGTCTTCCATCATTTTTAGTGGAGCAAGTGCCCCTGCTTAGTCCCACCTGCATCCAACCTTACCCTAACAGCTTACTCAGTAAGGCCTGAACTCCCAACCATGACATTCCAGCTGCAGGTTCCTTTCATTAGGCTAACTTGCCTTGTAGATCGTTTATACCAGAAAACCAACCATAGACTAGCACAAGGAAATACATTTGCATGAGAGAATCTCATTTTGATACATCTGAATATTAATTAAGTTATTCGTAAACCAGGTCTTAAAACACAACCTCAGGTACTCTTCCAATGATAAACTCCAATAACTATACAAGTCTTCAAACTAAAGTGTATAAGAATTGAGTTTGGTTTCAATTTGCAGCCCACAAGTGTTAATCCTGGCTAATTCTACTCGCAGCAAATGGTTTCAATATGCAGCCCCCAAGTGTTAATCCTGGCTAATTCTACTTGCAGCGAATAAAAAATGGAAGATGCCAATAGAAAAATATGTAAGAAAAAGTTGTCACTTCCATGATATTATATCTTACAAGAGATGTACGAGGTACTCCAATTTCTTCAACCACTTCGCGAAGAATACTGTCAAACATTTCTACAGAAACCTTATTGTTAATAAGCTCACTATCTACGAGTTCTTCACCACTCTGATGAGATGCTATTGCAACTTCTTCAGGCTGTCAACCATCAGGAAAGTAATATTACACGACGAATAATCACCTACAAACTGCTTTGAGAGGAAATAAAAAGGGAAAAAACAATTGGTTTTGATAATCTAGAAATGGGAAACCTCTAATCAGTAAGTGGTTAGAGAACTGACATATCCTACTCCCAGAAGCTAATAACCAAGGGCAAAACAAACATCTATAATTTAACAATCTCAATCATTCCTCAAACTAAGTGGAAATTGAGGAAAAGGATGCATATGATACACTTCCAGATTCCATACCTCTGGATGGCCTCCAGGGAAAACATAATGTCCAGGAAATTCCCCAACATTTTGACTCCTTTGCAAGACAACTATCCTTTTGTCCAATGTCTCAACCACTGCACCATTTCCAAGTGGACTTGACGTGTGTTGACACTTTATAACATCATCTAGAGGGGAATAAAAGCAAAGAAACTAAGAAGTAGAAAGAAAGAGAAAAAAAAAAACTACTACTATGATTGCAGAAAAATAAACAAAATAATGGTTGACTTAATCTGCTAGCCCAGAAAATCACTATGCGGTTGGAAACCAATTGGCAGATATGTGCTACAGAAAATCACCAACATATTGGAAACGTCAAAACTGGCATACATTTTGGAGAAGAGAAGAAGCAGGGGTCATTTTTATCCCCGGTGCATTGTTAATTTGGTAATATAAGGGAAGCAATGAAAAAAAAAATCAGAAAAACAATTGGAAAAACCATTAAAAATGTATCTTCATCAGTAAACTTTTAGATGCCTCAAGAAATACCTTCTGACGCAGCAAGGAACTTTTCCCACGAAGGACTTAAGTTTGTTCCAACAAAAGTCCTGGACATCAACAACAGAACATTTATTCCTTCTATGGGAGATGATTGACATAGGATTTTTATGAAATCATTTTTATGGTAATCATCAAAGTTAATGGATCAAGAATTAGACGAACAGCAATAATTCAGAAAATAATATGAAAGAATTTCAAACCAATGACAGAAGAAAGTAAAAGGAGAATAAACAAGACTTGTTGAAGTAGTTGAATGAACTTCCATTTTAAAGTGGTTATAACTGAATCTCCAAGAAAATCCACTGCTGTCTAGTTCCTGCAAATCTCCCTACTCAACAGAGGGATTTCTAGATGTTTACCCTAACTAGGGATTGTCAGATAGGAAGTTCAGTAATCAGGCTATAAATATTTTCTCCTAGAAAACTAATATTGTTCTGATGACACACTTATTAGGCGGAAGACAAGTGGCATAATAGACAAGCTGATCTAAAATCAGTAGCATGAAGCAAACTTTTATTGGTAGAAAAGCTAAAGTACATATCTGATTATTTTAATAGTTAATATTCCATGAAAGGATTTGTGGATACATGTACCCACTTAGACAAATACCACAAAACACATATATGCACACACAAGTCGACTTGATTTAAGGAAAACTGCAAAAACTATCTCAAATTTCTAGGATGGTATACACATGGAGATATGTGTGTATGCTTGAAAGACCAGAGAAAGTAGGAGACCTATAATCAGTCAAACCAAGGTGGAGGCACACAAGGGAATCTTGGTTTGATCCATCTCCCCTGAGGAAGCTATATCCTCCATACTGAAAAGAATATTAACAACAATGAATTCGTAGCAAGATATGGAACTATAGACATAAAGTTCAAAATATTCCTTTATGCACATGCAAGCCTTGGCCATTCCCTATTTTATTAGTGATTTGATTCACTTGTATGCAAGACAAGAACTGGTTTCTGGACAAACATGACAAGTAACGAAGTAAACAGTGTGCAAATGATCTAACAATTCCAAGGCCCTCGTGCTACGTTGAGTTTTGCTTGATTAAGATACAGTAAGAGTGATAAAAAGAGCACTTGAAAATCACTCAGGAGCAAAAAGGTTATCAACATACCCGGAACTTTTTCCCATTGTACAATGATGCATTCTTCTGTACCCTTTGATCCCATGTCTAAAAACACCATTGAACAATTACAAAAGAAAAGCTCAGCTACTGGAATAGGTTTGCAACTGGAAACGGTTTGGCTTTGATTTTGGAACAAAGCCAAGTTAATATTGACACTATAAGTACTAAGCAACATGATAAACAGCTGTACATGTCATTTGAAAAGACATGCAGCATATAATTTGGGCAAACAATCTTGTTAAACTAGCACAAACCAACATCTCCAGCAAGGCAATACAAGCATTCGCATTACATAGAGAAAATTAACTGACCTTCTCAATGGAGTTCTCCAATTCAAAGTCGGGATGGGGAATTCTGTCGTATGATTGGTCCAAAATAACAGATAACTTGAACCAGAAGCAAATAAGATCAAATTTGGTGGTCAATAAAAAGGAAAAAAGAAAAGAAAAGAAGAGAGGAGTGGAGGAATATAGAGAACCTGAGAAGTTGTGAGACCTGAAGGACAAGAAAGCAAAAGCTTCGTGTTCTCCATTAGAATTGCTTATCAAGGAATCACGGAATCTAACTGTTCGATGAATGTTCTCAACCAAAATTACAGAGACATAAGACTTTATCAAACATTGCTTTCTTTCTATTATACGATTTTGCAGTCCTAGAAGAAGAGTTGCATCATCCGTAAAGCCCATCAAATGGAGATCTGGATTGGATGTCAAGTCTCAAATGATTCTTAATATGGGCCTGGTGTCTAAAGACTTTGGTCTATAACGTTTCGGTCTAATCTTATGACTTCTTGCTCTTGGCCCTAAATCTTAGGTGCTGAACGAAATAAATCTTAAAAATAGAAAGAAATTAAACTTTTTGTTAGAATATGGTGTTAGCCAAATTTATAAATTAAAAATAATAACATCTAACTAATTTCGACAACGTTTAGATAAAAATTACCAGATTATGAACCCATTTATGTGTATAAATAAATTTGCATTTTGAAGTAATTAGTTATAATAGATAGTGTTTATTATCAATAATACAAAAGTTTTGTATATCAAATACTAGAGGATTGTGGTTCTTTAGAAAATAATTATTAACGGGTCCAATCTTAATTCAAATTTGAATTGAGAATGTTTGCATAGCGAGAGGAGTTCAGATCTTCTGTCCAATTTTATGTTATTTAATATTGTCTAAAGTTTGAAAGTTTAGAAAATTTCCAACCTTATCTAAAACAACATCATTTTGAACATCGGACAGAATTAAACATTATAAAATTAGACAGAAGATCCCACTCCATAATATCCCACTCCATAATCATAGATATATGTCACCTACCAATCTAACATAAGTTTCATAACAATGACATAAATATTAGGGAAGTTTGGAGAAGATGATCGTCAACCTTGATTTGGAAAAAGCATACAACAGCATGATGAGGCTTTTATTGAAATCTTTTTGGGGTGAAGCCGGTTGCTTTCGGAACATCATTGTCAAATTCAGAGATATTTTCTTTGAAAATAGAAAGATAGTACTTGTTAATGATGTAAATTATAGAAAGATAGTACTTGTTAATGATGTAAATTAACGTGACGTTTTTTTGCAAGGTTCTGATATTCTTTTCTTTCGAATCCTGAAAGGTAAAACTTCTGAAGACATGAAATTTGTTAACCAATACTTCTAATCCTGCTCAATTCTTTGTGGGTATATGGTCAGAGCAAGAGACTTAACATTTCCAGGAGTCAAGGGAAGCAACTGCAGATGGGTTTGCTTTCGGAACAGGACTGAGCTACACTCTTCAGCGGAGTGTGGTGGATTAATGATAATGACGGTCTCTCCCCAGCAATGTATGTGAATATCACAGATAGATTGATGGACTATTTATAATCGAAAGTTCAGCTATTTGTAACCATATTTGGCTAAAAGTCAAAAATAGTAGAACCTCGCACATGTAGTGTAATAAAGTCTAAAGTTAACATCATAATCTGTATTTGATAATGTAAGTGAATATCACAGATAGATTGATGGACTATTTATAATCGAAAGTTCGACTATTTGTAACCGTATTTGGCTAAAAGTCAAAAATAGTAGAACCTCGCACATGTAGTGTAATAAAGTCTAAAGTTAACATCATAATCTGT
>JAOQMS010000179.1:9598678-9614977 GCA_027563885.1 Erythroxylum longipes
TATATATATATATATATATATAAAACTTATTTTCCAGTACCAAAAAGGGCACAGTCCAAGACTAAGTGTCTGTTTAAATGAACTTATCTCAGTAGAGCTTTTTTGAAAAGCTCCAAATTGGAGCGTCTTAAAAAGTTATATTGTAGTTTTTAAAAAAGCTATCTCTATTAAAAAGGTACTTTTGAATTTTACGACCAAACACTTGTTTTTTTAAAAAATAACTTTTGTGATAAAAAAGTACTTTTTTACTCTTCAAAAACTAAACCAAACAAGGTCTCAGGCAAGTGTTTATGGAGCAACTAGGTGTATCCAGTTGTATCATAAGCTGTACGTATTTATTGACAAAAGGTGGTGCGAAGGACCACGACTCCTGAAAACTGTTGCTCTTTTATTTCATTGAATGTCGTTGAGGTTTTTGAGCTTAGCATATGCTGGGTTTTTTTTTTTGTATGTGATTGAGACATATATTTTTAGCTTTTCGTTATAATTTCTGTGTTGTGTTTGAGTAAGGCGTGTATCTGTACCTTACATGTCATTGACGACGTTGGAATTAAATAAACTGATATGTGTGTACCGCATCTCAAATTGTGTTTGTTGCTTTGATATTTTATACTATTTCTTTCTTGTTCTTCAACCTTTTCTCTCTGCTTAGAAGAACGTTATAGTTTTAGACCCTACAATATCAACTGCTTACCTTCTTCACTTGCATTGTGATGATTGTAATGATTTAATTAATCGTGTGTACTCCAGAATGCGAATATTTACCATCGTTTTATATGATGAGTTGAATTTATGAGTGAATTTTTTTACAATCAACGTATTATTTATATTTTCTAGTTTGTTCGATATGATAATGATCCGCTCTTAACTAGAAAGATTCAATAACGTTTATATAAAGGAACTTTTGTAAGAAAAGTAGAAAAGGAAAACATATATATGCAAAGAAGATAAAACTGAAAATTGGAAGAAAACATGTATATAGTTAGAGAGGTACTGTACTATCAATCGTAGCTGAATAATTGCTTCCTACGGCATCAAAGTATTCTTCAACTTGTATAAAGATATTGGCTCAGAACTAATAAAATTTGGAGTCATGAAAATTTGAACTTAAGTACTTATGAAAATTATATTAAATTAATGACCACCTAATTTTGAAGAGCAGTATCATATATGAAAATGCTATTGACTTGCGGATCATCCTGATTACCGCTACAGTTGCTCTCTTTTTATGGGGTCTGCTCTAAAACAGGATATTTTTAAACAAATCACATGAAAGGACGTGGAGGGACAACTTAAAAGGCTAATGATGAAGCTAATAGGGACATCTCAAGTCCCTCTTCATGATGAAAGTGATAATCAAAGACCTCCCCAGCTTTTTTGGTCCCCTCTCTCCAGGTTCTGCAATTACTGCTGCTATCTTAATAATCATGTTTCCAGACAATGGTAACCAAAGCTTGTCAAATCCATGTGTTGCTGGGACAGGGCTTCAAACATTGTGTCTTTTTGCTCCCATCAATTTATTGCATAACCCAATTCCACCGAACCATGCAAACGCATGCAACATATAGCTAAAACACAGGATAATTATATCTATATTCTGAAAAGAACAAGAGAGATGGACGTGTATTAAAGCAAGAGATGACTTCTATTTTCCACCAATAACAACAGTGCAGTAGAAACAAATTAAACGCAGAAGTTCCCATCAACAATCTGTGGAAGAAGGCCAAGAAATTGAAAATTTTGAAAAACTGAAAAAAAATTAAAGAAAATGAAGGAAATTACATCCTCCTAATAGGGTAGGACCCTTCTCATCCTATTGGAAACAACAGAACTTATTGGGTTATGAAATCCACAGAGGGATTCAATAAAATTTAAAAAAAAAGACTGGAATATAGTGAGCAAATATTCCCAGAGAGAAGGAGAAATATTTGAAAAAGAAAGTAAGATAAGGAGGATTAGCTCTTTTTAATTTGAAAAATAACTAAAAGGAGAAAAATAAATTAAGAAAGAAATGAATATTGGGGGGGTTGGACCTTTGTTTTTTCTTCTCAGCGAGGAACTACAAAGGTGCTAGGGTCTTCATTGTTGATCCACCCATACTTGGCCATGAATGGGTTAGCCAAAGAGTCTGGTGGATACTCATTAATGCAGTCGTTCCATGCATTATTACCCTCGTTTAAGTCCCTCACCACCTCCCACAAACAGCTGTTGCATTTAAAGCCTGCACCAAAGCTTATCATCCAAACCCTATCTCCCTTCTTCAACCTCTTTTTGGCCTCCATGTATGCTAACACATACCACAAACTGCTCGCCGACGTGTTTCCGTATCGATGCAGTGTCATTCTTGCCGGTTCTAAGTCGTACTCGCTGAGGTCTAGGTTCATTCCGATCCCATCTATCACTGCTTTGCCACCAGTGTGAATACAGAAATGATCAACTCCTGTTTTGAAGTTGATCACAGGTTTAGGACCCGTCGATCCTCCTCCTTTTGTGGAGCTTTGTGTCCACTTTTTGATAAATGTTAGGACCATAAATCTAAGTAACTCTCTAATTGGTAAGATCTTTGGAGCTATCTCTCTGAAGTTGTCGACAAAGGCCCGTGTTGCTGCTTTTGGGAGACTCTTGCCTAGGTGAAACCCTAAGCGACCTTGATCATCTTCTCTTTGTATGCAACAGTCATATGACTCCTCTCTGGCTCCGTGGTGAGTCCTCACGAGGCACTTGAGCTTGAACATGCAACGGTGTTTCAGGGACCTTTTGTTTGTCAACAGCATTGCACAGCCACCTGAACGGAACAAACAATTTGCGAGAATCATCGATCTATCATTGCCTGCGTACCAGTTGGGACTTAAGGACTCTGAAGTGACGACCAGTGCATGGACATTCCTGTAAGTCTTCAAGATGTTCTGAGCAACGTTGACCGATATAAGACTCGCACTGCACCCCATTCCAGTGAGGTTAAGAACCTTGATATCTTCCCGCATTTTGTAGTGGTTAACGATCCTCGAAGCTAAGGAGGGAACAGCAGCCAGCATCGACACATTAACGATGAGGATGTCGATTTCTTGGGCAGAAATTCCTGATCTGGCGAGCAATTTTTCTATGCTATCATGAAAGAACTCCTCCATCTCCGAGATCCCATCGTCTAGCGTGGGGCTCTCTTCTCTACCAGCGAACATGATCCTGGGAGCATAGGTTTGCTCGCCAATGCCGGAGCTGACAATGGCTTTCAAGAGGAACTTGTACTCATTGAGTCCAAGATTGGTGTTCCTCTTTATAACCTCTCCACAGAACTCGGTGTCAAGCTTCCTATCATCTGCTGGCTTATAGCACTCATAGTCCAAAATATAACATTCCTGATCCCTCTTCCCATTGACCCACTTCCAGAGAAAGAAGAGTGGATAGAGGATCAAGAAAGCATAAAGTAGCATAGTAACATCCATTTGAGAAAGAAATAGGTGGAAATTAAGAGTGAGCGCAAGGAGAGAAAGAGAGAGGAGAGTCTTGAATGTGTGTATATGTGTATGAGAGTCTTGAGAGGCAAAGAGCATATTCCAACACATTTGAGAAAGAATACGTGTGTATGTGTATATATTTGTGTGTTTTAATAGATGTGTAAGGTTCTGTTGCGATGAATGAATGTGTAAATTAAAATAAGGTTAGCTGGGGTTTGTCTGAGTCAAATCCGAGTGTATTATTGATGGAGTATGATATAAACCGAAATGCAAAGGGATATATAAGTAGTGTGCGGGAGGGTGTGTGTGCGTGTGTGTGTGTGTATGAGAGTTGGAAGACATATGAAGGTTCATAAGACAAATTGCCATCGCTCAACGCCCACCAACTGCTTTGCATTATCTATAAATTCTTGTAGATCTTTATTACAATTTCAACACTAGTCACTCCTTAGCTGATGGCATGTGTTGGAACCTCCTTCCATGCTCTTTGCATCTCGATGCATGCACAACGCGTCAAAGTGTAATCAATTTAGTCTTCTGCTAAATATTCATCATCCCTTATCTAAATCATCATTAAATCAAGAAAATGTCAAATTATACCATATTCTAAAAGTTAAAATTCTTAAAATAGAATCTAATTGTAGTTCCATGGCTAATTGATCAATGTACTTTCTTTATAATTTTTACTAATAAAAATTAGCCCTACCATGTAGATATACCTCCTCAATGCAGATAATCTTCCTAGGATATTCGGAATTTTTACAGGCAGCGCAGTCAGTTCAGTGACAATACTTTCCGCGTTACCAGAAGACCCTGAATCTCATAATTTTTAGTCCCTTCTTCGGAACTTAATTCCTTCTGATGCGACGACCAAAAGAGCAAAAAACGAGAACAAAAAGCAATGAATTTCAAATCCTTTATATTTCTTTTCATGCACGTATCCATTTTATTTGTGTAGTGTGCTTGGTACTGTGGCTGTTCATTTCATGGATATAGAGTCACAAAGAGTGATGATCATACAGGAAACCATTATTAGTCACGCCAAATAAAGTTGTCCGATGCAGTTTAATCAAATTTGAGTTTTATCTGCAGTAGAGAAAAGAGGAACATTTTACTGTGTTGGCATTGATCTGATTTTTATAAATTTTAAAAACGATATGTAAAATTTTTTAAATTTAAATTTATTCATGTAATCCAATTTTTGCTACTGATCCACATTAATAAAACCAAGATGGATAATGATTTTTTTAAATTTTAACCAGAGATTGCTAAAAAAAATTTAAATAAAACTGTTCATGATTTATAACACTTCTAATTCAAGTCAACTGGAGGTTAACAGAAGCATCTATTATGATAACTGTGTACTTGTCGAGCGTTGCTTTCAACTTCATAATTGTGGTTTGACTTAGTTTCATCAATTAATAGGGTGCAATTGTAGGTAAGATCTTGTTTATGATTTTTTTTTGAAAAAAAGTTGTTTATTATTGTAATCTCCAGGACATTGGAAATTTTCCAAGCCAATATTGGGTCAGAAATCAACTTGTACTTCTTAAATTTTCCATTCAATTAGATGTAAGCTTTAATTATGGCCGAAACATTCAACCTAGCTAGCTCAATCTCGTACTAAACAAAAGAAACAAGTTCCGTAAAAGCAATGTATGTTTCGGGTTAGATTCACTTGAGGAACTGTTTTTGAGGAGTTGGATGGAAAACCAAAATTAACACCAACATTATTGCCGAATCGAGGCATTACACTTAATTAACTTGAGCATTGATAAGCTTGTCTTTTCAAGTACAAATAACACATGCTACCGAGTCTCTTTCCATCCCAGTCTTTAATTTTCTTAAAGTTAAGAGTGGAAAAATTTAGAAACATACAATCTTCTATATGTTCAAGCATTAAATAGGTGGGCCAAAAAATTAAGTTCGTTCAGCAATATGACTCGCTGAGATTCATCTTTGCTAAGCTGCAATAATAATCAGACTCCACTTGTTTCCATTGTACAATATATTTTTATTCTATTGTCAAGGAAAGGACTATCATATTTAATCGGGGCTTGTTTAGTTATATTCTAATTAATTTTAATTTTTTTCTATTTTCAAATTCAACAAAAAAAATTTCCCAATTGAGGTTCTAGTTCTTATTTTTTATTCTAGTGTCTTCGTGTTTTCATAATTTATCAAAATCATACAAAGAGTTTTAGTTGTTTTAACAATTAAAATATTTCAATAAATATATTTAGGTTTTAGAAATACAATCTTGTACTTATTTAATTATTTATTTTAATAAATTTATTTAAAATTACAAAATATTAAAATAAAATAACTCATTTAATTAAATATAAAAACATTTTAACTCTAAATTTTATTTGATATTTAATTATTATCAATATTAAAATATAATTAAATTGATATTAATAATAAAAGTATCATAAAAACAAAAAACAAAAATTATACAAAAAATAAATAAACTAAAATCACTCTTTGCCTTTCCTAATCGGTGGGATACCTAAAAATGTTCAAATGATCAAGGAGCCACGGTGTTTGTTCAAGGTCAATGCACTTTAATTGGGGGAGCTAAGGTTATGTTTAGTTGGATGTAAATTTTTTAATGGAATGGAATTGAATAGAATGAAATTATATGGTTTATATCGAATGGAGTATAAATTGATGTAATATTAGAAAATTGTTGTTTGCAAAGATGAAATAGTTCATAATGTAATATACTGAAATGTTATTTGGACGAAGAATTTATAATGTAATATCGTGTAAAGTTGTTTATCATTTTATATTTCATCTTAAACTCTTAAATAAGAGGTTTTTTATTTTTACTATTTAGAATATAATGAAATGTAATATAAAACTCTATTTTTTCATCTCATCTCATTTTATTTCATAATAAATTATACTCCTAAACGATATAATAATATAAAGTTCCATTCTATTTTATTTATAAACTCCAATCAAACATACTATTAAATCAAACATACTATTAAAGAAGAGGTATTGACAAGAGTCTTAATTAAAGAAAGGAGGGCCATAAAGTCGTAGTTTCACACTCCCCAATGTTGTTTTTGTGCAGAATCCCAGACGACGTAATTGAACATGCAATGCATTGCCCATGCGAGAGAGGAACGATATCTGTGTATCGAATTGTCCGAAAAAGATTAAAGAACAGAAGACTTCAGTAGTTCATGAGGTATCAGTTACATTGGAAAGAGCGAGCAGCCAAGAAGCAGTAATGACCATAATACTGGCACCAAAACGAGGAAAAAGAAAAAGGAAACTGCTTGGTGGCTAACCTGTGGTTCATAATTAGAAGATTATGAGTAACGTTATTATTATTATTACTGGAAATGGCTCCCAAGTCCCAACCTCTTCTTTATTGGTCTAATTAATGTATAACTGGTTTCTGTGCCTCGTATTCGTAAGAGATGACTCTATACACCACAAGTTGATCAATTATTGTCATGGCCAGTCTAAGTACAGTGATGAATTAGAAACAAACAAAAGAATTTGTTTCCAAGGATCATCATGATCTCATTTGTCATTATCCACACGGTGATTTCTGTTAGGATATGCTGTTTGATATGGGAACTTTTTTTTATAAAAAACGTACATATATATATGTACAGTATCAGCCAGAACGCAATATGCCTTTCTCTGGAGTAGTCTAATATATATTTCAAAAAATGTGGTACGTTGACTAACATGGTACAATATGCAATTTAGAATAATGTTAAGAATATCAATTATTATATAAGTATTGGTGTGCTAATTGCGTTAACAAATATTTACTAGTTATTTTAAAACTTATTTGTAATCTAATATGCGGAAATTCTTCATATAAAAAATTTACTGTTCATTCTCATTGACTTCGTAAGGAATTTGTTGTTAATTGTTAAATGAAGTTAAAGGCATTATTGAAATGAATGGGTAGATAGAGTAAGATTGAGATTAGAAAAATATGAGATACAAAATATTATTATGAGTAAAAAAGAATAATAACACAAGTATTTATTAAAGAAAGAGCTATTACACAAATATTTATTAACTACAAGTCATATTAATTTATAAGTTTATAAAATTAGTATCTCACAATTTCTATTCTTGGATAATTGAACTTGTTTCTTGATATATGAAACAAAAAGATGAATGTGTATTTATAGATGAATTAAACTAATTATAGACATATAATTCAATTTATTGTAACTATTACACATTCTAATATTTGCCTTTGTACTAAAAATTATTTATCTTTTCTAATATGAATAATTCTAGATATTATGAATAATATCAAATCTTCAAGTGAGAGATCATTAGAAGAATATAGAAATTACTTATAAATCTTCAAGTGGGAAATCATTAGAAGAATATAGATATTACTTATAATACCACTTGAAGATTTGATTAACAACTAGTCAATTTTTAGTCCACTTTGTCATTATCATATTGTTTACATTCTTGTTAAGCCACATTAAGATTGACACCAAATAAACTTGTCACTAATGACTGCTTTTGTCATAAAATACGATATATTGTTTCGGTATAAACTTTTAGCATATCCATATTTCTTTCTTCTACTTTTTCAAGAATAAAGTGAAATTGAACTTGTATGTGCTTGATTTTGGATGAAATCTTAGATTTCTTACTAGATGTAAGCCACTTTGATTGTCATAAAATAATTAAATATTTTATTATTTATTTCCAAGTTTTTCTAAGACCAATTTTAATTATACCATTTTTTACCAATTTGTGTAACTGCTACGAATTCTGCTTCTACGTTTATGTAGCCAGAACTAAGTTTAAATTTGAAACCTAACTTACAACACCACTAACAAGTGTGAACATATAACCCTTCATAGATTTATTTTTATAAAGATCACTTATATAGTCAAAGTCAACATATCTTTTGATAATAAAGTATGATTCTTCATATTATAATGCAATTTTAGATGTCCATTTAATGTATAGTAGGATCCTCTTTACAACATTTCAATACTTTCTACTAGGATTCACTATATAGAGATTACCATATAACGTTTGATATTGACTGCTTTTTCCTAGAAGGCCTTATTTAGAATTATAACTCTTAACATTACTTTTGTTTTTTTAACATTGTTTTGTTTATCTATGTTGCCACTTTTTTTAGGAGTGTATGCAATAGAAAACTTTATTTTGACACCTTCTTGCGTATAAAATGCATTAAATTTATTGTTATTATATTCTCCTTTATTGTATGTCTATAAACACTTGGATCTTTTTTACTAAAATCAAGTTCAGCATGCTTTGAAAACTTTAAACATTGAAAACGCATATTCTTTCCTCCTGATAGGGTACACCAAATACCTTATAGAATAATTATCAATAGAAGATACAAATTACTTTACTTCTCATAGGGATTGGATTAATGTCTGCCACACATATGAGAGAACTAATTTAAGAATAACCTAACTTCTTGAATTTAATATGTTAAAATTTACATGGTACGACTTATAACATGATTCTTATAGAAGGATAGTGAAGCCTCTATGATTTCATAGAGTAATTTTTATTCCTTATTTAGATATATGTCCAAGTCTTGATGTTATAATATTAAAGATCTCTTACTTACTCCTCAAAGCAATTAATTTTTCTGCTTCTAGCAATGCCTCTCCTTTAACTTATACAAGGGTGCAGCTCTCTTTTCTTATTTTATAAGTATTAGTGAGCCTAGAATTATCTTTAAAATCTTGTTGACAATTTTAATTTTATACCAAGATCATCTAGTCATCCTAGAGATAATGAATTCTTTTTCAATCTCTCCATATATCTTACCTCCTAAATACTATAAATTATATTATCATGCATCTTCAACTTTATAGTTCTAACAGCAACAACCTTTAAAGGATAATTATCAAAACTATACATATATTCTCATGAGATAGGTTCACAATAATGGAACCATCCTCATCGAGAGGTCGTATGAAAAGTAGCTCTTGATTTGAAGAGTCATATATTAAGTAGTGACTTCCTACTTTCAATTAATATTGTTGCTTTACAAAATAGACCGTTACCATCATTTGAATGCTTGCAAAATTTTCTTAAGGACTATAATTTTTCTTATTAAAATTCTAACAACCTTATTTTAAGTATTTTTTACCATAGTTTTAGCATACTTCTTGATATTGATCTATCATAATTTTGGCTTCGATGTATTCCATTAATCTCTTTCTTATCAATGTTAAGGCTCCAACTTGTTATAAACCAAATTATTTTTATCCCTTATTATTCTGGTGACTTACTTCCTCTAAAATATCATCTATAACATCATCAAAAATCAAATAATCTTAAGATGATTCTTGGTTAAGTCAATAATGAGTTGATCATATGAATCACATAGCCGTCCATTTTATTCCATTTGATGTTATCTATAAAGTCCATCAGTCTCTCGTTAATGGCTACAAAGCAACTATCTTTTGTGAGCATAATTTTCATCTTCAATTTTTTGATACACCCTAATTATGCTTTCATACTACTTATAAGAATGATTAGATGGATAGAATAAGAATGCAATTAAGATTGGAAGAAATGTGATGCAAGTTATTATTATGAGTAAAAAGACGAGTTATAATACAAATAGTCAATAACTATAAGTTATAATTATTAATTTGTATATTATAACCTATAAAATTAGCATCTTCACAAACACTTATATTAGATGCTTGAACTTATAATTTGACATATAAAGAAAGAAGATGGATAAGTATTTGTAGATGAATCTAATTAATTAAGAGCACATATTTTAATTTGTTACAATATTCTAATATTTACCTTTTGTACCAGAAATTTTTTTATCTTTGTCTAAATATTTTGTGAATAATATTTAAAATTTTCTAATATGAATAATACATATAGATATTGTAAAGATAATATCTATATTTTTCTATAAACAATCACTTTTATTAGATTCAATAATCCACTTATAAATTAATTAATACCAAAATAAAAAAGGTTAAACGTAATATTAATTATTTGTTATCTTTTGGCAAAAGGAAAGAGGAGATTGAAGCCTCTCTTATGGTTGGATTTTAAATTTTGGCATATTCGTTGGAGTTCTTATTTAAATCCACAAATTTTGAGAAAACTGAAAATGGAAGATTAAAAACAAAGTCAAATAGATAAACATAAACAAATAGCTAACACAATTCTTGAGAAAAAGAAAAAGCACTAACATTTTTTTTGAAAAATGAGTTTTTCATTACTATAGACAAAGTTAAAAAATAACATTACAGTGATTTCTATGTTGTTAGCCTATGTACAAGCTTTATAGCTAAATATACAAAAAGGAGTTACATTACAAGGAAAAATTCAAAAGCATCATATTATCAATTTAAAATTTCCATCTAGATATCATATCAGGACAGAGCGAATGCTGCAAGTTAGTAGCAAAGATTGCTGCTCAAATCCAGTTAACAGCTTTGTCCACTAGCTGATACTTTCCCTCTTCTAAGTTGGTAAATCTTTTGTTGTTTCGCTCCTTCCAGCTAATGTAGATAGTAGTAGTGACATCCCCTGCTTAGAGCTATGAGTAACCCATTTCAAAACATTTCCCCAATCATATGTATAGTTGAACCAAGAATCATATGCAAAATCCTGCTCCATACTGCTTTTGAGAATGTACAAAGGAAGCAAAGGTGGTCATCGATCTTCCACTTTCATCTTACAAAGTACACATGTGGTATCAACATTTCCTCGCCATTGACTTAGTGTCTTAAGTATGTTTTTGATCGCTAGCCATGTGATCATGGAGGCTTAGGATTCAAAGAGTGTTTCCAAAGAAGATTATACCAAGGGACCTCATTTCAGTATTATGTAAAGAGAAATTAGTAGGATTTATTAGAGAACTTACCACTTCGGTTAAGAGTCCAAGTGATAACATCTTCATTTTTACCATCATTAAGTAGGGGGAAAGATGCTTAAGGGAGTCAAATCCTCTAAAATTCTTACTCCAGTTACCATTTCTGATCAATATGGAAACTTTAAGATTCAACGGAATTTTATTCCTCAGATGTAGTATCGCCTACTTGCAAATAGGGGGCCAGAAGGAAGCTAATTATCAAACCAAAACTAAGTTTTTTCACCATTGTCAATCCTATGTTTAATACAAGGATAAATAGTGCCTCTTAGTCCCACTATCTGATTTAAGACCCAAGGGAATTCCATTGTGCAAGTAACCTGTCAGAAATTGATGTTTTTGAGATGATATTCATGGATCCATTTGATCCAAAGTGCTTGTTGATCTGTATAGACCTCCAAATTTGTTTGCACCTTAAAAAATTTTGCATGGTAATAATAGAGATAATCCCAAGTCCTCCAAACTTCTTTGGGGTAGTAACCTCACTCCATTTGATCTTTGCTTTTTTAGCATTCTCTGTTCTGCCTGACTATAAGAATGCTTTCATAATTCTGTCGATTTCTTTAGTAACCTTCCGTGGTAGTGCAATATGGGCAGTTTTGTGTAAATGTAAGCTACTTAAGACTAAAACAATAAGAGTAAGTCTGGCATATAAGATAGAAATCAATTCTGCCAAACATTGATTCCAGATTTATTCCTTTCTATAAATGGCAAGCAATCTTGATATTTCGGCTTAGAAGGTGTGATTGGTACACCTAGGTAGCCAACAGGTGTTGAATGAACATTTAAGCCAACTACTCTTTTTACTTCGTCAATATTCTTGACATTAGTAGATATGTAGAGGCTACTCTTCTTAGAGTTGAGTTTTAGACTTGAATATTTAGCAAATGTGTTTAGAACATTCTTTAAGAGATTAATAAAATAAGGATCAGTCCTACACAGAATCATAAGATCATCCAAATACATTAGATGAGTAGGGTTGTCGCACTGTACTTATGATGAAATTGAAATCTTCAATTGTATAAGATCAACTTACTCGTTAGGCTTGATAAGCCTTCCATTACAAGAGTGAATAAATAAGGAGATAGGGGGTCCCCCTGTTGAATCCCCTTAGCAGATTTGAAAGGCTTAGTTGGAATGGCAATCACAAGCACACTCAAGGAGGGAGTTTGGATACAAGTCAATATCCAATTAACAAGTCAATTAGGTAATTGCAAGGCCTCAATGTATATTTGAATAAATCTTCAACTAACTGTATTGAATGCTTTAAAGAAATCAATTTTAAGTAAACAACTTTTGAGAATTGACTAGAGAATTCTAGCATTACTGTCATGATATAGGAACACTTTGAGCCTCTTTGCTAGAAGTTTAGAGATTACTTTATAGATTGTGTTACAACAAGATATAGGTTTAAAGTCATTCATCCTCTAAAGAGTTTTCTTTTTGGGTACCAAGTAGATGTAAGTATGATTAAATTCTTGAAGCATTTTGGAGGAGGCTTGTAATTTCCTAAGATTTCTGAAAAAAGAGTGCAGTAAACCAATCTGGCCTAGGTGATTTTGAGGGATGGAAGTTAAATAGTACTCTCTTGATGTCATACTCAGTGAATGGATATACCATATATTCCTTGATATCTTGACCAATAGTATAATCGAAGAGCCTTTGAGCATTTGGACTTGGCTCAATTGTATTAAAATTGCCCACAAGCTGCAAAAAGTAGTTTCTGGCAAGCTCCTACAAGCTATTTATATCAATATATTTAGTCCCATTACTATCTTGGAGTGTAGATATTTTGTTGACACTCCTCTTAGTAAGTAAAGAAGAGTAGAAGAATTTCGTATTGGAGTCTCCTTCTATCAACCAATGAATTTGAGCCTTTTTTTTACGATGGAGTTATGAAGATTGAGGGCATTCTTGTACTCTTGCAGGCTTCTTACCTCTACCAGTCTATATTCTGCATTATGTGGTGAGTAATGGCAATTTTTCTATGCTTGAATCAATTGCTGCTTAAGAGTGTTTAAGTTATGGTTTCTCCTATGCATAAAATTTTTAAGGACGACTTTTACCAATCTTATTTTCTGCATCATCTGATAGGATTTAAAACCTTCAATCTCATGATTCCAACATCTTTAGACTATTTCAATGAAACCATCCATCTGTACAATACCATTAAAGAACAAAAAAGGAGCTCCTACTATGCTTCTTTCAATAATTCTTTGCACCAGCATATAAGCATGATCTGATAACAGATTTTCTCCAAAGTGCATAAAAGAGTTAGGAAATTGGGTCAAAATATTGAGTAAACCAAGTTCGTGCTCAATAAGAAAATAGTAAGTTCCCTAGTTAGTCCTAGATTGAACCTTCTTCCTTCTTTTACTTAGGATGAGTTTAGTGAGTAATTGAAATCCCTAATAACTAGCCATGGGTGCTGAATATTATGTTGTAATTGATGTAGGTCTGTCCATAATTTGCTTTGTTAATAACCAAAATTAGAAGCATAAATTAAGGATAAATCAAAAACAATTGTCATACCTCAGTATTGACATTGTAAATGTAGATACTGATCAGTTTCTTCAACTGCCCGTACTTTAATAATATCCAAGTTGCAAAGACATATAATACATCCATTATAGTGTATATTATGATTGGAAATAAGTTCCCACTCTGCATTACGAAACTTAGAGCCTAATAGGCAAATAGGATCCTTGATTTTTGCTTCAAGAAGACCGATAATACAATGCTTGTTCTCCCTCACCATGTCCTTCACAAGGGAATTTTTTAGAGGGTCATTAAGCCCTCTAGAATTCCAAACTAGGACTGTCATAGTTGGGGGAGTCCCCTTTGTTTTTGCTTTCTTTTTCCTCACTGATTTTTGCCTAAGATTAGTGTTCTACACCTGAACTACTTCATTTACCATATGAGGTAAAGGTTCTGTTTCTGAAGTAACATCATTAGGCCCAACAATGTCATTAACCCCCTATTCTGCTCTTGCACTCACTTCAGTTGAGAATTTAACCTTAGCAGACTCTAGAGCTTAACCCTGAAGTTTGGTTTGAGCCTCATCTCTTTTAGGTATAAGATAAGTTTTTGCGTTGACCAGAGAATTGATTGTATTCTCTACTGTTAACTCTTCAATTTTAGCATTATTGTCATCTATTCTATCACCTTCTTAAGATACCAAATTCACATTATTACCAACAGTTGCTACTGCCATTGTTCTGTTCTTAAAGGAGTTAATAACCTCTTTGTTCTATTGTTAGGGGAGTTAATAAGCTTTGCTGCTACCACTGTTTTCTTCTCAAAGGGGTTAGAAATATCAGTAAATTTACAAGCCTTATCGTCCTTTCTTTCTTTTTCAATAACAGACTAACAAGTGTTATGTGTTCTTCACCACAAACTTCAATAACTTTAGTATCCACTTACTCACTCAAATATTTTCTAGTTGAAATAGCCATTAATTCCTTATACCAAGAAGTTTGGAAAGTCCGACCAGTGGGGACCTATTTATTAGAAGTGGTACTCGGCTTCTAAAGGTACGAGACATGTATACAAGTTTTCTTAAATTCACCAGTATTACTTAATCATAAGATAAGTAATTTATTAGGCAATGTAGATGTTCTAGGTATTTCGATACATACCTTAGCATAGCAAATCCTCTCCATAGTTGTTGTTTAAGAATCCATATAGAGAGGCTTTCCCAAGGAGCTAGCCAGAAAGCTTAGCCCTCAATTGTCTAGAACTCCAACAGAAGATTGTGGAATTGAACCCATTTGGGAAGCACGTCAATAGTACTGATTAAGCTCCATAGCTGAGCTCCACTTTTGCAAGAACATCGGTTGATCCCTGATGTGCCACATTCCCATTTCAACTAATTCATCTAGATAGGAGGCTTCGGAGAATTTAAATAAAAATGTGCCTTTCTTTATTAACATAACATTTTCTAATCCTTTTTTTCTCCAAAGCCTACACATTTATGACTAGAAATGTAGGGCATCTAGACCAGAAGAAACCCATTAACACTGAGGACCAAGCCTTCGTGCCTCCTTAGACGAGCTCTATCGGAGTTGTGATGATACCCTATTGAAGTACATTTTGATAACGTTTCAAAGCACCTTTATGATGTATCTTTGAAAAAAATTGTTGCAAGTCCCTCACGGGACAAGGGTCTGTCAGTCCTTCCCCATTTAGGTCAATGTTGCTAGCTTTCACCTTAAGGGACTCCCTGGAAAGAGTAGGGAACTCCTCCTTGGTGAACGATGGTTTACCTTGCTCTATATGGGAGTCCTGCTATTGAGGCAGAGGTTGTTACCACTTAGAATCAGTAGCATATTAGGTAGAGATGGATGATTTCGAAACAAAGTAGGGGCAAAAAGATGGTAAAGGTATAGAGAGGTCAGAGCATGGTCAAAGGTCAGAGATGGTAAAGGCTAATACTTAGTATCCTTAGTAGCTACTCATTCTAATACATCCTCATAGACTACAACTTATGCATAAATACACTAAGGGATATTGGTGTTTTTGTTAAGAAACCAACCGTGATCAAATCATAAGCACAATGAAAAAATAAAATTTTAAGATTTTCGATCTGATCTTAATAATTGAATAACTTGAAAAATACTCGAATCATGAAATTGCATCTGATTTGAAATTCCTGATGAAATTCTTTCGAAAATTTTTCAATGTATCAATCGTGAGCTATTCAATCGTCCATCCTCTAACAGTATCCATAGAGCAGTTAAACTAAACTCAACTATTTAAGAGGAATTAGTAGGAATGATAGCTCCCTTATGCTTATTCCTATAAATAAAAAAAAGCACTAGGTTTTTAATTTCTACTAAAATTAAATATTTCAATTATAATTAATAGTCTAAGTCTAAGTCTAAGTCTAAGTCTAAGTCTAATTATAATTAATTTAATTTTAATAAAATAAAATATCTCATCTTTGAT
>JAOQMS010000179.1:9630842-9648380 GCA_027563885.1 Erythroxylum longipes
ACAGGGAATTAAAGAAAATATTAGAGAAAACTGTTAATGCTTCTAGGTGGGACTGGTCTTTAAAGCTAGATGATGCATTTTGGGCATATAGAACTGCATTTAAGACACCCATAGGCATGTCACCATTCAGGATAGTGTATGGTAAGTCTTGTCATCTTCTAGTTGAATTAGAGCATCGTGCATACTAGGCTACCAAATTTCTTAACTTTGATTTGTCTTCTATAGGTGCTAAGAGACTTATGCAACTTTATGAGCTTGAAGAGTTTTGTTTGGATGCTTATAATAATTCGAAGTTGTATGAGAAGCGTGTGAAGAAGTGGCATGACAAGAAGATCCTCCACCGAGACTTTAAAGTAGGCGACCAGGTATTGATCTACAACTCTCCTCTTCGTTTATTTCTAGGGAACCTTAAGTTAAGGTAGTATGGTCCATTCAAGGTGATCCGAATCTTTCCTTTTGGGGACTTTAAGGTAAAACGAGAAAAAAAAACCCTTCAAGGTAACTGGACAATGAGCTAAATTGTATATGCTCAAGTTTGTGGATAATTTTGAGGAGCGATTGTCCCTTTATGACAATTCACCTTCTCCTCCTTGATCACAGTGCATGCCTTTCAGTAGGATTGTAGTTTTCTTTTTCTTCTTTTCTCGTTGTTTCCTTTGTGTTTCTTTCTAGTTTACTTCATTTCTTTGAGTTGTTTTGAGTTTTCTTTAAGGTTTGTGTGGTTAGTGGCAAGGAGTTCTTGGCCGATTCTTTTTCAGGGAAATTTCTTCTTTCTCTTTTCCCTCTTTGTGTTTGATTGTTAACTATTTGAACATTAGGGACAATGTTCATATCAAGTGTAGGGGGATTGAGATTATTTGCATGCTGATGTTTATGATATTGATGTTGATGTTGAGAGATACACACTTGAATGGTTGCGACTCTTTTGATAGCTAACTTGGGTCCCATTTTTGATGAATTTGACCATACGATCTTGTCAAAGTAGTTGGATGGAGAATTGAGTTGTATGCGTGAATTTGGATTAGGCAGCTTGAGAGGATAGTGAACCATGTGGATTGATTGAAGTAGTTGAGTGCATAAACTTAGTCAATAATTGATGTTTGAGTGATGAGGCAATGTATAGAGTTTTGATGGATTTTCATTTAAGTACATATGAGGTCTTGAGCTTATGACTATATCTCATAGTCATCTATTTTCTTTGTTGTAAGTGATGCTTCCCTATGTGGATTACCTTCAGAACTTGCACTGAAACTATTTGATACTGCTAGTTACATGCTTTATGGATATGATAAAGGCCTTCTTTGTTTTTAACCTTTAGCTTAAATGACCCACCAAGTCATTTTTCCCTTGCTAGCCCTTTTGAGCCTTTGACCTTGTTTTTTTTTGGTATTAATCACATTGCGTTGAAACCTGAAAACTTTTTAGCTTGAACCTTTCACAAGTTGAATGAAGTACTACGTATGTGATGTCCTTGACTTAGGGACTTTTGTTTTATATGTTGTTCTGAGATGTTTTAGAGGTATATCTACTCAGTTGTTGTTGATTTGTGCTACTACTATCTTCTTTTATGTTTAGTGTTATAAAAAAACAAAAAAGAAAGAAAGAAAGAAAAAGATCAAACAGTAGCATTGGATAGTGATGAGTAGTTGTAGTTCCGTGTTTCTATTTGCACATCTGACATTTTCTTTTTGATTGTCCCACATTACTTAGTACTTTGTGAATGCTTGTGAGTAACCTTTGTCCTTTTTACCTTACCTTAACCTAAGCCCCATTACAGCCTTTAGTAAAATCCCTTTTGATCCATGATGACATGTACTCTATGTAGTGAAAAATGGGTAAATTTGTAAGCCTATGATAGTGTAATCTCTTAGAGGAAGCTTTAAGTAAAATATAACCCTTATACACCTGAGTGACATGAGTGAATATCGTGGGGAAGGTTCATTTTAATTTTATGCTTGCTTTTAATCAAGGATATCTACCTTTGATTTTGTTTATATGCATTGATGAAAAGATTATGATATATATAATAGCTTGATACTTTAGTTGCCGAAGTTTAAGGGATTGCAAACACTTGATTTTTGTTGAAAATGAAATGATAGAATATGTTGGTTGTGATCCAAGTAAGTTGCTTGAGGACAAGCAATAATTCAAGTATGGGGGTGTTATTAATGGGTATTTTATATTAATTTTTGATACATAATTTACTAAACTTTTATCTATTTAATATTTAAATTGCACCAATTAAGAGTTATTTGTTTAATTTTAGGCACACATTAGATTTGAAACCTTTAAAAGCCTAAAGCAAGATAAGCTTCTTAAAAGGAAGCTGTATATGGCAACAAAGGTGGCGTTTAGAAGCATCAAAATTTGGCAGCTTAAAAATTGTTTAAGGAGGCAAGTCTTGGTGATTAAACGGCACAACAAAAGCTTATTAAAAGCTGGGGAAAATTGGGAGCTCTTTACACCTAAAAAGAAACACGACAACGTTTAAGCACAGGAGCTTGGCTTGGCTAAATTCAAAAGGCACGAAGCCCTAAAGAGTGGGGAGATATATAAGCTTTTAAAAGCTTAGCTGGAGACATATTCAATGGGGAGAAGAGAAGAGAATAAGGTGGGTGGCGGCGAGAGAAAAACAAGGAGCGTGGTTATGCGTGAAGGATGGTAAGTTTGAATGAGAGTGTGGGGACCGTAAGGTTTAATGGATTGAATAAATAGAAACGAAGAGAAAAACAAGTTGGCGAGAGAGCAAGGAAGACAGTGAGTGTGCTTGGACCAAGACAAGGTGAAAAGGTGGACCAAAAACCTTTCTTAAAAACATTCAATACATAGAGAAGAGGGAAGCAGCTCACGGCAGAGAGGAGAAGCAAGAATGAGGGATGCGTGAATAAGGTGGACCAAGAACCTTATTTGTCACATCAGAGAAGTAGCTGGCGGTGGAGAGAGTAGTGTGCACGAAAAATAGATGAAGCTAGCAAGAGAGAAGACGTCGAAGACAGGGAGCTGAACGTTAGCCAGACATTTTTCAATCCCAACAGCTACGGTTTTGCTGGGATTTATTTTGCATTCATTTTTTTTAAATCTGTTTTAATTTTGTAGATTTAATCAATGCAAATATATGTTATAACCATAATTTATGTTATATTGATGAATACGTGTGAGTAAGGGTTTTTTTTTAGTTAAGGTTAGGATTGATATTGGATTAGGACAATTTTGTGGTATTGGGTTTTTCTTGATTGAATGTATATTTAGTCCTAATTTAGCTTGATCACCTAAATTAAGGCCTTAGATGATTGAATGTCGTAATCAATGGGATTTAATTTGTCAGAAAATTAATCAAACAATATACTTGAGACCAAAGTGTAGACCAACTTTAGGATCTTACATGAGGATACCTAGAATTAATGAACTTAATTTTAGACTTCTTGTATTGAATGCCTTTTATTCCAAATTACCTATAAATCAAGTAGGTAACTCATATTTAGAAGAAAATGGAATCCTTATGAACATTGGGTTCGACTTACTTAAGTGAAGTAAATCCTAAATCAATCCACCGTTACAAGTTTTAGTATAAATCCAATTGAAATCCGATACCTTAGCCAATTTCTATCATTTGATTAAATTTAGTCATTTTTTAATTCGTACTTTGCATTTTGCATATTTCCTTGATTTGCTTATTTTATTTTATTTTCAAATCAATCAATTATTGATCGTCTGAGTAATTTTACATCGTTTAATTTAATTGTCTTGCGTGTTGGAATCCCTTGAGTACAATATCCGGTTCTTACCGTTTTATATTACTTGTCGACAAGGTATGCTTGCCGCTAGTTTCGTCTAGGTAGAACTTAATTTATATTGTTTTGTTTAGACTGTAACAATAAACATAGTGCCTTTGCATGTTTTAAAACAAACCTTGCTAAAGCTCCTTTTAATACTTGGTAAATTGATTCTTATTGTATTGCTCATGTTTCTAATACCTTGTAAGGATTCGTTATGACCCAAACAATAATATCAAATGAAAGATTTATCTATATAGGCAATGGTATGAGAGTTCCAGTAAAAGCTATTGGGACTTATCGCTTAATTCGAGACACTAGATATCATTTTAACTTGTGCAAAACTTTTTACGTACCTAGTATATCTAGGAATTTAGCTTCTTTATCCAAACTTGATAGATCTAGATACATTCAAATTTGGTACTAGTAGTTTTTGTACAGACAAAACCACAAGATTGGTTGTAGTATAATGTGTGATGGTTTATATAAATTAAACCTTGAAGTTGTTTATGCTAAAAATTTATTTTGGATCCTAATGTTAGTATCAAACATGGTTTGATTAATGATAGAGCAATACAAGAAATAATTTAAGGATAATATATAAATACAATACACATCTTATAATTATACAATAACAACGACAATAATAACAACACCCATTATAAATCCCGCTGGACCGCGGGATCTAAGAAGATCCAATATTATGCAGCTTTACTCCTAACTAGTAAAGAGATTGTCTCCAAATTATTATCCTACAATTATTTCAATGGTAAAATATGCTTATCTTACGGACTCTATCTTATATGTTAGTTAATTAAATAAACACACATTAAAGAAAAGAGCCACAAGAAAAACTTAGCTTCTTGAAATAATTCATATTGATGTATGTGGACTATTTGATGTGCCTAATTTCAATAAAGAAAAATATTTTATCACCTTTATAAATAACTATTCATATTATAGATATGTCTATTTGCTACATGATAAATCTCATGCTGTAAATACTTTGGAAGTTTACATTAATGAGGTTGAAAGGCAATTAAATAGAAAGGTGAAAAGAGTTAGGTCTAATAAAGATGGTGAATGCTAAGGTAAGTCCGATGAAAGTGGTTGAAATCTTAGTGCTTTTGCTAAATTCCTTGAAAGACGTGTTTTTTTTTTGAGTATATAAAAGGTAGACACACCACAACAAAATATTGTGGCAAAAAGGCATAATAAAAATTTGTTAGATATGGTAAGGAGTATGATATGTAATTCATTTTTACCCACTTCTTTGTGGACATATGCACTAAAAATTGTCATGTATTTATTGAATATGGTTCTAGGAAGGTAGTTTCAAAGAATCCTTTTAAACTGTGGACTGGAAAGAAACTTACTTTAAGACACTTGTATGTTTGGGGTTTCCTGGCAGAAATTAGGCATTACATCTACTCAAGTTGTTGTTCCATAAATTATTGAACCTCTTAATAATTATGAAGAACAACAAATTAATGAATCTACTGCTCATAATAAAATTGAACATAAAGTGACTGAACCTACAGTGGAAGAACCAGAATAAATAGCATTAAGAAGGTCTCAAAAAGAAAGAAAATCAGTTACTTCTAATGACTATGTGGTATATCTACAAGAGTCAGAAAATGACTTAAGAATTGAGAATGACCCAGTTACCTTTTCATAAGCTATAAGTAGTGAAAATTCTAATAAGTGGTTAGATACCATAAAAGATGAGTTCAAATCTATATAATAGAATGGTGTTTGATGCCTTATGGAATTGCCAAAAGGTTGTAAAAGAATTGGTTATAAGTTTGTCTTTAAGACTAAATGTAATTCTCACGACAACCTAGAATGTTATAAGGCCATTCTAGTTGTTAAAGGATCTACTCAAAACGATGTCATTAATTATAAAAAGACTTTCTCATTGGTCTCTAAGAAAGATTCACTCAGAATTATTATGGCTTTAATAGCTTATTATGATCTAGAGTTGCTCCAAATGGATATGAAAACTACCTTTTTGAATAGGGATTTAGATAAAGAAGTCTATATGGACCAACCAATGAGGTTCATAAAGGTTGGAAATTAGAAAGGAACACATGGTGTGTAAACTAAAAAAGTCAATATATATACTTAAATAAGCTTTCCGACAATGGTATCTTAAGTTCAATGATACTATTATTTCCTTTGGATTTAAAGAAAATACAGTTGATTTG
Organism: Erythroxylum longipes; assembly: GCA_027563885.1. Taxonomy (NCBI): domain Eukaryota; kingdom Viridiplantae; phylum Streptophyta; class Magnoliopsida; order Malpighiales; family Erythroxylaceae; genus Erythroxylum; species Erythroxylum longipes. The sequence goes on from JAOQMS010000179.1 coordinate 9,636,823, forward strand.
TGTATATATATGAAGGTCAATGAGAGTAAGTTTATTTTTCTGGTTTTATATGTTGATGATATCTTACTTGAAGCTAAAGATCTTGGTTTATTAAATGAGACTAAGAATTTTCCTTCTAGTAATTTTGAAATGAAAGATATAAGTGAGGCAATATTTTTGACAGGAATAGAAATACTCTATATTAGATCACAAGAATTGTTATGATTGTATTAGAAAGCATATATTAATAAAATGTTGGAAAGATTCAAGATGGATAAGTATTAGAAAGATTCCGAATGGACAAGTGTTCAACATCACTAGTCTAATTTTTGAAAGGGGACAAGTTTAGTTTTATGCAATGTTCAAAAAGTGACTTAGAATGAAAGCATATGGATTCAATTCCATAGACATCTGTAAATGGGAGCCTAATGCATGCTCAGACATGTATTAAACTAAAAATAAGTTTTGCAGTGGGGAAGTTAAAGTGATACCAGAGTAATCCTGGCATGGATTACTATAAAGCTATAAAAAAATTTATGAGATATTTGCAGGGAACTAAAGAACAAATGCTTACTTTTAAGATGACTGATCACCTTGAGGTGGTTAGATACTCATATTCAGAATTTGCTAGCTGTGTAGATATAAGAAAATCTACTTTTGGCTACATTTTTCTGTTAACTGGAGCAACCATCTCAAGGAAGAGTGTGAAGTATGTAATTGATGCATCCACTATAGAGGCTAGTTTGTGGCATGCTTTGAGGCTATGATTCAGGCTAAATAGCTGCAAAACTTTATTTTAGGACTTGGAATTGTCGCAATATAACCATACCATTGAAAATTTACTATGATAATTTTATAACAATTTTTTTCTACAAACGACAGGTATTCAAAAGGTGCTAAATACATAGAACTGAATACTTTATCGTTAAGAAAGATATCCAAAAACGTAGTGTCAATAGAGCATATTAGCATCAATCTTATGTTAGATGACCCCTTTAACAAAATGGTTACTAACCAAAATATTTTCTAGTCATGTATATAATATGAGTATCATGTATGTTGATGACTATTAAACAATATTGTTGTATTGGCTCTTATTATATATTTGACACTCTTTATGCAGTAATGAATGCATTGTTTCTAAAGTTTCTATTTTCTTCTTTATGAATTTGATTGCAATGTATGATATTGAAAAACATAACTAAATGATAAATCTCATTATATAGTTCCTATTTATAATTATGATTAAGCATAAGAGCTAGTATAGTGTTACATAGAAGGTGCGTAGTATGTTGAATTGGTAATACCTCGCTATCATAACCCTTATTACTCTAATACTTGATTATGAATACTATGATATCAGTTTTTGTGAATGATAACTATTATATAGTATGATTGCATGAATTACTAATTTAATAGACCACATAAAATCACATGAGTCAAGTGAAAATTGTTATAAATTAATCCTTTAAATGACTCATGTGTTAAAAGGTTGTTAAGAGATTTAATTATTTAATAAATAGGCCTTTGGGTTTTTGGCTGGTTATGAAGGGGAGTTTTAAAACTGATTGATAATTGTTAGTTTATTAACAGGATTAGCGTTTTGTATTTGTCTAATAATAAGTTTTTGTCTTGGCATAAAACATCATCATAAAAGAAAGTGAGCTGGTTAGTATTGATAAATTTTATCTGTGTTAGAATAAAATTATGATCATAATTGAATATTTGTGAGTTTCATGAATTTCTAAATCATGTTATGTTTATGAGAGTTATACTTACATTAAAAATATTATTTTTAATTTTACAGCATAATAATATTTTAATTTAATAAATTAAAGTCTAATTTTTAACCTATCATTTGTTAGTTATGAATTGAATTATAAAATTATGCATATATTGTTTTTAGTTTAATATTTGAAAAAAATTTATATTCTTTACAGTTTATGATATAAGAATTTGGTACAATCAAAATAATCAATATCAGCTAATCGCCTAATTAGTTACCCATATCCAGAAAAATTAAGTGACCAGATAATTATTCCCTTTTGGAAGAGAAGATAATTAATTTCTTTAGAAGTTGTCATTTTGCGAGTAAAGGGTGAACCTTTGTTCGCAGCAAGAAAGATCCTATTCAGTTTTATCAAAGCGATTGGACTCAGAGTTCTAACGCTCTTGTGGTTGAGTTAATTAAAAATGAAAGAGGAAGGCAAAGAGAATGAGTTAATTAATATAAGCGGTAACTTCGTTGACGAAAAGGAATGTATTCGAGTGACCAATAACTTTTTTTTTACTATAAAATTACAAATTTAAATTACGAAAATAATTTCTTTGTAAAAATTACAAAGGCAAAGTCGTGGAAACTGACGACCTTCCTCCAACCCTCACAAATAAATGCTATCTATGCATGTCATTTTTTTTCAAAATGAAACATAGTCAAACAAAAAGATTGAAAATATCATGTTCGAAATTTGATCGGGTTTAATACTACTATAACATGATATGGATATCTTTTTAATATTGAAGATTATTTTAATAAATTTTAAAATTATAAAATAAAATTTTACTTTTTATATAATTAAAATTCAATTTCTTATTATAGTTAAAATTAAATAACAAAATTTGATGCAATAGTTTGGTTCACTAAAATTAATATAAAATACTTATTCTCTAAACATAATAATTATTAACTAAAAATAATATAAATATAATAAATTATTTATAATTTTTATCTAATATTTTTAATATTTTTCTCTTTATATGATTTTACAAATGATACAAAAAAAACACTTCAATAAAAATATTAGGTATGACATAATTTATTTAAGTACACGAAATACTGATTTTGAGGCAAATAATCTTTCTAGCTGTCTACATTTATTAATATCAAATATTAAAAATTAACAAAACAAATTTAATTAATGATAAAACTCCTGTATTTTATTTTTGATTAATTATTTAATATAATTACAAGTTAAATTTTCATATTAATAAGATTTTAAGTGAATGTGTGAATCTTTTTATACGTTTATCATTCGTTTTCCTTATCATTAGAGATATAATGAATTTTTTTACAGATGTCACATCAATGCCCCACAAATTTAAATTTTTTAGTAAACAATAAGAATTTTTATATGAATTATTAAATTTAAGTCAAAATATAAATATTATTATATATGAGTCATTCAAGATTTTAACAAAGACAGTACCCTAACTCATACTGGGAAAACTTTCATCATTTCTTAATGATGATATTACAAGAAATATAATAAAATCTAAGATGGGATATAGGAAAAAAAAAAGTTGTAACTATTCCAATTTTACGGTCTCATATGGCTCATTACATCTAAATACTCAAAAAGACGTGAAATATATTTTATTAGAAGTGATGATGTCTAAATTATGTCGACAAAAACTGGTTATAACTCACTTGGGCTGGTTCATAGCCAGGAACAGAGCAATGAATTTGAATTATTGAGCAGCCAAAATTGTTGATCACCCTACATGTCAATAATTGAAATTAAATTATAGATGAATAATCATGGTCTTCAACGACCTCTTCTTATTTCAATGTCATTTAGTTGGGTTACTATATGCAGTCTTAATTAGGATCATCTTTCCTAGAACTGTTGGCAATTTAAGAAATATAACGACCACTAATTGACGCTTATAAAGAATTAGTTTCTTATAACTTCCGATGATTATTTGTTCCCTTTATAAGAGAGGGATTAACAGATGAAAAAGAAATCATTCGACGCAATCACAAAACAAAGAAAAGTAAGGTTTTCTCTACAATTCTCTCTCACGTAAAGCAAACCATCAAAGGCTTAGAGTTTGGGATGTGACTTAACAGTGACTTTAATAGTCACTATACATCTGATGTTTGTGATCCGTGAACTAGCAAACGACAAATCAATCCACCGCTTCCGCACTAAAGTCAGTCCTTATATTTCTACATTCGTATTGGAACAAGGTTGCGTGCTTCCTAACCTCAAAGTCATACGTTTTTTAAAGAAGCTTAAACGATCATATTTCATTGCTGTTGAACGAATTGGCTTGGATTGGACTGTAAAGTTAGGAACTTTTTCCCGAAAAGTCATACGTTTTTTAAAGAAGCTTAAATGATCATATTTCATTGATGTTGAACGAATTGGCTTGGATTGGACTGTAAAGTTAGGAACTTTTTCCCGGATCGTTTATTTCGTATTGTATATCAAATTACGTGACCTTAATGATATCCTTAATTTATTGTTAATATGACAACTAAAACCATCTAAAATCAACCATAAAAAAAGTAGAACACACGTGAGGATACTAAATCCTACACTGTTCATACTTCTGACATCAAATCGCAAAAGCCATGGAAATGGCAAGAAGAGAGAGAGAGTTTTTTTTTCACTTTGATTTTATCATCCGGTCAATTTTTTTCACGGCCCAGTGCCATTTTTCTCTTTTTTCTTGTTTTAAATATATGGCTTATCATGAAATTAGTTACTAATATTATATGAATTAGTTTTATATGATATTATGTATGTAACTAGCAATTTAGTCTTTGCTTGTTTATTATTTCATAAAAATTTTAGATTAATTTGTTTAATTATGCAAATAAGTTTTACTATGTGAATTTGTTTTGCCATATGATTTTCATGAGTTAAATTGTTATAAATTCATGAATGTGTTTTCATATAATATAATTCAAAATATTTCATAAATGTGTTTTATGGGTAATTTTATATTACATTTAAAATAATATTATATAAATGAGTTTTATATAATTTTGTATGTAAATTTTGTTTTACATCTATTAAGTTTTAGTTGAAAATTAGTTCTACATATTGTTTATTTTTGGCATCTTTATGACATGTCAAATTAAAATAGTTTAATTAAATTATAAAAATTCATAGTTCATTTTTGTATGAGATGATTATGAACTTAGCGAAATTTTCGATCATACGATGTGAATTGAAGATTTTTTGATAATTTAATTAATGTAAATGTGCCTCACGTCATTTTTATATATATTGTAGATATGGCAACTAAAACAATGATTGGTGATTTGTCTACCACTGAAAAATTGGATGGGTCCAATTATGATATGTGGCAAAGGAAGATTCAGTATCTTCTAAACAAACAAGAATTGTTCAAACATTTAACCACAATAATGACTATGACTTTAGTATTAGACAAAGACGAAAAAGATATTGATACTGCTAGTGAGCAATATCAAGCATCCTTAAAGGCTTATGAAGATTGGTCCAAAAAGGATCGTAAGGCATGTTATACTATGTTGTATTTCATGCATGACGATCTAATTTGAGAGTTTGAGGATTGTCCCACTGCTAAGGACGTGGGATAAGCTTAATATCACGTTTGGCCAAACATTTGCTACAAGGCTTCGTGCTTTGCACCTCAAGTGGATGAACTACGAGATCAATACGTCTCGTACCATGGTTGAGCATTTACGAACCATGAGTGCTATGGTTCGTGATCTTAAAGATGCAGGCCGAACTATATCTAAAAAGGAACAAGTCCTGAATGTGATTCGGGCTCTTCCAGATCATACTGAGCACTGGAAGAATGTAAAATTTATTTTGACGCACAATGAGAATGTCAAAACTCTTGCAGAGATAACAAGGCACCTCGAAATGGAGGAGGATTACTTAAAAGCATCTGACTCCTCCAATGTGGCACTTGTTGCTAAAGGGAATGGACCCAAAGGCAACAATACCAATCAAGGTAAGAGAAAAGGTTCTCAGCCTCCTCAAAGGAATGGATCAAAAGTTCATACTGCTAAGAAGCAAAAGGTTAAGGGCAAAGGAGAGAAAAACATGGCACGTGTGAAGTGCTATAATTGTGAAAAGAAAGGTCATTTTACTCAGGATTGTCCTGAACCTAAGAAGGTACCTTCCTTATCCATTTCTCCTGAATTATATGTTTGTTCTCATACATTAGTTGCTAATTCTCTTCCTAATTGGATTGTAGATAAGAGAGAAAGCAAGCACATAGTTTGGGATCGAGTTGGCTATATGGACTTTCATCGGTATCTGATGGGTTCACAAACTATCGTTTTAGGAAATGACAGTAAAGAAGATGTCCTAGGAATAGGGACATATTAACTCAAGTTACATAGAGGAAATACTTTCTCCATGATGCTCTCTACGCACCTAGGGTACGATGTTGCTTAGTGTCTCTTATTTCTAGTCATAATGGATTGGATATTATGTATAATGGTAATGTTTTTGGCCATGCTACATTGAAAAATGATTTTGTAATTCTTGATTTGGATGTATGTTATTATAATTTATCTTCTGTTTATGTATCGTATTTTGATCCTAATTCTGAATCTATTAAATGGCATGCTACACTTAGTCACATTGGCCAAGATAGACTGAGTAGGCTAGCTAAAGAAGGTCTTTTAGATTGACTCAAGAAGGTTAAGTTGCCTAGATGTGAGTCATGTTTAACTGGTAAGGCAATTGCAAAACCTTTTGGTAAGGCTTCAAGGATGTCTAAACCTCTAGAGCTTATTCACTCTGATATTTGCGGACCCATGAATGTTAAGGCATGTCATGGGGCTATCTATTTTCTCACTTTAATAGATGACTATTCTCGCTATAGGTATGTTTATCTTTTAGCTCATCGCTATGAAGCACTTGATGTGTTCAAACGTTTTGTGACTGAAGTTGAGACACAATTGGAAAGAAGAGTTAAAACTCTTTGGACCGATCGTGATCGAGAATATCTATCTGATATGTTCAAAGAATTTTGTGAGAAAAATGGTATAATAAGACAACTAATGATTCCTTGAACTCCACAACAAAACGGTGTTGCGGAGCATAAGAATTGAACATTGTTTAACATGGTCAAGTCAATGATGGCACATGCCAGTCTTCCAATTAGTTTTTAGGGAGATGCGTTACTCACGACAATTTATATTCTTAACCGTGTGCCAAGTAAACGTGTACTCGCCACTCCATATGAGTTATGAAATGGAACAAAGCCCTCTTTGGATCATTTGCGCCCATAAGGTTCGGCTGGTTATGTATACAACCCGACTCATAAATATGGGAAACTTAGTCCAAGAGCCACCAAAATGGTGTTTATAAGATACTCCAAACATTCTAAAGGGTATGTTATATTTGGTGAGCACCCGAATGGTGGCATGACGGAAGTTGATTCCCGCAATGTGGAGTTTCTTAAGGATGAGTTTCCAAGCATAGGTGAAATCAAAAAGAACCTAGAGTTGTATGAGTTATAACAAGATAATCTAGGTGAGGAGGAGAATTTAGTTACTCGTCAAGTCACCGAGACTTTTCCTGCCCAAGAGAACTAAATTGAGAATGAGGTTCATCTTCAATCTCTAAACCAAGAACTTGTGGATAGTCTACATGTTCAAAATCTCACATCTTAAGGGGATAGTGGGAGTGGTTCTCAACATGATCGGGACCCCACATCTCCAAGAGATAGGGGGAGACATTCTGAATCGAGGTAGATAAATGTAGGTCCTAGACTCTAACGAAGTGAACGTGGAAGAATTCCTCAATGATATTTTCAAATCGATGAGGAAGTATTCCTTTGTACTCCTTTGGAAATAGAAGAACCAACCTCTTTTCAAGAGGTTATTGATTCACCAAACCACACAGAGTGGATGGATGCCATGAGGGATGAAATGGACTCAATGGCAAGAAACAAGGTTTAGGAACTAGTTAATCTTCTGCCCCAACAAAAGTCAATTGGAAATAAGTGGGTTTAAAAGATAAAACATCGGGTGGATGGAATGATCGACAAGTTCAAGGCCCCTGTTTGGTAGCGAAAGGCTATACCCGAATAGAGGGTATATACTATGAAGAGACATTTTCTCCTGTAGTGAGATTTGTCTCTATTCGCTTACTTCTAGCTCTGGTTGCCCATTTGGACTTGTAGATGTTTCAAATGGATGTAAAGACTGCTTTCCTCAATGGTAACCTTGAGGAAGAGATATATATGAATCAACCTATTGGTTTCGTATCAAAAAGTCAAAAAGACAAAGTGTGTTGTCTTAAAAGATCCATATATGGTCTCAAACAGTCTTCCAGATCGTGGTATTTCAGATTCCATGATGCCATTACTTCTTTTGGATTAGACATGGTTTCATAAGACTATTGTGTATATGTCAAGAGAACAACAAGTGGAATTATGTTTCTCACTTTGTATATTGATGACATATTACTAGCCGGAAATAATACGGAGATTATAAAAACTATTAAAGAGTGGTTGTCCTCTATCTTTGAAATGAAGGACATAGGTGAACCTAGATATGTCTTAGATGTGGAAATAATTAGAAATTGTCCCAAAAAGCTTCTTGGTTTAAGTTAGGAAGAGTATATTAATAAAATCTTAGAACGTTTTCGAATGCATTATTCCAAACTCGTTGATACTCCAGTTGAAAAGGGTCTTACCTTGAGTCTTGATCAATGCCCTAAAATAGATAAGGAAAAAGAAAAAAATAAGCAATGTTCCTTATGCTAGTGCCGTAGGAAGCTTAATGTATGCTATATTATGTACATGGCTTGACATTTGCTTTGCGGATAGTTTGGTAAGTTGTTACCAAAGCAACCCAGGACCTGCTCATTGGCAAGCAATCAAAAGGATTTTTCGCTACCTTTGTGGTACTTCAGACCTGGTCCTTTGCTATCAAGGCGGGGATTTAAAGTTAAGGGGATATTCGGATACCGATTGGGGTCATGACCCGGATGAGTCTAGATCAACCTCAGGATATGTCTTCACCTTGGGAGGTAGAGCCATATCTTGGTGCAGCAAGAAGTAAAACTGCATAGAATTATCAACAATGGAAGCAGAATACGTTGCTTATTGTCTAGTCACTCAGGAGGCAAAATGGTTGAGAAGTTTTCTTCAGGATCTTAATCTTACTCTTAGAGTTAATGATCCTGTTGAAATGTTATGTGACAACACTACTGCCATACAGTTTGCTAAGGCTTCGAAGTTTCATAGAAAATCCAAGCATATCAAAAAGCGTTATCATTTTGTAAGAGTCGTCTTAAAAAATAAAGAGGTTTCTATAAAGTATATACCTACTAACAAGATGGTAGCTAATGTCTTAACTAAACATATTCCTCGAGATTTGTTCAAAACTCATGTGATGAGTTTAGGTCTTTGTAGGTTTTAGTTTTTCATTGAGTTATATCTTATTATATAATGGATGTGTTTTAATTGTAACGAACATTTGTTTAATAAAAGTTTTCTGAAATGTTCATTGGTACGCAATTATATGATAAGGTACATTGTAATGTCACCAGGCTTCTGATTGACCTTATCACACAGGTAATCGCCCTAACGCTTGAGTAACTCGTAAGATGAGATTTCACAATATTAATATTAAGTGTATGTAATATTATGTTATCTTCATACTTGTGTAGTATGCATGATAATTTTTTTATTTGAATAGTCGACTTAGTAAGTTTAAGATGAGACTTTGATGAGTCGATTGTGAAAAATTCAGATTTCACATTGAAGCCTTAAAGCCAAATCTCGAGTGTCAATATTAGCATTAGGTATGTTAATCTAGTGGCTCGGATTAGCTTTTTAAGTAAAGCTCGATTCATGATTTGCATGACATAGAAGAGTGACATATCCAGCTTAGTAGGATCTATGTTATGACACACATTTCATACTGTGTGTGCTATATAACGACCTTCTTATGGAGTGATAGTTAAATCCCTTTCTCTGTTACTGTATGATCCCATAGACTTTAATATCAAATCGAATGAGCTTGGTGTTGCTACTTTAGTGTATTTTCCAAAGGCTAAGATGTATACAATCCAGCGGAGCACATTAGGAAAGCAGTTAAGCTAAGATGGATTATTATGAGTGTCTAAGGAAGAATCTTTTCCTTCATCACCATATCAGCCTGGGCGATTATACTTGGTGTATAATCATATGATATATCTATGAGCATAAAGGGACAGCGTATGCGTTTCGGTGATGCGTTGGATGATTTGGGTAATCATGAATATGTGAAAGTGTTATGTTAGTTAGATGGTGACTTAATATAACACTATTGGTTCTTTAATAGTCGCATACCCCATTCTCAGTATGACACTTGAAATTTTAAAGGGAAGATGTAACTCGTGGCATATGTGGCCGAGTGAGAGTTGTTGGCAGTTTAAGAAATATAACAGCCACTAATTGACAGTTACAAAGAATTAGTTTCTTATAACTTCCAACAATTATTTGTTCCCTTTATAAGAGAGGGATTAACTGGTGAAAAAGAAATCATTCGACGCAATCACAATACAGAGAAAAGTAAGGCTTTCTCTATGATTCTCTCTCACATGAAGCAAACTATCAAAGGCTTTCTCTACAATTCTCTCTCACATGAAGCAAACTATCAAAGGCTTAGAGTTTGGGGTGTGACTTAATAGTGACTCTAGTAGCCACTATACATTCGGTGTCCGTAATACGTAGACAAGCAAAAGGCAAATCGATCCACCGCTTCCACACTAAAGTCAGTCCTTATATTTCTACAAGAACATTAGATTCAAATTACATTAGAAAGGTAAATGTTTGAATTAAGTTATATTCAAGATTTTAAAATGTGAAGTTTAATTATATTGCAATTTATAAATATTGTAATTAATTACAATGAATAAAATGAACTATAACTATGATATTGCAACTAAAATTATAATATGATTCATAATCTAAAATCTTGATTTTACCTACGGTTTTATTCTTACTCATATGACATAATTAAGTTTTTGCCTTGATATTGGGGTCCCTATGACACTTTTTATATCTTTGTCAATGTTCGATCGAAGTCCAACAAAAACAATGGCCAAAATGGCCTCTCTTGTATTTTTTTTCCGAGCGCAAATACTTTGTCTTACTTTTTACTTAGAATTTTTACATCATATACATTCAGAGATATAATATGAAACTTTCATCTTTCGTCTCATTCCATTTTATTCTATTATAAACCCTCCTCTTAAACGATGAAATAATATTATATTTCATTTCATTCCATTAATAACTATCTAACCAAACATAGCCTTATTAATAAATTGACATTAAATGCCAAATTAATTATAGATATAGTTAGTGATACTACTACATTAGTTTTGATTCTTTGGTTACTAATCATTATATATGTTGCAGAATAGCTCTTTTTAGGTTTTTTTCTCAAGGAAAAAGAAAGAAAACAGAGTTAATTCCTTAATGCGTTAATTTTAAGGTTGCATAAGTTATCTTTTTATTTGTCATTTTCTCAACAAGTATTAGACTCAATGTTGTGAATACCGTACCGGACTCAGTACCGAAGTAAGTTTTGGTACGGTATTGTACCGGTACCGGTCAATACTGGGTACCGTTTCAGGTAATTTTTTATATTTATGAAATAGTCCCTGAAATTTTTAAAATTTGCAAAATAGTCCACTGATATATTGCACAGTTATATACAGTATACTTTACAGATTTACATCAACCATGTTTCCAAAAATCATAATAATAAATAATAAATAATAATCACAATTAATAATTTAATATAAAATGACAATAATTTTTAAATATTTCACATATAAATAATA
>JAOQMS010000179.1:9672197-9683461 GCA_027563885.1 Erythroxylum longipes
GACAATGACCATTGTGAGCATGGTAACAAAGATTCTTAGGGCCCAGCTAGTGGCTACTGGGTTACCAATGATTAGTTTTGATATTTTTGTATGCTTTTTCTTATTTTGTAGTCTCTCACGGATTAATTTTCTATTCCGATTAACCAGTTACAACTTTATTTTTATTAAATTTTATCTACATATTTATTTGAGGTACATATAATATGTGGACTAAATTAAAAAGAACATAGTTAGGACACCTTATTTAGAACATGGTGCTCCAACCCAATAGTGGCCACCCTTGCCATAACTTGAAAGTTGAATAAGATTGTAACCACAGCAGCTTACTCCAACTTATTTATTGTGAAGTTTGAAGCTTTATTCAAGTGGTATAGGTAAATATGAAATTATAACTCGTTTATCTTTTTTTTGTCTTCAATAATGTATATTTGTGTTTGCACAGCATTAACTAGGGAAGTTACACTGATCTCGCGGCAAAATTCTTATGACAGCTTCTTCCGAGAATTTACAGCTTCTAATTTAAACTTCAAAATTGAACTTCAATCTCTTAATTCTCCCACTTCTTACTGCTGAAAGTTTCTAAATCAGGTCATGCAAGCAATTAATTAAAGATTATGTTGATAAAGCAGACTTCTATGTGATGATAAACCACCTAAAAGATGGACATCCCAGCTAAGTTATAGACATCTTTGCTTGTCCGCTGGCCAAATATTATGAAAGCAACTACGAAAGAGCAAAAGCCAAGCCAACTTCTTATTTTGTTTTGTCCCACCCAAAAGTCTTATCTGGTTTGATCTGGTCATTCTTTTTTTTCCTAGGAAAGGTAAACCCAAAAACTCATGATTTGAATTATTAAAGCAGGAGTATATAATTTAAATGTAAAATTGAGAGAGGCTATGGCTATCCCCAGCCAGCAACAGTAAGTAGCTTGTTTGATTCTCACGTAAAAAGACGACTCATTCGAAACGTAAAAGAAGACTGGTCCTACACGTGATAATGATTAATGATATAGCTTTTGCCAACATCGGTTACTTGCTGGAACGGCTAACTCGATGACTGATTTTCCTAGTTTAATATTTTGGTGTACTTTTATATCCAATTCACAAAATACACAACTAATAACAGTTGAGAAATAAAATGCCCGTCATTCAGTTGCAGTAGACCAGTAAGTATCTTTATTATATATATATATATATATCTATAATTGCATGGGATCTTCATTTCTTATATTTTATTTAATCTTTGTTTATAGTTATAACCAATCGCCATCATGTGGTTGTTGCTGTTCATTTTTAAATTACATTAACCTAAAACACCTGAATTCCATGAATGGTTCAATGATTCTTCCTTATCACCTGCAGCTGCACTCTGCGTATAGCAATTTTCAAAATAATTAATACAAACATTTATTAATAAGAATATTTTAATGGTAATATCAAAGAATGTATACGTATTCCAATTCGTTTGGAACATGGTGATGAAATATTCTTCTTTACAATCTCTTATTAGGGAATCGTATATACACTCCACGTGCCTCATTTTTGTCCTTACTAGTCATGAACAAATATGCACGTGCATTCAAGTGAAAAAATTATTATCCTCCGCCGGCGACTCACGTTCTCCGCCCATCTCCTGATGCAAACGACGATGCAGAAGAAGTTGACGAAACACTTCCCGCACCCCCCGTGGCGTTAAGCAAATCAGATAAGTAATTTTCTAAATCCTCCGGGGCAAAACGGACAATTAAATCACTTCCCATCTCTCTCCTTAACACCAATCTATACTTCTCATAAAATTCCCGGTATACCGGAACAATCTTTCTGGCCACCGAAATCTTTATTTCGTCTCGAAGCTTCGAGTCTTTAACAACCCACGAACTCTGCTTTTTGTATACCTCTTCAAAAGCGGTGTTGAATCGGATGAAACTGCCTTTAGCTTCGTTCACCGGAATCGCCGCGGCCCCATTCTGCGGAAGCGCCGCCATAACTCGGCTCCATCCCATGCGTTCGTAGTTCGCTGCGTACTTTCTCACCTTCGCGATGTGTTTGGTCACCCACTCATCGCCGAGAAGAAATTTTAAGCTCGACGTGCACACCTTGTTAACAACATACTGTAGATTGTTGGCGAGAAACAGATACGAGAGAGCCACGTCGTTGTAAAGCTCGGCTTTGCCGTCGAGCTTACAGAGGAGAACGAGAATAAGCCAAGCGAATCTCGCGGAGAACGCCGACATGACGTTATCTTCGCTCTCGGGACTTCCGAAATACGAATCTGGTAAGGGAGACGGCACATTTAACGGCCAGTCGGCGACGATGTCGGTTAGCGGCCCGTTGTAGTCGGCGAGAAAAGCAGTGTAGTTCATTACGTAGCGAGTGAGTGGGTGGATTCCGCCGCCGGGAACAGATTTCGAGTTGTCTATGGAAATTGCTGTCTCGAAGTCCGTGAGCATCATACGGATGGCCTCTCCGAGTTTAACCATGGAGTTGCCTACTTGTGCTCGGATAGCAGAGCTTAATTGGAAGCTGAAGATGGCCTCTATCTCAGGCCGGAGGTCGGACATGGTCTCGTAGAGGTCGAGAGTTCTGAACATTTTCTCGGGGGCTTTTTTGCTCTTGGAGACATTTTCCGGGAATCCAAACAGCGTTGAGGCGGCTTCTCTAGTGATGTCCATAAAGCAGGATTCTGTGACGGACAGAGAAGCGGAGAAGACGTGGTCGCAAAGAATTCTCTCTCCGTAAAACAGCGTCTTGACTGCGATCTTCACGGCGTTAAGCCACTGCTTGATTTTCAACTCAAGAGCTTCCCCCTCCATCTTTTGAATCTGCGAAAGAGTGAGTCTCTCGACACCAAGATGGTACAGAGCTTCATCCACTATAGATTTTCGAATTATCTTATATATCTTGACACACTCAATCCCATAACCCGACCCAATCATGCAATCAGCGATGGACTTCAAATCCGACATCGCCACCATGGAAGCTCTCTCCACTTCCGACACCTCGTCTCCCAGTCTGGTGAAGGAAGAATCATCCTCGGACTCCTCTTCAAAATCAGACATGCTTGACCTCGACTCCCTCGAAGAGCGGCCAGAAACGGACTCGGGGTCGAGATGCTGCCTGCTGGACTTGAGGATCCTGTAAAACTCCTTCTCCAGTCTCTTCATAGCAGTTTGCATGAGTCTCTGTCCTTGCACAAGCTTCTCCGAGGTGGGGTTCTCGGAGATGTAGTACTGCATAACAGACTGCAGTTGTTTAATAGAGTTCAGGTACTGTTTAGACTCGGGACGGTTCTGGGTGGAGAAAAGAGAGGATATATTACAATAACTAGATGATTCTGATGAGTCCCATTTAGAAATGAGAAATTGGGCAGTCTCCAATTTCTCGTCCATTAATGTTTCGGAGAAGGTGTGACGGGGCGGTGGGGATGGCAGAGGAGAGGTTGCTGGGGATTGCTTAAAGAAAATGGCTCTCATTCCGTTCTTCGTCATGTGTAAACACAGTGTTAAGGGCGGACGGTTGAAGATGGATGTTATATTTATAGGTATGATGTATGGTGTATCCAACCAACCAAATACCCAAAAGCGTTACTTTACAAGGTGGCAGTAACTAAGAGCACAGCCAATAAGTTGAAGAGAAGTTTTAGAGAGTGGAAATGTTGGTGGCTGGAATTCTCAGTTGTAGAGCCAAGTTGGCGAGAGAGGGGTGAGGGGTATTAATAGAGTTGGGTAATGCTTGGGGATTTTCTTCTGACTCTTGAGAATATGACTTTGTGTAGGAAGGTCTACGCGTTTGCTTTGCTACGTTCGGTTTTTGGGTGCTTTGGTTGGGTTGAATCATCTAAGGGAAGTGGAGAAACCGAGAAAGTTCACGCTGAAGTTGCCGTCCAAATACTCCAAACCAAGGCTTAGCTCCTTGTTTTGTTCATTGAACCGGAAGATGTCAAGCACATTTTTTTGGTTGTGTAATCGATATTGTCGTTTTACGTAACGTATACTGCATTACTGCTCCTGTTCTTCATTATGTGCGTAAGTTTTCTTTATTATTTGAAAATGGATAAATTCGTATTTAATATATTTTAATTGATCAAGCAAAATACTAAATCAAAATCAAGATATAAGCTCAATTTAAATAGTGATTTGAATATTTAAATTTTTAAAAATTGAAACACTTAATTTTTGGAGAATCTATGCAACCAAAAGATTAAATATTTTTATAAAAAAAACCATATATATAAGTCTTTTCTTTCTCATTATCTTCCATTTTACATCACTAGCCTATACGGCAAGAAACATAGAGCTTAAGCCGAAGAGTAATAAGCATCTGTATATTCCATCCAAATTCATTTCCACTTTATTTGCTCTGCTGTTTCCGTTCTTCCAGAAGCATGCATATGCTAGAGATCAATTTCCAGATACCACCTGCCGATTAGCTAGACATTGTAGAAATATTCATTTATCCCGACATTACCCTTACTAATTCAAAGTATGTAATGTAACATAATCAAACGTTGAAGTCCAAGGGACTTTAACATGGGTAAATTTGTGCATTGAGAAAAGAATTAGAGCAACTTTTCCAGTTTATCTGTTTATGACTATTTGGAAACTTCTGATAGTAATTTTGCTCGGTGTTACTGTTAGTTAACAATCCAAGTCGATCTATTTTAGCCGTCGGTCTTCAATTAAACATTAACCCAAATTTTGTAAGATTTTAAGGCAGAGTCAGTGTTGAAAGTAACTGCTCAATTACAGTAACATTGTCGTCCACCTCAAAGCTAACTCATTTCAAACTTCTCTTTGGGCGAAACTGCGTCGTTTGGAATTACTTTGCAGTTTTGTAGAAGTTAACTTGCTTTATAAAAAAAACAAATAAAATGTGAAAACAATATATTTGGATAATTACACACTTCATCAAATGAATTGATTAATATTTTAATAGTGATGGAGATCAAAATGCTATGTTAGATGTGCAATTTTACAAGAAAATAAAAGGTCAAAAATGTAATAATAAAAGACAGGGTGGCCAACATTAATTAATAATAAGTTACAAAAATAAGGTTTAAATAATTCAGACATATTAAGAAAAGATATTCTAACGCTTTAATAAGAATATGCCAGAAGACTGAACTTACAAAATTATAAAAGAAAAAGAGGAAGACTTAAGAAAATTTATAATAAGGTAATCACATATAATATGGTTTTACTAAAACTTACCAAGGGCTTGAGTAATTAAGATTCGGGTAAAAAATCTTACATAAAAAAGTTGTTCTCTTTTTATAAGATTCCAGAAAAAAAAATCTTACATTCTTTTTTTATAAAAAAATGTTTTTCATAAATTTTTTGAACATTTTCTTTTATCATTTTGTTTCTTGTATTTTTTATTTATCCTAAATATTTTTATTTGTAGTACTTGTCACATTAAATATTTTATTTTATTTTTAATTGCCATTTGTTTTACTTAACTATTTATTTTCTTTCTTATTTATTTATTTATTTATTTATATCTTTAATTTGATTTTTAATTTTTAATTTTTATCTTTATCTTTATTTTTTAACTTTTACTTTTCCGTAACTTTATTTATGTAGTTATTTGTTTATGTATTTGGCTAGGTTATTTTCTTTTTGTTTTTAATTCATTTTTGAAAATATTTCTTTCTTTTTTTTGTCAGCCTATTGTAACAGTCTTCGTTGCATAATACTGAACCTCTTCAGACTTGATTGATCGGAAGAATTTCTACTAAGATATTGTTGTTGTTGATTTTTTAAATAATTTTTATTTAATTTGTGAAAATTTTGCCCTATTAATTTAAAGTTTAAATTTAACATAATTACGAGTTTTATATCCAAATACTTCTTGTTAATTATAAATTAAACTTATTAAACCTGGTGAGAGAATAATTAGACAATGCATGTTACTAAGATATTACCACTAGCCAGTGCTTTGGTCAATAGTTGCTGAAAACCTTAGACAGGGATTGTAGAAATCTTCAAGGATAAGCTGAAACAAATTAATTTAAGGCGTTAATGCCGTAATCAGATTAAACCGATAATAATATTTAGCTTAACAGGTCAAAGCCAAAGCCAAAGCCAAACCCAAACCCATAATGTTTATTAATTTAATTATCCTTTATACTTCAATCTATTAAATTTGATGTACAATACTATAACGAGAGAACTGCAACTTCTAATTTGTGGGTGCACCAAGCTGATCTTCTGTTTTTCTGTTAATGGAATGCATTAAACAGTCCTGGTTGCACGGCCGGCTTGAATTGATTGGCGATTGTTGACTTGTATGTAAGTGTAGGCCCATGCCCAATCTGTTGGATGTCATAGAAAGCTGGGATTGGGACATATTTTGTTCTTATTATGAAAAGCTTAACGACTTGGAAAAGTCGCATCGCACACCTAAAGATGCCAATGACTCGGGTTGGGTTCGAGTCATCTTTGACTCGGTCTAGTCTAGTCTCAATCATAGCAGGTTGTTGGTCGGCCCATGGCCTGCATGGGTCAGGATGGGCCTGTTCGTTGATTGGCCGGATGACTCGTAGTAGACTCGTCTATATTTTTTTAATTAAAAGAATATAAAATGGAGTCGTTTTAGATAAAACGATGTCATTTTGTCGAGCAGCGGTCCAGGCCGGATAGTGACTATGGTAGGCCCGTGTTCGAGCCCGGATAGACCATAATCAGCCTGTAACTCACTCATGACTCGTAAAATTTGGGTCAAAAATGAGCCGAGCCAGACAAGTCAAGTCGGAATTACCATCTCTACGCACACCCACCAAGTTATCCTTATTACATATACAAAGACTATTCCAATTTTGACTCGAAGGTTTTGAAACTGATTAGTCAAATGGAAGGGAAGATTCATAACATACGAGCATGTGACAATTCTCTAACTTGCTCAATCGTTTAACCAGTTTTAATAGAATTATTTTGTAGCTTGACCACTTTGAGAGTTCACTAGTTATTTGAGAGAATTAAGTAAATCACGTGATTGTCTTCTAGTTTTATCCTAAAAACTACCAACTATTGCGTGGAATGTAGCTGACCAAGGTCATGGAAGGTCTGTCACTTTTTCCTTTACTGCTACAGGCGGCAGCGGAAGCGGCCGGCGGCCGGGCTCCATCGACTCAAGTTTGATTTTGTCCTTTCTATTGGTTTTCAAGTTCACATGCATGTATTTTTGTTTTTAAATTTCCTCATCATGTTTTCACTAAGTGCAATTTCTACTATGTTATTAAATAACAGGATTCTTTCCTTGATATTATAATAGATGCTATTATAAAGGATGACAAGGCGTCTTAATTGTGGGAAAAAAGAAGAAGAAATTCATTGATAATATTAAAAATATTTTTAATTATAAATAAATAAATAAATAACTTCTTTAATCGGAAAAAGTAATTTTATTGGTTTTTTTAACGTTCACCCTCTAAAATATATTTACTCCTATTTAATCAAAATTCTAACTCCAAACTTGCTTTCATATTTCAGTTGGTACTTTTTGCCTAAATCCAATTCATGCCTTACATTTCTAGAAACTTTCAGCTAAAACAAGCGAACTGCCTTCTATGTTTACGCTGTACAGATCATGGGAAGGCTAGTCTAATCTTTTCCTTTTTAGGGAAAATGTAAATTCTGCTTTGTTTAGATGAAACAAAATCAAACGTTTTCATGGAACGATGTGCTATGTATTTCCGAAATCTGAAATCGAATCCAATTTCAACAACAAAACCGCGTAATGCATTAATATGTTTCCAGAAATCATATTTATGTCCAAAGATGTTACCTATATGGGGATGGGGCCAAGAGAATTCGCTTCCAGAAGCGAATATATCAGCTCGTCTTCCTTTTCAGACAGAAAGATCAAAACACGAATGCAACAGATGAAATATAAGCTTCAATGCTTACCTTTGAGCTTTTATATTTTATACCTTAAATTGTCACTATATAGTATCTACCATATTTAAATACAAAAGATACATATGCCCATTTCTATAATGCCGGCACATAAGATTTACATCGGATATCAGAATCGGAGACAGTGATGTGACTGATTTGTTTTTTAATGACTAATTAACGGACCGGCGGGCAACAAAAACAAAAATTGCCTGACTTTCATTTTAACGCCAACGGGCCGTTGCAATTGACATTGACTAAAGGGTAGGAGTTCTTTCTCTTTTAATTTTTTAAAAAGTAAACGCGTGGCTCCGATTGTTTTGGCTGTTAGTAACAGAAACGTTGAGAACTGAGAAGTAGTACGACGCCAACTCTTCTACCTCGAGTTTTAGTGTTAAAGCAGTTTACATATATAGACCAAGGACAATCAACTGCCAACTGTTTCTGAAAAAGATGTCCGATACAAGGAAAAAAATAAACATTGGGTTTGGGTGTCTTTCCCTTCATCAATAATTTTTGAGGGGGGTCAGGCTCAGAAATAGGAACAAGGGGAATAAGGACGTAAGAGCCTATGTGCTTTGAACAAGTCAGCGTTACCTGCTTTCTTTCTTTCCTGGTTATAGTTCTCAGACGATTTTATGGACTTACATGTTAACAGCTGGTTACCTCAGTCTCAGTGCATTCATTATAAATTACTAATATAAGTATTAGCAGTTAAAGGCTAATTTCAAAACATTGGACTGCGTGGGACAATCATCATTTAACATTAAAATATCATTTTGAGGAAGCGAATTGATTGGAATTTAATGCAAATTGACACAAATACTCTCTATTAAGAATGTGAAGTTAAACTCGAAATAAGACCCCAATACAATTTCAGTATAAAAACAGCATATTATCTTTTTACATTAAAGGGACAAGAGCGTGTCCAATTTCACAGATAAGAGTCTGCTACTACGCGTGAGGCATTGTGATAAACACATTCCAGTAGGTCGAAGAAGAATCTGAACATACGACTTTTGTTGTTCGAACCTCGTCAAGAAAATATGCACGAAAGCAACATTTGGCAATTGCAGTACATCACGAAACTAATTACTGATGTGAGGTGTAAAGAAAATTCTTGACTTAGGCCAAGTCGGGTGATCAATTCAAGATCTTACAAATGGTAAGAGGAGAAAATTTGGGAGGTTGAGCCGTTGAGATATAGCTTAGTATAACACCTTAGGTTAGATGGAATGAGAACGGTAGGTTATTCCTATTTTACTGTGAAATTGACCATCTCCAAGTCTACAAATATTTTTGTATAATCTCTCACGGATATGTTTTGGTCTGTATGTTCAGATTCTTGAAAACGACTTGCCGTGTTCTCTATCATTATCAGTACCGTTGTCAACACAGAAGCTTTCCTTGAAGATTAGGCATCAAAGATCAAATTCACCATGTGAAAAGACCAGAGCGTGTGTAAGTGAAGTGAAATCAACACCAATGAAGAAGTCTGTG
The DNA here is from genome assembly GCA_027563885.1 of Erythroxylum longipes. Lineage (NCBI taxonomy): Eukaryota > Viridiplantae > Streptophyta > Magnoliopsida > Malpighiales > Erythroxylaceae > Erythroxylum > Erythroxylum longipes. The sequence goes on from JAOQMS010000179.1 coordinate 9,681,592, forward strand.
TGCTTTTACTTACGTGGCATCAGACATACGCGTACCAAGGCTACTTATTTTGGAACTCTAATTGGTAATTACAAAATTTGCTTTTCTATACAACTTATTACAATCAAGAAGTTAAAGGTCTCATTCTTTACTAATATCCATATTTTAATAAATCCTTTTCGTTATTTATACTACAATTATTTTGACCAATTTCATAAGATTAACTTATATGTGACAATGACATTATCAATAATATGGACCTAATGATAAAATTTTATTAAATTTTCTGACGCAAAAAGAACAGAAGGCAGTTTCTTTAAAATTTTTCAAATTGTGCAAGTGAATAAGTTGAAATTTACGAAATGGTCCCAAATACTCTTAAGAATACGAAGTTAAACCCCGTGTAAATGCTACCCAAGAAGTCATCTCAATTACAGTATGAAAAAGAACATAATCATCTGTGACATTAAATGGAAGGAGCATGGGAACGCAAACACACAAGTCTCCAAACAACCAACTAAAAACAATCCTTTCTTGTTAACGTTTGACAAGATTTTGTCGTTAGCTTTGATTGTTACCTTACAGCACTAGATTAAAATGGCAGTTCATGTCGTTTAACACCGAAAACATAGCATATAGGCATCAGAAATTGGTTTCCTCGTTCAAACCAAAGAAAGTTGTATTGATAATTATCTTCGGGGTCATCATATGATTTCCTGACATAATATGTTTGGTAAAGCATGGATACATTTTATCAAAGCAGAAAAGATCAATAAACTACAATCAAATATATTGGAGGGCTGAAAATAGTTTGAAATGCTTTCCTGCTTTATTCATGGGATGCAGGACATGTCTCTTCGTTGGAACCATTGACGTTAATCGGTTAGTGCATTGTTTGTAGAACTTTTTTCCAATCTTTGATGCAAAGAAATTTGGTTTGTAAGAAGAATGCCACCGAGTGGCGATGTGGGCTTGCTCGATTTTATTTCCACAGTTATCAACCAGTCTGAGGCTTCAGTAGGCCTTTTCTTTAGGCTTCTTTCCTTCTACAAACATCAGCCCAATGTTAACTTTTTTATATCCTTAGCCCAAATGTAACTGTACAAAGAAAATACATCAAATGGAGATCTTGCACCAAAAGAAGTCATTATTTTTTGAGAAAGAGTAAAAGAAGTTAATTGATTTTAATATTAGAGTCGTTTTCTACAATAAATTTAATATTTCTTTATGAAAGATGTAGCTGTATTTGTCAAGTTACAAGTGATGAAGCATCAAAACACACAAATCATATTGAAAACCACCAAGAATTTATATCTGCCACAACTATTTCAAACAAATTTTAGAGTTCTATTTCGAAAAAACTCTACATTTCAAAGTTCTATTTTGAATAAACTTTATATTTTAGAGTTTTATTTCAAGTAAATTTCATGTTAGGGTATTATTTTTATTACAAATAGCTAGAACTTGTTAACTTCCATTATTTTTTATTATTTTATCAATAAATTTGATTTCTTTTATTTTTATATATTGAATTAGATTTGGTGTATCTTTTAATTATTATATTAAAATAGGCTGCTTTCATACTACATCAGGCGATATATGAGCTTTGAAAACTCGAGGTTTGTTCTTTTGACAATTACCAACAATACCACCAATAAAGTTTATAGGTTACTCAAAATTTTGAGAGTAACTGAAGAAAATAGGGAGCTACTTTGTAATATAATTGACAACTAGCAAAGATAAACGATCAATTGCAAGTGTTGTTGTGAGAAAAAAATAATAGGAGAATTGAGAATCAAGTTGAAAGGGAAGGTGTGTAACACCCCACTCCCGCTGGATCCGAACCCGATATCGATGGTGATACCCGAATCCGTGCCCCGCGAGAATGGCG
>JAOQMS010000179.1:9683561-9729056 GCA_027563885.1 Erythroxylum longipes
AAAAATTTATTTGAAATTTATATATTTTAAAAATATAATTTAAATATAATTATATTTATTAATAATTATTAAATTAAATTTATGAATTAAATTAAATTGAGATTATTATTTATTATTATGATTTTTGGAGACAGAGTACAACTGTATAATATGATAATTGACTATTTTGTAATTTTAAAAAAATTCAGGGACTATTTCATAAATTTAAAAAATTACCCGAAACGGTATCTGGTATTAACCGGTACCGGTACCGGTACAGTACCGTTCTAGAACCCAATCCGGTACCAAGTCTGGTACAGTATTCGCAACATTATTTATGGGTCAATTTATTACAATTTATTTTGATCACATCCTTATCTATAACAAATTTGTTGATGGGCATATTGAACATCTTAAAAGGGTGTTTGAAGTTTTAAGGATAATAAATTATAAGTTAATTTTAAGAAGTGCATATTATGACTGGAAAATTGTTATTTCTTAAGTACATATGGGAAAAGATGGTGTTAGGGTTAATGAAGATAAAGGAAAAGCCATATGGAATGGTTTACACCTAAGAATAGTGAGGATGCGAGAAATTTTCATGGGAGGAAGATAAAGTACCTTCTATAACTGATTGCTTGAAAAAGTATAAATTTAAATGGGAGGAAGAACGGGAACAATTTATTGTTTTTATTAAATAAAAATTATATACCACTTTTGGTTTAACCTTATATTTGACCAAGAAGGAATTTGTTCTCTAACTGATCATCAAACCTTGAAATATTTGGAAGCTAAAAGGAGTTAATAGCTAAAATGCATAATAGATGGTCAGTCTTTTTTGATAAATTTTCCTATAAACTTATTTACAATATGGGAAAAAGTAATATGGTAGCTAATGTATTGAGTATAAGGGTGGCTATGATTAAAACTTTAACTATAAACATTGATAAGTTTAATCATTTAAAAGAATTATATATAGATGATGTTGACTTCAACGATATGTGACAAACATGTTTGGTTAAGAAATCATATTAAAACTATTATGTTCATGATGAGTTCCTTATGAAAGGTAATTAGCTTTATCTTCTACGTATTTCACTAAGGAAGAGGACAATTAGAGATTTACCTGGTGGGGATTCGTTGATCATCTTAGTAGGAATAAAACTTATGTTGAGGTTTGTAAGAGATATTTTTAGCCTAAATTGACGAGTTGAATCTATTGTTTTAGGGTGTCAAACTTTTCAAACTTACAAAGGAAATATTTCTAATACTTGTTTATATATGTCAATACCTTTTCCTAATAATATTTTGGAGAATCTTTTTGTAGGCTTTGTGTTGGGATTGCTAAGAACACAAAAAGAACGAATTTTTTTATTATGGTTGATAGGTTTTCAAAGATGACATGTTTTCTACCTTGTAAGAATATGGCAAATGCTACTTCAATTACAAAACTATTCTTTAGAGAGGTGGTGAGACTTTATGTCATTCCAAATCCATTATATTTGATCGTGATACCCAGTTCTTGAGTCACTTATATAGAATTTTGTTAGATGTGTTTAATTCTTTTCTTAAATATAATAACATGAGATGAGTATGTCATGACAAGCTAAATAATTGAGATTTTCTTATTGCTTAAGCCAAATTTGACTATAACAATATTGTCCACCATTCCATTAGTCGTTTTTTTATTTCTTATATTTTATACTAAGTAGCTAATTAGACTTTTGAGTTTGTTAAATTGCCCGAGGTACTAATTTGAATGTGAGTGCTAAAAAGTTATCCAAAGAGACACAAGAAGTTCAAGTGAAGGTGAAACAGAAACTTAAAAGAGCTAATACAAATTATAATGTAATGTTGACTGAGCTAATACAAATTATAATGTAATGTTGACTAACATAAAAAAGTTAGTGTGTTTTAAGTTGAAGATGAGGTTATTTTATTCTCGAGGACATCATAATTGAAGGTAAAGAAATATGGAATGTTCAAGATGATAAAAAAAGATTAACGATAATGCTTATGTCTTTCAATAACCATTGTAGATGGGCAACATCAATCCTCATTCCATGTTGTTAATATTTCACTTTATTTGTTTGATTTTAAGTCTGGATATTTTGATCATAATTCGAGGTCGAGTTCTTTGCAAGTGGAGGTAACTAATGAGGCATCAAATATACAAATCCATATTGAAACAGTCAAGAATTCATATCTAGAGCTGTCATAGTTCTATTTCAAATGAATTTAATATTTTTAGTATTCTATTATAAATAAACTTCATATTTTAGAGTTCTATTTTGAATAAAATTCATATTTTACAGTTTAGTTTTAAGTAAATTTTATGTTAAAGTGTTAATTTTTCATTACAAATAGTTGTAAGATGGCAAAAATTATTAACTTTCATTATTTTATTAATCAATTTAATCTCTTTTGAAGTTTTCTTCAAATCTTAAATTAGATTTGATGTGGTTTCTATTCCTAGATTAAAAATAAGTTACTTATGCGTAATGTCAACAAATTTCAAAAAAATTATGAGTCCATTCATACTTGATAAAATATTTTATATTTTTCACTCCTAAATATGAGAGAGTTTTACTTTCACCACACTTATGTTAAAGGCACTTATAATGATCACATATCAAAAGTTAGAATTCAAATAAAAGAAAATTATTGACCTATTATTGAATAAATAAGAAAAAATTAATTGTTTACAGTTGGTGATTTATATAAATAAGTAACCTTGTGTTAGTAAGTTTTGAAACAAGTCACTATAAGAAAATAACACATCGCCGACAGAAACAATTATGTAGTAAATTAGTGACGGAAATTAATTTTCTGTTCACAATTTAAAAAAAAATCGGTTTTTGCGACCGCTAAAATTTTCGTCAATAAACTTGGAGAGAAATTATTCCTGAGATTTTCTCAACAAAATATAGCGATAGAATAGTAAATTTTGTTGTAAAAATAGGCAGTAATGGATGGTGGAAAAATTATACATATAAATTATCGATGGAACAACAGTTCTGTAGGAAAATGTCGGTTTCTCCAAAAATTAAAACGACGTTGTTTGGTTTAAAATAAAATGAGGTCATTTTGAATAGCATCATAAGCCAATTGAAATCCCCTTCTTCCTCCCTCTTTCATTTTCTCTCTTCTTCCCAACTTCATAGCCGTCATTCCTCTTCCTCCCAAGTATTTAATGTTGATTTTGCTTGTTTCGATCCATCGTGCATCGTTTTCAAGTAAGTTTGCTCTTGGGTTTTCCGATTTCTCCAAAAAATTCATTGTTAGTGTTGAACATGGGTGGGTTTTCATGGATTGTGGGTATATAAATGTAGGTGGGTGGGTTTTCATAGATTGTGGGTATTATGCATTTTTACCTAATGTTGTTGATTTATTTGTTGTTTGAATGTGCTTTTGTAGGTAAATAATGGAAAATTATAGTGATTTTCTTATTAGTTAGAGATGAATTCGGGTTGCCTATGAATTGTTCAATGAAATGTCTCTTAGGGATGTTGGTAAGCGTTGGTTAATGCCTAGACTTGGTTAATGCCTTAGAATCTAAAGAAAATGCCTTGAGTAGTTACATAAGACTTGAAATGGAAAATTAACAATTATATGGAATGATTTCATATAATAGAATGAAATTGGACAATTATATGGAAGGTGATATTTGTGAAACAATTAATGAGCATTTTTATATATTAATATGGTATAAGTTAAATATACTTCAATATTCGATTATGTAGATAATTGCATGACATTTCTTAGTTATCCCAATGCTTACAATTGCTTCTAAGTCTACTTTTCGTACTACTTCTTAAATAATGAATTCTTATCACAATTGATTTCATTCAATAACTTAAGAAAGTGTTGATGTATGTCAAGAGTTGGTATATACTAAAATACTTTTATGACTTCAATAATTATCTCCATATGATTGTATATTTTGTTTGTTATATTATGATATACATAGATAATGTAGACATAGATATGGTTATTCATAATTTAAAAGTTTATTCGAAGAAATATTTGATGAATAAAGGTATATCTATTTGTTAATAATCATGTATTTATTTAATCATTTTTTTTGTATATAAGGGAAGTTAGGCGAAGTGATGTCACATTGTATCACAATCTTCTTTTAGCTTCTTGTTAAAGTATGTTATTGATTTCTATGTGTATCTCTAAAAACCAAATTGATATATTTGATCACTCCCTCTAAATAATAGTTTCTAAAAGTTGTCTAAAAATTAGAATATTTGACATTTATATATGTTTTCATACCCTTTGACACATGTCTTATGTCATGGATATATCCAAGTCTTTTATGGAAGAGATAAAGTCTTTAGTATCCCGTGTTCTTAGTCCGGGAATCTTCTTATTTCTTTTGAAATTAATGTATGATTTCTACCATAATCGTGTCCTTATATTATGAATAAATTTCACAACAATCTCTCTTTAACCCCTATTTTAGGTCATGTCTCTTATTTTACTTAATCCACATAAGACATGAGTAGGCACATGGGTATAGATAGGAACACATAGGCCAATCCATGTTCCTTCAAGAATTATAATTTTCTTTCTATTTTTGCTTTAAATAGCCTCTAATTCTTAAATAACTTTATCCTATAGTTAATTTGTTTATAATTATATGAAAATAAATCTAAGTAACATTTTTTCTGAGAAAGAAAGATTTTCTAAGAACTCATGAACCTACTATTTCCTTGTTTATATGTCGAGTGTGCCATATGGTGGGCCTAAAAAATGTCAAAACTCATTCAAGCATTAAACCAGCTTGTAGCTAGATTAGCTAGGGAAGCACTAAGAGAAGCTTTAAGTGTTGCTAGACAAGATACAGGAGAAAGAAGTACAAGTAGAGAAATAGGAACAAAAGGAGAGCAAAATGAGAGACCTAAAGAAATGTCATGGTCAGTGCTCGACCTAGGTATTCCGTTTCTAGTTTCCCAGACTTTTTGTTTTGTAAAGGGCTCAGTCTTAAATAAAATAAGGTAATTTGACATGAAAATGAAGCAAAATACTTTTAAAATATGTCCATTTTCATGCACATTAAATATTCCCATACTTATGCTTTTGTTCGTCCTCAAGTAAATCAATTTCAATCATTCTTAACTTAAATAGGTAACAATTTTAAGGAAACGAAACAAATATATTAGAGAAATCAAGGTTATCCATTATCTACTCAATTGCATTATTCATCAAGTAAAAAGGCATTCAAATACTTGCATTCAATTCTTAATCAATTTAATTTAATCTACCAAATCTTATAAATAATAACTTAATCCATATAATTTTGTCTCTAACTTAGAAAAGCCACCCTATTTGAAAATGTATCAGTTTTCTTTGGCAAGTGAGATTGTTGGCTTCTCCTGATCTTTCTATTAGTCATAATTATTTCCTCTTTAGATTATAATGCAAATTTAGTTTACTAGTATTTATGTCTTTGTTAATATTTCATAATATATTTTATTTTTTTTGTATTTTTTGAATGATTCAAGGTTCAATACACTTTATTCCTTTGTGTTTCCTTGTATTGATCTTTTAATAACATGTACCACAAGTTTGTAATAGAATTAATTGACCCATGCTACTATCATAGTCGTTAAATGGTTAGTTTTTATTTCTAATGAATGTTCTAGGTTATTTTAAGTATAAATAGATTACATATGAATTATGGGAGTGCTTGCATATTTATCGGCACTAAGTGTTCCAACGGATTTTCAATACTTTACCGACAGTCTTAAAAATTCTAGCGATAGAAAAAATTGTTTGTCGGTAAATTACCGATGAAATATTTCTATTTCGGTGCTAAAGATTGCCGACGATCATTTACCTGACAACTCATGTGTTCGATAATTTTGTTGGTAATTTCTATCGCTATATACTCATTTCCTTGTAATGCATGTCCTCTTTCATGAGTTTTTATCAAACTAATTATCAATGAGTATTAATATAATGTCATTTCCTTATAAAGTTATTGTATATGAACTAATTCTAATATAAAGTCATATCAACTTATTAAACAATGTTGTTTATAATAAAGGGAAAAAGGTCGAAATAGAAGCATATCATCACAATTAGCATAGAAAGATAAAATGAAATGACGTAATTACTTGTAAGAGTTATATGTCATATAAAATGACCATATATTGTAACGGCCTGGTATAAGCACTCATTTTTACTAATTTTTATCAAGGGCAGATGGAAGAGAATTTCAATCTTAAAATTTGTTTAACATATTATTTTTAAAATTTTAAACTATATAAAAATCATTCAAACTATAAAGGTGTACGACTTAATTTGCTCAAAAAAAATTATTTCTTGAACTCTCAACAAATGTAGAAGACTAGAAGTTGGAAGAGTTACTCTAACACGATAGTTGGATTAAGTTGAAGTTTATTAACATTAAAGCATTCGTAACTCTTTATCGATCTTATATTGCATAGCTCCTTGGATTAAGTAGCTTACGTACCCTCACCTTATTACCCGCTTCGAGCTAGTGTGGCAATATTCAGTGCGTGTGATGTTAATTTGATAGGCACTTACATAATGGATTTGGCAAGCTTCTTATACTTCCAAAATATGCTATCTATTTAACTATGTAGCAGCTTCTAGTTGGCGTGTCCTTATCCTGCACCAACCATTGAAAAAACAGAAGACCTTCCCATCGTACAGAAAGATGTCAAATTCATACGATTTACTAAATTAAAGTCCCACATCTTTAGACGCGTGATTGCAAAAACAATTGGTTTCATTGATACTGTATTAGATCCGCCACAACTTAAAATACTTCGTTGTATGCATGGAACGGATAAAGCCACAGAAGAAAAAGAAAAAAGAAAAAGAAAAAGAAAGATAGCAGATGCTCATAAAAGCAGGAAAAGAAGTGCATATCATGAGATGTGTAATATAAGTCAATTGGTACAATTAGTTACTTATTCTATATCTATGCTATGTCCTTCAATTTCATAACATTTACTTTATCAGTTAATAAAAGCTCTACCCTTGTTTCGTAAAGTCGCCATATGTATACAGGTGCTAAGAAATCTTATATTCCAAGTTCTGCTGTAGACTGTATATGTTTAATTAGTTTCCTAAAGTGAAAAACTAGAATTAGGTTTAGTAAAAATATCCAACATAAACTCAATTCAATTTGACTGAGAACATATAAATTATTCAATTCTCAATGAACAATAGGAACTTGACATGTTGAATAAAGTTATAACTACTCCAAATTTTGATCCCATAAAGAATGAACAGCTGTTAAATTTTATTTGTTACTGAGCTAAAAAAGATTCTACGATCAAGAGACTGTACAACCGGATCCAAAAAGCCTAGGGTGGCTGCAAAAACTCTTGTATTTGCGGCTGCTTGATTTAATATCTGTCTTGCACAGAAAACTATAGCTTGGAAGTTGAATTTTATCGGAATTGGTTTGTCTTTTCCTGGCTGCCACAGAGCTAAAGGCCTATCGTCTCTTTGATATGATTTATACCGATGAAGTTACATGATTGGGTTATGAATTTCAACCCAGATATAATACAAGCATAGGTGCCTATGATGTTGAGTTGCCTGATCACTATTCATGACAACAATAATGTTTAAACAATAGAAGTAGACAGTTACCTTTGCAACTATTCCTACGAGAAGCAAACAAAAGGGCGTTAACCCCATGTCAAACACTTTCAAGTCACTCACAACTTTGAAGGTACTGAATTTAGATTAATCGCACTTTTAGATGATTTTCCAACTTCCTTCTTTGTGTCCTTGGATCTCTCTATATGTCCTAGCATCCACCGAATCTAGAAACAATTTAGCTGACCTCATTAGGAAGATTTTCCCGCAAGACTTAGTTTGTACTCCTGCTACAGCTGTAAGTCTTTTAAGGAATACTTATTCTCTAAGCCATTGCTTGTAAGTTATTCCGCTCCCTCACTATCTCCAAACTATCCAAGCACGAAAGGGATGTATATTTTCTGTACTTCACCAGCTTCAACAGCAGTATGCTCCAGGACAGACCACAAGTCCATGGTCCGCAAGGCCACTAGACCCGTTGACCGCCCTACCTCAATACCTTGTACTCCTTGTTCTTCTCATGAATTGCCCATTGATCCCAGGATCCTTTATGAAAAGATCAGAAAGAGTGGTTCTGCTAAGCAGAGTGGCTATTTGCACAGGAAAAGCTTTGCAACCGGTACTAGTGATGGCAATAATTTAACTAAACATAGTGAGTTACGCAGAAAAAGTGATGCGCATGGTCCTTCAAGGTATCTTCTTAGAGATAAGGATGCTCCATATATAGATTGGATTTCTGATTCTGATCAGGTCTCAGCATTGGTTCCTAGTCATCATGCAAAGCCCAGTCAAAGAAGTCCAAGTTACTGTCAATCTCCTGCTTTCAGATCTTCATCATTAGCACGCTCTCGAGATTTGAGTTATGGGTCTGGTTATGTTTCTGCACTGATTCCTGATAAGGGATCAAAGTTCAAGCATGGAATCTCAAATGAGTCTCCTGCCTTCGCATCATCTTCCTCGGCTCGTTCACATGACCAGGTTAATTTCTTCCTAATCTCATCCAAGAATGTAGACAAATTTTCTCATTATGATTGGTATATATTCTTTACGACAAAATTTAGCAGGTTGTAGTTTTGAAGGTGTCAATCCACTGCAAGGGTTGTGAAGGAAAAGTGAGAAAACATATCTCAAAAATGGAAGGTAAGCTTCCAGTCTCCAGTTTTAGTGTCCAGAACTGTTTGTTTAACTGCAGAAACGCATCGCTATGTTAATCAATTTATGTCAAGTTTCCATTATTAGTTCATTAAGCCTCCAGAAAATAGCTGAACTCATGACATTCTTTGTTGTCATTAAGGAACATCACTAGGAGATGATGATAGTGATTTCCATTTTAATGCAGGAGTGACATCATTTAGCGTAGATTTGGATACAAAGAAAGTTATAGTCATAGGGGACGTGACCCCTTCAGGCGTGCTGGAAAGTGTGTCCAAGGCTAAGAGTGCTCAACTTTGGCCTTCTTCACCAACATGACCATCATCTCTAACGTCTCCATCGCCTTGCTGCTCTACCTAACATTTTATACTACTGGTCTACTGTTAGAGCATGCATCTGTAACACAGTACAACTATGTTTCTTTGTTTTCTTGCTGTTGTCCTTTACTTTATATACTTAATCCCTGGAGTGTTGTATCGGTAATATTTATTTCAATCATCATGTCTGGTATGTAATGTATATGTGGAAGTTCAGACATTTTAGATTTTGGTGGTTTTTAATTGGATTAATATCTGTCTCACCAAATTTACGTATTGTCTGTTGTACAATGAAGATGTTATAAGACAGCAAAGATTTCGAGTTACCGTTTAATGTCATTTAAATCCTTATAAGATAGCACATTCTTCGTCTGTCCTAATAATGATGCAATATAAGTAGAGAGGACAACTTTACAGAAGTTGTCTGATAAAATGATTATAACGTTGTGGCCACTTAAATAGCATGATCGCGAAACAAACACAGCATGCATCATGATAGCCTGTCAACGCATGAGAATTTAGGCTCGAGGTCCAGGCGGGTCAGGTTTCTTGTTCAGGACAGAGTGAGGATACTCCACGTCGCCCTTTCGGTTTTCTTCTTATCTTTTTCTATTTTGCAGTGTTTTCAAAGTCAATATGACTTTTAAATGTACAAGTTAAAGTATAACTTACACAAATTATTAAGGTAGCTCGATTAAAAAAAATAATTAAAATTATGCAAGATACCAGACCTAGAAATTATAGCTTGATAACATAATTAAACATCAATGGCAGAATTGGAATCTAGGAATTAAACTAGAGCCTTACTATCTGAACACAGATGGTCCTTGTCTATTCAACATGAATTAATTATCAATAACACTTTCATCAAGAGAAAATCAAAGCATCATATCATCAACTTCTGTTCTTCTCTTTTTATTAACAAAATAGTATATGTCGAAAAGAAGAAACATCAATTACTCTTCTTTTTGCTTGCATTATCTCTAAAGCTAAACCATCAAACTTCTAATCTACTTAAAATTTTAAATTAATATTCGTGTCTTCCATATCCTTTTAGTTTATGTAATATTATGGAAATTTAAGGTTACATATTAGTTTTTTTAATTTATTGTCTATTGAATAAAAATTAGAATTATGTATTAGATTTTTTTATTAATTTATTGACATAAAAAATTTACCACTTGATACCTACTTGACAATAATCCTATTTATTTGTGGTCCACCATAATAATTATAAGATTAATTTTGTAATAAAGTTAAAGTTCGAACATGTTATTAAGTTCGAACATGTTATTCTTTTTTATAATTTTAATTAATATTATAAAATTAAGTAAAATTTAAATTTTAATATATAATTTTCTTTTTTCAATTTAACAATGTTGCTTAAGTTAATAATATATTGGCTTTAGAAAAATCTTAGTATAAACATGTTAACTCTAAAATATGAAGAGATAGCATTAAAAATTATGGCCTAACGTACTACAAGAAAATAGATTTTAGTAACAAAAATTACCGACGGAATGTGAAGGTTTTTCGTTGATTAGCGAATTTGCCGATGAAAATTACAAACCACATGAGTCGTAAAAGAAACAGTCGTCGATAATCTTTAGCAACGGAATAGAAATATTTCGTCAGTAGTTTACCGACGAACTTTTTTATTCCCGTTACCACATATGGCGATAATATTTTGAAGTTCTCTGGTAAAAATTACTGACGAACAAAGTTTTGGTTTGAACATTTAGTGACAGTAAGTTGTTTCCCGTCAAATTTAGCGATGAATTTTGTATGTAGGTCAGTAAATTTAGCAACGGTTAGTTTTTTTGTCGATAAATTATTTACCGTCATAATGTTCTTATTCTGTCGGTAAATTTAATACTAAATTTACCAACATATATTATAATTCCGTCGATAAATACACCGATATTGTTTTTTATTTTTCATATATTTAAGTTGTAAATTTAATTTTGATTGGTAATCTTATGGTTGATATTTAATTTCTATAGTTATCTGATGATAACATATTGAATTTTTTTCTACATTTAATTTATCTAAACAGTAAGTTTAATGATAATATAAAATAGAAAATATATTAATACTAATTAAAAATAAAATAGAAAATATATTAAATCAAGAAGTAGTTTTAAAAAAATTTAAGCATAGTTTATTCAAACTAAAAAGTTAGTTAAAGAAAACTAAAATATATCCAAACTGAGAACACCTCCTGATTTGGAAAAAAAAAATACTGGCTATAAATATTAGTAAAAGATTTAAAAAAACCATATTCTGCCTCCTCTACATGAACCAAACGAACATGAACTATTATTAATTTGAAAGTTTATAAGTAAATGCTGGATGTTTTTGTCCATAAACCTGTTTGACTTAGTTGATATATGAATGACCGAGAATTGTTCAATGGCTTACTAATGATATTCCAGGGTTTGCCTGCTAGTTATCTTTAGATAAATAGAGAAGTTCCCTGTAAATTTTGAAGGATATATACTTCCATAGGTGTACTTGATTTTCCAGAAGCACTTCAGTTGTTGAAATTTAACTTGGAATTCACTAACTTCATGGATTAAGTCTCTGGAATGCACCACAGAAGTGCAAATTTCAATTGTATAGAGAGAGTTCCATAACCGAGACAAGTATAATAAACACAGACTTCTCAACAGTTTCAGGAATTTCCTGCAGATAGGGAAAAACACTAGTAAGAAAGACATACAGTGAACAGCAGCAGAGTCTCAGAACCGTCGGTATCGTGCCGGTTTATTCCTGAGAATGTCTTAACAGTTGCAAACCCGTTGGCATTGACATACTTTCCAGTGCCTCCCATGATTGCGAGCTGAGACTCCGAAACAGCTGTTCAACAGCTGTTCGGTGCATGGACTCCAAAGAAGCTGATGCTGTCAGCATAACCACCCTCCTCAAACATGGCTGCGAAAGCCATGGTCTGGCTGATGCCATCTACGGAACTCGCCACATAAAACCCTTGTGCTCTACCAATCAGGCCTTAACCAAGCTCGTAGCCCTCTGTTAGCTCATCGTCAATGACAGTCAATGTTCCAAACATTAGCTTCTGAATGGTGATTCCTGAAGGAATCTGAATACCATTTATGGCAGGATTAATCCCGAATCCACCATTGATGTTGTTTCCATTGTTCTGAATCACACTGGGTGTATTGCCAGCGAGTCCTGTGAGGAAAGGGAGGTTGTTGTTTTTTATTATACCGTTATTATTGTTGTTAGTACTGGAACACCATTATTAACTGGTAAGACTGCACCATTGGGCTTGGCAAAAGGGAATTGACCACTGACTAGTGGATACGATTCCAGTCTCAGCTCTGGGAGGTCGTACCTTGTAGATAAATATTTTTCCTATATATATTGATAAAAAACAATGGTACAAACTTGGAGGTGCAACTCTCTACCTCTCACTCTCTCTTATTTTCTTATTTTTTCTGTTTCCCTCTCAACCTTTTGTCTGCTTTTTTCACTTGTTTCTTCACTCTTAAAACACTACACTTACAACCCTTTTTATACCCATCAAAGTTGGTTCTATTCACTGACTTTAACATCCCAAAAAATAATTAAAACACCACTATAATAAATGAAGTTACAGTTAGCACACAACTAATAATACAAGTTGATTTTGTCTTCTTTTCTCTAGAAGAATTAAGAAAATCATCGGATTTGACTTCTAACACTCCCCCCTCAAACCCGACTTTGCATGCCAAGCTTTTCTTTGACTTTGTGAAATACATCGGTATTCAATGGCTTTGTAAAAATATTCACAAGTTGATCTTCAGTTCTGCAATGAATGATTTCTACAGTTTATCTTTCACTCACTCTCAAATAAAATAATATTTTGTGTCTATATGTTTGCTTTGGCTGTGAGACACTAGATTTTTCACAAGTGATACAGTAGATTTATTATCAATGTATATTATAATCGGACCTTCTTGTGGATGATATAACTCACTCAAAATATTCTTTAACCATATTACTTAAGATGTATATGCCGCTGCAGCGATATACTCGGCTTCACACTTCAAAAGAGCAACTGTTTGTTGCTTTTTTTATGACCATGAAAATATTACTGATCCAATGTGAAATGCATATCCTGATGTACTCTTTCGATCATCTAAGTCTCCACCATAATTGCTATCTGAATAACCAATCAACTTTAAATCTTGAGAATGTGTATAAGATAGACCATGATTTATTGTACCTTTAGTATATCTTAAAATTCTTTTTGCTGCAATGAAGTGATCTTGCTTTGACTTCTCCATATATCTACTGACCAATCCAAATGTAAATATAATATCTGGGCGTGTGAAAGTCAAGTACCTCAGGCTTTTGACTAGACTCTTGAACAATGTCGGGTTTGCCGACTATCTATTTGAATCCATTCTCAATCTTATACCTGTTCTTACTAGGGTAGTCATTAGCTTGCAATCCTTCATTCTGAACTTGTTCAGAATTTATTCCGAGTACTTCTTCTACGATAGAATTATTCCATCTCCCATTTGTTTTATTTTGATTCCAAGAAAGTATGACATTTCACCAATATCTATCAATTCGAATTCTTTAGTTATAGCTTTCTTAAAATCACTGAACATATTCGGATCGTTTCTTGTGAAGATCATATCGTCCACATACAAACACACAATCATGATATCTCCATCTTGATTTTTCTTCGTGTATAAGGCATACTCATGTGGGCTTTTTACAAAATCATTCCTTTTTAAATACTCATCTATTCTCATATTCCAAGCCCGTGGAGCTTGCTTTAATCCATACAATGCTTTCTTCAAACGATAGACTTTGTGTTCTTGTCCTTTTTTAATATATCTTGGTGGTTGCTCGATAAAGACTTCTTCTTCTAAGTATCCATTCAAGAAAGCTGATTTCACGTCCATCTGATAAATCTTCCATCTATTTTATGTTGCCAGTGCTATAAGAAGTCTAATAGTATCAATTCTTGCAACAGGAGCAAATACTTCTTCATAGTCAATTCCTTTTCTCTACTTATAGCCTTTAGCGATTAATCTTGCCTTGTATTTTCCAACATTTCCTTCTTGATTAGTCTTTGTCTTGTACAACCACTTGACTCTTATTGCCTTGTGTACTTTTGGAAGATTAGTTAGTTCCTATGTGTAGTTTCTATTGATCGCGACAATTTCTTCATTCATTGCTTTTCCCATTTATCATCTTTAATAGCCTCTTCATATGTTAATGAATCACACTTTACTGTTAAACAAAACAATGATTAATCAAATGTTGTATGTACCTGTTCTATGGAATTATAGATATCATGTAAGACTCTGCATTTTTATAAGTGCTACCCCTGAATCATTACTGCTACTATTGCTATATGATGAAGTTGATGGTGTTGATCCAAGGGTTGTTAAAGTGGAGTTCTGTAGAGGAGTATGTTCATCTCCTTGTTCATCTTGTATATTGGAGTCATCATCTTTATCATCATCAAAAAATAATAATCAAACTTTCTTATCTTCTTTATTCCATTTCCAATAATCTGCTTCATTGAATTTGACATCTCGAGAGATGATCACCTTCTTGGTCAAATGGTTGTACAATCTATACGCCTTACTCCTATTTTCATAACCAATAAACATGCACTTTTCACCTTTGTCATCTAACTTCTTTCTTTTTTGATCAAGAATATGGGCATATGCAATGCACCCAAAAATCTTGGGATGTCCAACTGCTGACTTGCTACCACTCCATGCTTTATTTGGTGTTTTGAATTTTACACTTTTTTTTGGACATTAGCAAATAAATAGCACGTAGAACGACTTTAACGCAAAAAGTTCTCGGCAAGTGCTTTCCTTTCACCATGCTTCTTGGCATATCAAGAATCGTGTGATTCTTTCTTTCTGTGACGCCATTTTGTTGTAGTGAATATGAAGCTATCAATTGATGAACAATTCCATGATCTTTACAAAAAGTTTCAAACAACTTTGACGTGTACTCACCTCCTCTATCAGATTTAAGTATCTTTAAATATTGCTCACTTTGTTTTTCTTTCTTTACCTTGAACTCTTTAAATTTATCAAGAGCTTCTGATTTTTCTTTAAGAATATACATCTAACTTTTTTTTGCTGAAGTCATCAACAAAGGTAATATAATACCTATTTCCACCAAGTGATGGTATATCAAATGATCTAGCTATATCTGAATGAATAATCTCCAACAGTATTCTAGCCCTCTATGATTTTTTAACTTCAAAACTTTACCTATGTTGTTTCCCTTTGATGCATGCTTCACATAATTCATCCTATTGATTTATTTCTGGAAGTCCTTTTACCATCTTTGCTTTTGATAACAGTTGCAGGCCAATAAAACCAAGATGGACAAACCTTAAATGCCACAGTCATGACTCATCTTTAATGACATATTTCATGCACTTTAGTACTTTTGATTGAATATCAAGTATAAAAAGATGATTCTTTATCATATCAACTTTAGCAATTAATTCTCCACATTTGTTGATGACAAGACAGCAATCCTTTAAGTGAATATCGTACCATTTTTCTAAGAGTTGACCAAGGCTGATAATATTGCTTCTTAACTCAGGTACATAATAAACATCATATATATACCTCTTCTCTCTAATTTTTAAGGTAATCATAAGCTTACTTTTACCTTTAATTGGAATTTTTTATGAGTCACTGAAAGTAACTTCTCTTTGGATAGTCTCATCAAAATTTGTAAATAGCTCCTTTCACCCACACATGTGGTTGCTTGCACCGGTATCAATATAACAAACATTTTTTTGGATTCTTCTTTTCCTTTGTATGTTAAGAAAATAGACAATTCTTTATCTTCTGTTGCTACAAAATGATTTATTTCCTCCCTTTTCGAGGTTGATCTGCACTCGTAACTAAAATGTCTATACTTGTTATAGTTATAACATTGCACTTGTGATTCATTACCTCGTTATTGAAAATTGCCTCTTCCTCGGTTTGGAAATCCTCTACCACGAATATATATTTGATAGCTTTCATTTGTTTGGCCTCTTTCAAAAGAGTTCCTACCATGTTCTCGTCCACCACGTCCTTATCCACTATGTCCACTTTTGTAGGCACCTCTGTAGCTACCTCGATTTCCTCTGCCTTGTTGATAACTAGTTTGATCGCCACCAATAGATAACTTGCTTTGCAAAGCTTATTCCAAATCATCAGTATTTTCATTTTGGATCATTCTTAGCTCATAAGTTTAAAGAGCACCCATAAGCTCATCAATAGATATTTGTGACAAATCATTTGATTCTTTAATGGCAGGGATGACATAATTGAATTTTTTGTCATTAAACGTAAGAGTTTTTCCATCACCTTTACATCGTCAAGATCTTCTCCATTTCTTTTCATCTCGTTCGCCACGATTTTCAGACAAGTAAAGTAGTCACTAATTTTTTTTCGAAACTCAGCATTTTTAATGTTTCAAATTTAGCTCTAAGAGATTGGAGTCATACCTTTTTAGCTTTGTAGACTCCTTGAAGAAATTTATATAAAATTTCTCATGCGTCCTTTGATGTTTTTTCATCAGATATTTTTTCAAATGTTGATTCATCAACTCCTTAAAATATGAAAACAAGGCCTTCTTGTCCTTCTTGCGTGATTCTTTAAGTGATGTCCTTTGTGTATTTGATAAAGATGCTTCAGCAGTCGCATTTTTAGGCTCAGAGTAACCCTCTTCAACAATCTCCCACAAATCTTATGATCCGAGTAGTACCTTCGTTTGGATGCTCCAGTTTTCATAATTTGTTTTCATCAATTTTGGAATTTGAGGTTGAATCATATCGATTATTTTCATGTCCTTGAAACGTAATCACAAATTTAGCTCTGATACCGCTTGTTAGGAAAAAATAAAATAGACAAGGTATTAGAAAACAAGCAGAAATATATATATTGATAAAAAATGATATTACAAACTTTGAGCTGCAGCTCTCCACCTCTCACTCTCTCTTATTCTCTTTTTTTTCTATTTCTCTCTCAACTTTTCTCTTCTTTTTTCACTTGTTTCTTCACTTCTAAAACACTACCCTTACAACCCTTTTTATACCCATCAAAGTCGGTTCTATTCACCAACTTTAACATCCAAAAAAATAACTAAAACACTACCATAATAAATGAAGTTATAACTAGCACACAACTAATAATACAAGTTGATTTTGTCCTCTTTTCTTTAGAAGAATCAAGAATTTCATCAAGTTTGACTTCTAATAAAAAGACAGTGTGTGGTGCGAGTCTGCGGCTGCAGCTGGTGTAGCTACAGCAAGAGCTGCCTTAAATTTAAATATTTTTGTTAAATATTTATAAATTATACTATTCATAATTTTTGATAGTAATTAATATTAATATAATTAAATAATATATAGTTAGTTTAAGATAAATGGAATTACAAAAAAAACAAAGCAGATTTTATAAGTTATGCAAAATTAGTAGAAACTAAAAAGTAAAACAAAAACTAGAAAATCAAACAAATAAATTTTATTAAATTTAAAAATAAAAATAGAAAATTAAAACAACATTGCAAAAATAAATTTATAGAATTACCAATTTCATTTTATATTCTCTTGTAATAGTTAAACAAAAATTTACTGTTTATTGATTGCATATCAACAATATTTTATCAACTTTTTTCAATAAAGACGTAGATTTCGTACCGCATCGATCGGTACTAGCTATAGTAACTGAAAAACGGTATGAAACCTTAGGCTATGTTTGGTTAGACATAAAGTTTTAATGGAACGGAATGGAATAAAATAGAATGAAATAATTTATAATGGAACATAATATAAATAGATGTAATATTAGAAAATTGTTATTTGGGAGGGATGGAATGGTTCATAATGTAATATAGTGAAATGTTGTTTGGATGAAGGGTTTATAATATAATATAATGTAAAGTTGTTTATCATTTTACATTCCATCTTAAACCCTCCGAATCGGAGGTTTTTCATTTACTGTTTAGGATGGAATGAGATGTATTATGAAACTCTCCTCTTCCATCTCATTCCATTACATTCCATTCTATTATAAACTCTTTTTCCAAACAATAGAATAATATGACATTCTATTTCATTCCATTAATAAACCCCCAATTAAACATAGCCTTAATGTACTGTATAGAATATAGGTACCGCTTGATACCGGTATCAGGGTGATTTTGTAAACAATAGATATTTGAAGGACTAAAAAAAAATCATAAATCCCTACTCTTTGTCTACCGCCCTCCTCTCATCCACCCTTCTCACACACACATAGCCACTTTATCCAAAACCAAACACAATACCTCTCTCTAGCCTCTCTCCTACCCACCATATTGCTTCGACTCTTCTTCTCCATCGTTGTTGCTTCTATATGTACCGTTAATCATCTCCATCCATCGTTGTTGCTTCCTTGCCTGTGTTGGTGCTTCTGCGTCTAACTCTCTGTCCCTGCATGTCGTCGTTGCTCGAGTGTCGCGGTCGCCTGCTTCATCGTCTTCAGCTCCTTGCATCCTCCACTGCTTTATGTGTGAATTTCCAAAGAAGGTTGATGAATGAGTTAATGGCCCCGTTTGGTGAATGGCTTATTCGTTAAAAATTAGCTGATTGATCATATTCAGCTGATTGACCATATTAAACAGCTGTTTATTATGTTTGGTAATTAGTTGCCCAATCAGCTGATCTTGAAGAAGCTCCTTCGGAGGAGCGTTTCGTTTAATCAGCTGATGTTTTTTTTTTAATGTCGATCTTACCCTCTTCTTTGCTCTTGCCCTCCACAGATGCTTTTTTCTTAGAAGGTTTTTTTTTGGTGTTTTGTTGAGGTTCTCACTGAATTGTGAGTGTTGATTCTTGATTTTTGTTAGGGTTACGATTGGGTTTTTTGTTGCGAGGATTTTTGGAGATCGAAGATATCCCCTACGATCTCGCTTTCACTCACCACTCCAATTCGGTCCCTCTTCACCCATTACTTCACGTGATTCCTCGCGTCATCACCTTCCAAGTTGATCTACGAACCAGGGATGCATCTGACGTAGTTTTCCAGAAATTTGGCCACCCTCACATTGTAGTGAATTATATTGCCATTTCTGTTCCTCGCACATGTGAAAGCAACCCCAACGCTGCAATGTCTGCAAACGTACCGTCTTCGCTTGTGGATTGGTTGTTAAGCTTCAAAGACGGAAACACGCTTCTTATTCATTTATCAATTGATTAAGGTTAGACTCGCCTCTCACATTACTTGTGATTAACCGATCGATGGTTGATCGTTTGGTTGATACTTAGTTATGTTCTAGTTTATGAAGGGGTAAAGTCCTTCTCCAAGGAAGAAGACGAGACTGTTCTTATAAATGTATATGGCAAATCTAAATTGGCTGCTAAGCAGCTTATATCAGAGAAATGCCCCAATTTTGTGATTTTGAGGAGCAGTATCATCTTTGATCCATAGACTATCTCGCCTGTTCCAAAGTCTCTTCCAATTCAAGTTCTTTAAAGATGCAGACTTTACATTCATTTAATGTTTCTACAACATTCAATCTCATTTAGTTATGGAACTGTTGTTTCCAAATGAATCAATTCTAAATTTCCAAGTCTGATGTATGAGAAATCACACAGTTCAGTTTATAATCGTGGATTGTATGGAATTTCTTCATTTTTCACAAAGCTGGTATGATTCTGTATTGAAACATCCGATTACTCACTATGATGCTTATGGTGATTGTAACAGAGGGTAAGAAAATGCAGTTGGTCTTAAACGTTGGTGGACCTGATAGGGTATCTCATGTTCAAATGGCTGAGGCTGTGGCGGATTTTAGAGGATACAACCCATCTTTAATCAAGCCGGTATCTGCTTCATCGGTATGTACATATACTAGAATTTCCAATCATAAACTCTTGGGTATATCTGATTCACCATTTTTATTCATTCCCTTCTTCCTTAATGATTCATCATCTGGTTGTATTACATGTTCAAACCTGAAATGCATGTACTGCCACGATTTGTCACTATGTTTAGCATTTTTGCATTCTATTTCTCTGCAATAATCATGAATGTGGTTATGGTTTTGCTTTAGTTGTATTTTCATGTTGTATTGCTATTTCAGTAACACACTGTGTGAGAACTGAAGATTAGAGACGTGATGCTTTGAACCAGGACATGCTTTAGGTATATTTTCATGTCGTGTTGCTACAATAATGATACACCTCTCATGTACTGCAGGTTAATGGGGTATTTTTGGCCTTTGATGTGTTCTTCGTAATATTTTGCATTATAATGGCATTCATCATGTTCTTGGCTACCTTTTGCATTCCAATTACAGCAGTAGTTTATGCTTTTACTATTGGAAAAGTTGCATTTGAAGATTTAAAGGATAGTCCTATTACAATGACGTAAAAGGGTTGCAATTCAAATTTTTTAATATGGTTTTGAGGACATAGGACTCGAGCATGCGTTTGAAAGTTCTCTTTTTTAACTCCATTAATCAATAGTTTGTTTGAATTGAAAGTTGGTCTTGTGTATTTGAACATTTTTATGTTCATATCTTCTGTCTTTTATATACATTAATGCTGAAAGCTTGTGTTCTCCATCATAGTTTTCTTCTCTCATTATTGCTACTATTGCTTCTTGGACTTTCGTGCTGTTGTGATATTTGGCAATAAAAATGCTATCTATTTCAATTTGATGAACAGGGTTTGGGGAATCTCGAATTTTGTTTGCTTTTGGGTCATTATTCTAATTAGTAAGTACTTATTTGCAAAAGTTGCTTAGTGAAATCGTTGGACCAGTGTTGACTCGGTTTTTTACACAATGCTCTAGTGTTTTGCCTCCTCAAGTTACATGGGTAACATATAGGATAAGCTTTTTTAGCTTCTAAAATCTCCCTCTGATTTGTTGTTCCTCTATCAGAAATAATAGTGAAGAGATGAGAAATGTCAATTTAGGTGGCATATAGCCAATGTATCTTATGCGTCTGTATACACTGAATACATTCATGTTGCCACCTATATTTATATCATTTCTCTTCAAATTTTATGCATTTCCTTGTAAAGTAATACTCTAAAGAAGTACAACTATAAACTTGCAAAAGCAATATTCTTCACATCTAAATAACTATTTTACCGCATAACCCATTAGAATTGTATGAAAAAGATGCTGAAAACAAGCAAGAGATAGTATCTTTTTCTGTGATTTCAGTATGGTACATTTTGATGTAATTAATAGGATCGTGACATCATCTTAATTTATGTCTTCCACAATATTCCTTGCAGATTGTGTTGATTCATTTCATCCTGAGAAAGAATTCATTATGAGAGCAATTGAAAAAGTTCAGGATTGTCTCTGTTAGCCCATTATACTGAAGCATGGCCATTTTTTCCCTTGATCATCTCAACTCATTGTTGTATTTCAGGCAATCTTTTTGACATGGGCTTTGGTAAAGTGGCTGATAGAAGTCAAACACCAAGCAGCAATGAAGACCAGAAGGTCACTGTTATTCTATAAATGCAGTTGCGGGAATTATTTTAGAAAATGTTGAATTGAAAGCCATTTCATAAATATCAATGGTTTTGTTCATTTATATGCCACCTACAGGGGTCAGAAAGTACAAAAAGTGCAACTCTGATGTGTGGAACTGAAACCAGTTTTGATATATTGCCTTGGCTTGGGGAATTTAGCTCATTAAATGACAGCGCTTCTCTTCAGGACAACGAGTATCAGGGTAGAGATAAGCCGCTGAGTGAAGGAGCATTGTGTACCTTTGAAAAGTTTCAACAATTCAATTCTTTC
The DNA here is from genome assembly GCA_027563885.1 of Erythroxylum longipes. Taxonomy (NCBI): domain Eukaryota; kingdom Viridiplantae; phylum Streptophyta; class Magnoliopsida; order Malpighiales; family Erythroxylaceae; genus Erythroxylum; species Erythroxylum longipes. The sequence goes on from JAOQMS010000179.1 coordinate 9,705,394, forward strand.
TTCTCAAAGTTCATGGATATTGTGAGAGAATACTTCTTGCCTGCTGAAAGGAAGAGATTTGGTCTAGTTTCAGATAAATCATTGCTCTCATTGCTTGGTTTTGATGATGCTAATTCATGGTCATTGGTGGTTTATTCTGAGGGATGCCCAAGCTGTCTCAAAATGCTTGAAGGAGAGAATGAACTTAAGAGTGCTGTACAGATGGATCAATCAATTATTAAAGAGGTTAAATTTGTTGGTTCCTTTTATCAATTTACTATTAATCCAGATATTTTATTGGCCTCCATGTTCCTACATTGTTTCGTACTTGAAGTCTTGTGTAGTTAAGGTATTGATAAGTCTCCTGAGTGAGGACTTTAAGAGTTGTCTTGGAAGTTATTGGCTTATAGTTATTCATCTAAGCACTTTTTATACCAAATAATTCTTTTCCTTTTAACTCTGTTGTAAGGATTTCTGCTAGAACTCAGACCTGGCAGCATCTTTTGTTCTTAAGTTTCAATATTTATTTTTCAAGAAGTGATGTTTAAATATATCTTGTCGTTATTTCAAACATATGTGTGTCTAAATTCAAAGAAAGGAAGGAGAAGATGTACTAGTTGAGATAAATTTGATGCAGAACATTTTTTAGCTTTTCCTCTTTTGATCATATTCTTTTTGAGTATGATATTGTGTGCTTGCTCATCTTACCTCTACAAAAATTAGAACAGCATATCTACCTACTGGCAACCTAGTTTCATTAACTTTTTAATGTCTTTGAGGTGATTTATTTTTTCTTGCTGCCGTTGGCAGCTGCCTGTATGTAATCAGCTTGAAACTATTGTGTTATAGTATTTTTGACTCTTATGAACTACAGATTGTCTCACTGTAATTCTCTCCTTTTTTTTTTTTGGAGAATCCATGAATATAATGGTGTTTAACATGTGAGATTTTCATGCACAATAAGGTTCTTCTCTTTCCTAGTTTCATTTTCAAATAAGTGAAATCTATTACAAGGGTTGTAATCTAAGCAAGAAAGTCATTTACCGAACGAGAAATAAAATTTTCCACATTTAGTAGGGCATCATTTACCTCAAAAGAATTTTAAGATAGTACTACAACGTAATTGTGTATGACAGATAAGACTTCTCTTTGAAATTTCCCTAGATATTGCTAATAAAAGGATGGCATGAGAGATTTGTTTACGTATCTGCCTTTTTCTTTGTTCAACAAAGTATATCACTACAACTAATAGCTCATTATGTATAGATGATAGAAATTACCGTGGCCTCGGTAGGATCACATAGTTAAAAAGCTCCTTGTGACTTGCTGCACCAGATACTATGGAGGAACAGATTACTAGCTGACTAACTAGATATAATTGTTCATCTTTGGCTATGGTGGCAGCACTTCTTTTGCTTGTATACGAGATTCATGGATAATGTTAATGCAGAAAGGTGGACTCGATAGAATTTCTGTAGATTGGTCGACAGGGTTTGTCTAGGCTAAGAGCTATTTGCTGACCAAAGCTCCCATATTTATTTCGGTTCTCTTAGATGCCACACTTTTTATTTCAAAAAAGAAATAAACAAAAAGACTGCACAATAGAAGCCTCTCATGCTATGTCAGCCTACCTGCCTTCATTGTCTCAGGGTGAGATCTGAATTTCAGATGTTCCAATACTAGTTAAACAAATCTGTTCTGAAGATTGGCTGCCAGATAAATGAATACAGCTATGACCTAAACTAGTGAAGTTCTGCATGTTGTCCAACCTCCTAAATATTTTTCTCGTTGATGAACCTTTTCACTAGCAGAGAGGTTCCACATCATATGCCATTATCTTATATCTTTTTACATTTAATACCTCTGTCTCTTCTCTCTCCATCTGTTCTCTTTCCTCCTGTTCTTTAATATTTTGCTTTCAAATATAAATTTTCTCCTTAGTGTTGGGAATGCCATTAATTCTATTATTTCTTTCACTTTGTAGCTAAGAGATCATGGGGAAGATGTTGATCCTGCTCTTCCTGCGAACAAGCCATCCATGCTTCTATTTGTGGATAGATTATCTGACTCTCCTGAAACTAGAAGGCAGAGTAAGGCAGCTCTTCAAGAATTTAGAGAATTTGTATTGCACTTTCTGATATCAAATGAGACGGCGGAGCAAATCAATGAGAAGTCTGAAGGATATTATTCTGAAACTTTAAAACGTAAGAGTATGAAAGGACATCCAAAACTGCAAATATCTCCAATGGGTCGTAAGATTAATTTGAAGGACAAGATGTCCATAATGATTTATAATGAGGGTAAGCAGACCACAATAGAGAGTATAGCTTCCAATTTGCAGGGCAGTTCTTTACATGAGATTTTGACATACCTTCTTCAACAGAAGAAGGAAGCAAAGTTAAGTTCAGTGGCAAAGGAAGTGGGCTTCCAACTCTTATCTCATGATTTAGATGTTAAAGTAGTGGATACCATACAGTCAGACACAGAGGTGGAACCTAAACAAGTCTCACTTGTACAATATGATGAAAATGCTGTTAAGGCTAGTGTTGATCAGGATCCGAAATCTGCTCCAGTTCATGATAAAATCGTTCAACTTATTGATAAGAGTTCCTCCTCACTGGACAAAATAGAGAAGTCAACTGATATGGAAACAAGTAGGCGCTTGTCAGTTCCGAAACCTGACAAAGTTTTGTCAGATAATCGGGCACAAATGTCAGAAAATGTCTATGCAGAAGTGAAAACTTCTTCGAACAAAATGGGTGAAGAACAATTTCTATTAGAAGATTTTCAGGGTTCATTTTTCTTTTCTGATGGGAACTACCGTTTACTCCAAACTTTGACTGGTGACACAAGGATTCCATCCCTAGTAATAATTGATCCAGTTATGCAGCAACATTATGTCTCTACTGAACAGACAATTAACTATACTTCAATTAAAGAGTTTCTTTATGGTTTTTTAAATGGAAATCTTATCCCATATGCGCGCTCTGGATCCGAACCTGAGAGCCTTAAGGAAGGCACCCACCCACCATTTGTTAATCTGGATTTCCATGAGGCAGATTCCATCCCTCAAGTGACATCTCTTACTTTCTCTCAACAGGTTCTTGGTTTTAATAAATCTAATAATTCTGATATCTCACTTGCGTGGAAGGAGGATGTGCTTGTCCTTTTTAGCAACAGTTGGTGTGGATTTTGCCAAAGAATGGAATTGGTTGTCCGTGAAGTATATCGGGCCTTAAAAGGACATGTGAAGATGCTAAAGACTGGATCTCAGAGTGAGGAAATGGTGTTTGCTGACGGTAAGTGTATATTGTTTCTCAGGGTTTTTCTGTTGGTTAAATCCACGCATCTCTTTTCCATTTATTAAAACCGACTCTAGAATACGTTCCTGTACTCCAGTAGATGACTTGTCCCATTTATCTAAGAGAACTGTTTCATCTACACTTGAGTCAATCGTGGAATTTCATTACAAATATCTTTTTAAAAAAAAGCTTCTGAAGTGGTTTCAACTATCATGCTGTAAGATTAAGAAATTGTTGGCTATTTGACAGATGGTTTAAATGCTAAATTGAAGGTTCCCAAAATCTTCTTAATGGATTGCACATTAAATGATTGCAGATCGATTCTGAACTCAATGAAACAGGTATGTCCTAAAGAATCCAGATTCAATTTATTGTTATGCTTAGGAAGTAGGTTATACTTTATGGACAATGCTTTTATTGGTCATAGTAATTCAAATTATTTACTGTGGTTGGTAAATCTTCTAGTCATTTATCATTTCAATTGGTGTACTTCAAATTTTCAGTTCACTTATTTGGTTTTGTTTATGACGCACTTGCAGTGGATAATGGTTCAATCCTCAGTATTTTCCTATAGAGTTTTGAAACTTTTTTTTTTAATTTTTTGTTTGTGGTATATGCAGCGAGAAGTTTTTCCTGCCCTGTTGTTATTTCCAGCAGAAAGGAAGACAGCTATCTCTTTTGAAGGAAATGTAGCAGTCACTGATATTATTAGGTTTGTGGCTGAGCATGGAAGCAATTCTCAACTTCTTACTAGTGACAAGGGTAATATTTTCTGACACAGAACATGTTTATGCATCGTGTTATTGCATGATCTGATGCAAAGATGATTGTTTATAACTTCTAGCAGCAAACATGCTATATTAATTAGGAATGAGTCAAGTCCTTGGTTTTTGCATTTAAAGGTATAATATTGAATTAACAAAAATCTCTTGACTGGTAGCTGTTTCATGAAAATACATTTTTGTCATAAGAGAACTATTAAAAGATAGGACAAGTGTGTTGTGTGAAATTTTGGAAAAGGGCTGATATAAAAAACATGCCGCCTCAATTGTTGATGACTGTGGAGTATTGAAAGCAGAGTACTTAGACAGGTTTTAAATGTTGGGAGTAGCTGCTAAGTTCAGAATTATTTACTCCTCATTGAAACTGTTGTTGAAAAACTTATAGTTTAAGGATTGCTTCTCTTGCTGTAGTCCAAATGCTTTCTACTTGTTGGAGTTCCAATTGCATTTTTGCAATTTATGCTTGATATACAGCGTGATATCGAATTATCGATGGATTCTATATATCTTCCAATCTTGCATGATTATGAAGCATGCTTGTCATTAATACACAAAAGATACATCTGGGCATTTTGGTGTGGTCTTGGAATTGATCGAACTCATCATGCAAGTATTAATTTGCTTGCTGTTGTACTTTGGAATAATTTGGGATGCCGTTTTCTGCTCTGTTACCGTGTTGAAACCAATCATCCAATTGTTCTGTTTCTTTGGGGTAGTCGAAATTGAAAACTTTAATGGAACTTAGTTCGATCTAATTGTGTTGTCTGAGTTGGTACCTTGATTTTTTGCTTTCTTCCAATGCGATGCAATCGTTTGAAATTCCTTTCTGAATTTTGTCATCTTTAGTTGAACATCCATTTTCAAGGTGCTACTCTGTTGTTTCATCTTCATGTCCAACTTGGAATTTCAATCGAGTGCATAATGAGTACTAACTCTCATTCTTTCTCATATGTGCCTACGCACTATGAGTACTCTCAATCTTTTTCTCATGTGCCTTACTTTGCTTTCTCTTGTCTGGATTTTATAGGAATTCTACTTACTGTGGCTGGGAAAAGTGGCCAAAATAAGGGCACATCACCAATCCCAACTAATGGTTCTGATGCTGTTGCAAATAACAAAGCACATGAAATACTACTGATAGACCGAATGCCAAAGAGAATTGTGGAACATAGTTGGACTAGATCTCAGACGTCAAAAAGCCTGCATGAAACAGCTTACGATGTGGTGGTTGGTTCAATGCTTACCGCAGGAGAGAAAATAAATGCGCTACCATTTACTAAGGCGATGGTTCTCATTGTGAAGGCTGATCAAGATACTGGTTTTCAAGGTCTTATATATAACAAACCTATAGAATGGGATTCTCTGGAAGGTCGTGAAGAAGAGATCAAGCTGTTAAGAGAGGCTCCATTATCATTTGGTGGCCCGCTTATAAAACGTGGGATGCCTCTTGTTGCCTTTACAAAAAGAATAATTAAAGATCAATACCCAGAAGTTGTACCAGGTATTTACTTTCTTGATCAATCAGCCACTCGTAAAGAAATTGAGGAACTCAAGTCGGGGAATCAATCCCTAGCTGACTACTGGTTTTTCTTGGGGTTTTCAAGTTGGGGTCGGGATCAATTGTTTGACGAGATTGCCGATGGAGCTTGGAGTTTAAGGGAGAAAGTTGACCACATAGATTGGCCATCCAAGTTAAGTTAGGCACTGACATACTAGAGCATTGTAATTCCTTCACCTGAACCATAATGACTGGACAAGAATAGAAAGGCCATTGAGCTGAAGTAAGCATCTTTTTACGGTAATTAGGCATAGAGAACTGTAAGTCACAGTGATCTGCGTTTCATTTCTACCATTATGAGATGATTGCTAATTCGTTCTTTTGTCATCACTAGGTGACTATGGCCTCATTTTGTCTCATCTACATTTCTCATTTAGCAAGCACAAAAAGATATTGTCACAGAAGTTATCTCAGAACGTGACCTGAACATGTAGAAGGGGAAAGAAAAAGAACATGACTTAAAAAGGCCCTAAATGACTTGAACGGGCCATTGGTCAGACTAGCGATTAATTGGTTTAAATGATTGTGTTCATTGTTGAGGGGTTGGTTGTTTCTATTTTTGTTTTTTATTTTTTGTCTTTGTTTCCAAATTTAATAAGAAAAAATTGGTTCAATTTTTAGTTTTTTTTTTCCATAATTTGATTTATTACTATTAATTAATATATATTAATTATTAATAAAAATATGAATAATTTAATTTAATATTATATATTTTATTAATCAAAATTATTAGTAAGAATTATGAAAATTTTAATTTTACTCAATAATTTTATTTACTTTTGTAATTAAGTTAATCATTATTAATAAATATAATTAAATTCAAAATACATAAATTTCTAATAAATTTTTGATCTAGTAATTAAAATATATTAAAAATAAATAATTTAAAAAATAACTTTATTAATAATTTGTTAATAAATAATATGCAAAAGGTTAAAATAAAATTATTTAATTAAAACTAGTTTATTTTTACATTTTATTTAATATGAAATTATTTTCAGTGATAAAAACAGATAATTATTTGACTATTCTATTAAACTTTGAACTTTCACAAGAGAAAATATTTCAAGTGATATGAAAATCAGCGCGTGATTCAATCAACCATAAAAAGGAAATGATGGGCCCACAAAAGATTGGCCTTACGTCTACCAAGCATTTAGCCAACAGCCAGATAAGGCTGCCTGCAATACCATCCCCTATGCTCCTTCACTGATAACCTCACTCACTCTGTTTTAGGGAGACGGAGGATGGCGGAAACCAGCAAATTTATTCCTGGTAGAAGCTTAAATACAATCCCCAGATTCAACTCAGCTAAATCAGTACCCAACAAGTTGTTTTTTCACACTTCCAAAATCATTGCTTCAAGAACAAATGGCTTCAAGCTGGTACGAGTCATATGCATATGCACCAACTTATGTTGAATACCAACTTATTATGATCTCCCTATCTTCATGGGCATACACCACATACTTTTCCATTGCTAGTCTTTGCATGTGTAGATACTTCCAAGTATATTAATCATATGTTTACGTTAGTGAGTTGAAATACTTGTGACATCATTACTTTTAGCAGATGAGTAAAAAAAGTTCCAGGACTTCCCGTCGTTTGATCAGTATATCTCCTGCTGATGGTAGATGGCATGCAAAATGGAACTCTGACTACCTACTCTCCCTTCAAGATCTTCACTTGGAAGATTTGATTGAAGATGACCATGACAAAGATGCTGAGGTTTCTGTCAGTCTGTGCATCCAAAAGGTTAATAAGTTTCCACACCTTCACTTTGATCTGTCAGCTATATATACATTTTCAGCTAATCATGGTAAAGATACACCAATCAACTTTTGCGTATAGATTATCAATTCCTTGTACATGGCTTGCTTTGGATTGTTGTACCTTGTACTGGATGTGAAATCATGTATCGTTTAGAATATTGGCTTCTCAGTTCTCTGAGACATAATGAACCAGGATGGAATTTGATAATAATCTTCCATTGTCGTCTTTGTTCTAGCATGCAAGCTTTGGTTTCTCAGTGGAAGGGAGGATCATAACATCCTTTACCAGGAAATGTAGCATCTGCTTGTCCCCTTACTGCAGAAAGGTTTGACATCTTGAACATCTTCCCTTAATTTTCAATTGGTTCAAAAGTACGACGGAGTTCCCTTAGCAGCAATTTCTATTCGTAGATTCTCTATTTATTGACTGCAAACAAGAGGCTATGGACTTCATTTTTCAAGAATGTAACTAAGTTTCCTGTAAACTTACTTTCTTCTGTAGCTGATGATGATTGATCAGTGGTAGTAGAATTTAGTGACAACATACTTATTTTTCATCTTCCTTTCAGATTGACACAAATTTCAGCGTCTGGGTTCTACCGTCCGGTAGAAGCAATCGTGCTCTCCAGCTACCTGAAATTGGGGGCGATGATCCGTCATTAAGTCACTAGGCTCTCTTGCAATTCTTCCTTTTCCTTCTTTGATCACATTCAGAAACTAACAAAGTTAATTAATGTATTGCAGGTTATCTATGTGAAGCCCGGAAATGAAGCTGATCTTGACTCACTGGTACAGGACACGATCCGGTTAACCACCTCAATTGAAGTATGGACAACGCTCCTTTATGATTATCCACACATCACTACGGTCCTTTAAACATAGAGTCAATGACAGGATCTATATAATTGCAATGTACAAACTCACCAGGTTTCTGCTATGCAGGATACTTGCTCAGAGACGTGTGAAAAGTCCGAACCCACATTGCAATGTGAGCATACGTGTAAAGATCGGCTAACAAGGTATAATGTTATGTGTTCTCACGTCTCAGTTACTAAAGGCCATGTTTTTTCTGTTGTCACAGTCATTGGTGCACAAAGTGCAGCTTCTGTTGACAAGAGGTGGTCTAGACTTTTGCAGCTCAAGAAAGCTAATCTGTAAGAAATTTGGATCTTAAATGGATTGTTTCAGACTTTGTCTGGAACTTCCAACTTGGGAGAATGTTAATCAAGCACTATCTTAGTGTCATGAACTTATGCTACCACAGGAAGACTGCTTGATCAGCACTGCCTATTCTTCAAGATACCAGTTGTGAGGTCAGAATACGTTCATGAGATGTTGCAGTTGCAGGAGACAAAAAGCAGTGAATAAATACAAGAAGGAACCTCAGAGGAATGAGAATGGAGGCAGAGGACCACTATTTGCTATCGTGATTGAACTAAGACTATAACGGTGATTGATGAGGATTCATTGAAGATGGCATTGGATCATTCCTGACATAAGTATGCATTATGCTGTGTGATTCGCCAAATATACCTGTACTTGCCTTTCTTTAACAAAGTAATCAACAACAAATGGTCTTTATCGTGTAATGTTGCCATATTATGTATTCTATCGTATCCTCGATTAATTAGGAATATAAATTAAAGTCAACATTTTTAAATTTGAACCTAATTTAATTTAATTTATTTAATTAAAATTATTTCACTTTAATTTTAATTCAAACTCGGCTAAATTAACTTTGAATTGTTTAATTTAAGTCTAATGAAATTTTGAATTGATTTAAGTTAAAAATTAATTCAGACCATTATTGTTTATAAATTTAATTTTATTATATTTCACAATTTTTTATTTCGAGCATTTTTATTATTTGTCCTTCACTTTTAAAGTTGTTTTATAAAATATTAAACATATTAAAAAGATAAAAAATACATTTTTAATATATATTTAAAATTAATGATTATACATTTCCTGATAAATGAAATATACAATCATATTATTAAGATGCCATCATATTAATTTTCGTTGAAAAGTAAATAAAAAACAGAAAAGAACCAAGAGGACCTCAAGGATAACGTTCACCTCATTAACGACTCTCACCTTACACCCAACCTTCTGATCTCTCTGTACTCCGTAGGTGAATAACTAAATGGCAACTTGTTCTTCGCTATTCGACCATACCCACATCAAAGGTACAATCTTTTCCGCTTTGTTGCAGAAGTTTGGTCTTAAGTTTCACTTGCTTATCTTATCATCTAAGTATAAACGTCCTTTCTTCTGGGTGTAGGGTGCTCAAGTTTGATTTATAAGAAACTGAAATTAAATTTCTCTGTAAGTACCACTCAACATCCTGCTCTGTTTTAACTGTTTCTTTGCTTTCTTCTGTTCTCCGTTTCTTTCTTTTTCCTTGTTGCTTTTGCTGGGAAAGTATCTACCTAGTTTAAACTATTTTCCCTTTTATTTATGAAAATAATGAAATAGCCACTTGGAGAGGGGACAAAATGATCTCTTGTAAAAACGGTTTTAATAAATTTAAACATAATATAAAATCTGTAGATAAGTTGGAAGTTGATGATCTTTATCTTTGCAATGTAGCGGATGGTATTTTCATAAATTTAACTTATCTTCCAATGTTTCTGTAGTTAATTTATATGTAATGCATTGTGTCTAAACCAACTGGCAATGTTACTTAAACCTTTCTTCAATCTTTTGTAGGTTTTTGTTTACAAACATCGAAGCATGAACATAAGGAAAACGTTTGTGTATCATATTGTTATAGAGGTTAAATGAGACCTAGTTAACGAGTTATGAAAAAAACTTCATATTGGTTTCTTGACGATTCCCTGGATGCCAATAGTTTTTGCAGTGATTGCCGAGTAGAATTTGAAAGATGTTCATGTTTGAGGAAAACTTGTAGACTCGAACATGCAATACATTTCCATCATCTTTAACTGCTCATCCTATGGCAGGAAAGATTCAGGTGTCCTGCCAGGCTTCGTCCCAGTCAGGGGCATCATATTTCAAGGCCTACCGGGCGCTGCTATGTTGGAATTACGGCCTCTCTAAACCTGGAACTGGAACATGTGACATCATATGCATCTCTTGAGAAGAACCCATTTGAAGATTTTGAGATTGTGAGAAATATCAACACATTAAGGGCATCAGAATCAACCTTTCATTTCATTCAGAGACTGATATTAGCAGATTTAGACCCAGCAACAGCAAAAGTAGCAATTGGAATATTAGGGCCATTTCTCTCAGCATTTGCCTTTCTGTTCATATTAAGAATTGTAATGTCTTGGTATCCAAAGCTTCCTGTAGGGAAATTTCCCTTTGTGATAGCTTATGCTCCCACGGAGCCACTTCTTATTCCAACCCGAAAGGTGATTCCACCACTTGGAGGAGTGGATATCACACCTGTAGTGTGGTTTGGATTGCTTAGCTTCCTTAACGAGATACTGCTTGGTCCTCAGGGGCTTCTAGTTCTTATTTCTCAACAGGTGAACTAATATGCTTAGACACAAATAGTTGAAAACGATCTATCTATCTGATTTATGCGAGGCCAATTATGTGTAAACTTGTGATTTATAATGCCTAAGTTATCTTCATTTGGTAGACAGGGATGCAAAATGGATAAGCTCTTTGCTCAATTTGACCAACAAATCCAAACGATGTTGCCTGTAAAAACTTACCTTGTTAAAGCTCAAACCTGATTAAATTGGTTAAGAGATGAGTGATAAATCTTACCAGATTGAGCTCAAATTTTCATATGGATATGAACTAATTCCCAGATTCTAAACTTGAAGTGCTCTGAAATGTGATTTAAAAGTTCCAGAGTGAGCTGTGAACTACGAAGATTCTGTCCAGGGAAAACTGTGCCCACTCAAATCAACACAATTTCCCGGCAATTTAACTTCAGTTTGCAAACGAACAGATTTGGGGAGTAATATATACCATTTAGAGGAAGGAAAATGGTACACTGGTTACAAAAATCTGTAGTTTGCTATAGGTAAAGCTACCCTATGATTTTCCTTGCATTTGTTCCATCAAATCCTTAAAAGGGCCATAACTTTTATCTTCACTCTTCTCTTTATTACATTTACAAGAACCTGTATTTAAATTTGTACCACACTTGAGGCACTGGCCTTTGCATCTTGGTTCACATATTGCATTGATAGTAATTTCAACGTGAACCAGGTCTCTTATGTTCTTTGAGATATCAATCTCCTTTTCCTCAGGAGGAAAGTACAGCCTATCATCCCAATCAATGGAAGCTTCATCCTCGTCCTCTTCTTCTTCTTCTTTTTCGGCATCTGACATAGAAGATTTGACTTTATCTTCCCCAAAGATCACTCCCATATTGATTGTGTCTGGCTCGTCAAGTGGTTCTTCTGTTAGTAGAAGAGAGAAGTTGGAGTAGATGCACTCAGCAGCTGGCTGACCACACCTTCAACACATATGGAGCGTTGGATTAGGTCTGATTACAAAAAGAACACTAACATAGCATAAAATGAATTGCTAGAAACATATCGGAAGATAATTTTTGCTGAGACATGAACATCGCTTACATTTGAACATACCGCAATCTAATGTCTGTTCATTAACATATGCTTAGACTTCCATGAATTCTTAGATTTCTACTATAACAAACAGCTCAAATTAGCAAGTAACTCAGCTGAACTTTGCTCTCTTTATCCATTGTTTCAATTTGGCGTTGGTAGTCCTTAGAAAACATTTGTCAAGTTAAATAAGGTGCCTCTATACTATAGTTCTCTTTTATCATGTTTTGTGCTATAACAGCAATTCCTTACCAGAGTAATGGACAATGCAGAAAGAAGGGTCGTAAGTAGCAAATACCTATTGCAATCCAGAGTGATGACAGTCTTAATGATCCCATCAAGCCTCAGCTTTTTCTTCTTCCTGGTGACATCAATGGACACCTGAACAGGGGTTCCAAATGGGTAATCCTTCACTGCCTTTGTGACCCTTAATCCCATTACTGAAGCCCTTGATTTTGAAACTCCTGTAGAAAGATTTCCCATCCCAAGCCTCTCCAACGTTGTACAGTATTCCACATGAGTAATCGCAGCATTTCTCTTGTACGTAACCGCACCTTCCCAAGGAGAATCCAAATCCGTTTCACTGTCATCTATCTCCTCATTTTCGTCGTCCCAGCTCAAAGAAATATCATTCAATGTCTGATTCTCTAACTCCATTGAACTTTTTGCAGCTAAATTCAAGATCCTGGAGCTGGCCCTTGAAAATCCGCAACGAACTAATGCAAAGTACGGATTTTCCCGTGTCCCCCCAATCTCAAACGCCATAGAGCTTTTTGCAGCTAAATCGAGCATTTTGGAACTGACCGTCGAAAATTTACAACGAACAAATCTAAAGCTTGGATTTTTCCTGGTTATCATACCATGCCATCTCTGAGAAGACGATAAGGTGACTGCGACTGGAGAGGCCAAGCACAGAACAGACACCATGGTTTCAATTCACTGAAAATCTGTCTAGTATCAGTACACTTAATCTTCACTTTGTGAGTTGCACTAAAGAAACTCTAGTAAAGGGTACAGCAAGCTGGTGATCCACTGAAGGGGAAGTTTCACAGATGAGTTGGTTTCATTTCTTCAGGCTACAAGCAGAGGGTTTATGGGTTTTGATGAAGTTTTTATGGACTGAGGCCTAAACAATGAGATCAAGGGCTATATAATTAGGTTTTTCTTTCATTTTAGCTTTGAGTAAATTTTATTAAAAACCTTTAACCATAAATCATATAAATTGGAACTTAATAAATATATTAAAATAAATAATATTTTATAAGAATTTATTTATAATATAAAAAAATTTTAAAATGTATTATTAAATTTAATGTGCTTAAGAAAATATCATTATATTAAAATATGTTAAGGACGAAATATATGGATATTTAATAACAGTAAAATTTAATATGTTTGACACTAAAAATAGCACTTAATTAATAATCATTTATACATAACAACATCACTAAGTGAAAGTCTTATTAAAACGCGGAATCTAGAGAGACCCAATAATATGCAACATTACCTTTACCTTACTTAGAAGAGAAACTATTTTTGATAGACTCGCGTATAATGCAAAATAATAATAATACAAAATATGAATAAATATGTATAAATAAAAATATAAAAATATGTAATTTAATGCATAATACAGTACATATAAAATATGTTAAAGATTATCAATAAAAATAAAATAAGTAAATAAATACATAAATTAGAGAAAAAAAAAGACAAGTAAAAAAAATCAAACTAGCCATTACAAGAAAATAATTAGGTTAAATAAAAAACTGTTTAGGCTAAATAATTAGGAGGGAAGTATTACATAATCAAAATATTAAGGTTAATTATAAAATAAAAGACTCGAAGAAAAATATTTAAAAGACCTAAGAGAATAATACATAAAAGACCTAAGAGAATAATACAGGCAGCCCTATATAACAATATTTATGCATGTTATATCAAATTAACCCTACAAGAACAAGACTCATTCATAGGATTCTCCTAACAAAGGCATATTGTCCACGGGATCAAATCTTCTGTTTCGATTATAGTATTTTGATTCTTATTTATTAAATCTTATCCACACATTTATGTGGATGACTCTATATAAATATATGAATAAAATTTAATAAAATAAAATTAAAATAGAGTGACTGAAATAGAAGATTTGATGTATCTCACACAAGCACCCGTTATCAGGGACAAACGCAAGCACCCATTACCAGGGACAAGCTTCATCTGGTAACTGTATCAATGATAACAGACCAAACTGAAGGCCTCGGACCAAGTTATATTTGAGTGGACTTAAGCCTTTGGGCTAGGGTTCAGGCCTTAGGTATCATGAATGATCCGATTCTTTATCAACCCTATGTGTCATTATTGTCAAACAGCTACAATTGTTGAAAGTCGGCTACATAACAAAACAACTGCAGAAAAACCCCTTTTGTGTGTTAATCAATGCAAAGGGAAGAGATTATTAGGCGAGAGGCCGTTGAGTGTAATAACTTCAAGACAAACTTCTGTAAGTGCAAAGGAAAGAGATTAATAGGAGAGAAAGCATACATTGATTAAAAGATTAAGATTCCAAATCCAGTCTCATAAAACATCCAACCTGTGTCTAATCTTAATCCTTTCAAATCAAACGAGTTAAGAGTCAGCAAACAGCAGCAGCATTCACTGGAGAAAATCAGAAGTTCAAAACGAAGAGAACTCATAGGCATTGCTAGATAGTGCAAGAAACATCAAGGAAAAATCCTAATGAGACCAAGTTAATTTGGAAATCAGTGTGCAGACTAATCAGACTCTGCATAAGCAGCCTCAAGCTGAGCTTGCTCCGCTTCCTGCACCTCCTTCTCTGTCTTTCTTCCTTTCTTTGACTTGTAATACACACTCATGAAAGTCCCCACAGCTCCATACCTCCTCCTGCAGCTCTCATAGAGTCCAGCATCAAACATTCTCCAGAAATTCTTCTCGCTCAACTCAGATACAGCATACTGGGGCTGGAAGCCATGGTTTTCGATCAACCAGCTCTCCAACCTGCGAACTGCCTCTGCACCATCAAACACCTCACCCCTCAAGACAGGTCCAGGGGCATAATACACTCCAATATCTGTATACATCTGAGCATATGGTGTGTCTCCTTGGTGAAGCTGGTGCTCAAACCCTGGCTCTGGATATACCATAGTTTTGACCGGAAGCTTGAACAATCTGTGTGGGCACAGCCAAAGAGGATATATCTGGAAATTTCAAAAGTTAGTTTTACAATAATAGACCTTTCCTAAACACTTCTACATCAATCAATATTGTGTGGCAGACACTTGTGAAATTGGAGACAAAGTATGTGTAAACACAAGGAATGGTTGAACCAACAAAGGAATTCTTGTAAGTAAGACTACGACGACGACGACGATGACGATGACAACAACTCTTCAGTAAAAGTCCCGCTGATACGCAGGATCTGAAGAGATTCAATAATCTATAACCTTACTCCTAACTGATAAAGAGACTATTTCCGATAAATTCCTCTATATAAGAAGAAACCAAAATTTGCAACTGTATCAGCGATACAATCACAAGTGCATAATCTGGAATGATTTAAATTGGTCACAATAGTCTTAGACCTAAATACTCAAGTAAACTTAAGAGCAGAACAACATCCAATTAAAATTATCAAACCCCGCACCCTGAAAATCATACTGATGAAGAAGAGCTTCTACTCAACAATTATGCTTCAACACACTAGCAGAAATTGCAGTTAATTCAAATAGATTTGGAGATGTATAAATATAATACAAAAACACAAATCAATGGGAATATAAAATTTGAAAGAAAAATATCATACAGAGAATAAAGTACTGGAATCAGTAAGTTTTACCTCCATTTCACGATGAACCCACTCTAGGGCATCTCCAACCCTATAAAGAGGAACAAGCAAGTCCTGAATAACATGCATCTCGTGGTAATAGTTTCTGATTGCTTCACCTTGAGTAGCTTTGAGCAAAGAAACCTTCGGAGGCATGATCCAACCCAATAAAAACCTAAACCACCATTGGTCAGCAAATGGAAGTATAAGCTTCCCTTCCCAGTATAAGCACCTAGTGTGCCTGTGATAATATTCCCTTGTGGGAATGTATTCTACAAACTCTCCTCGCTTAAGAGCGGTCTGTGCATGCTGGTAGAACCAGGGTTTAAACCACCAGCCAATATTGTTAATTACATTGCCCTTCTTCTTGGCCTCTTCTTTTGAGGCATATCTCCCAGTCATCATGACACCTTCATAAGCAGTATATATCATGCCCTCTACGAAATCTGGAACCTTCGCTGGATTATCCTGGTCTCCATCTCTTGGTGCAAAAGAATCCATATAAGCCTGCGCAATATCTTTCAAAGTACCTTTCACAGGTTTATAGGTCAGCCTCATGTATTCCTTAATTGGTATAAGCTTGATCTCAGCAGAGACAAGGAGCCCAAGTGTCCCCTGGGACCAAGGAATAGCATAGAAAAGATCAGAATACTCGTTGTCCTTGGTAGCTCTAACAACCTGACCATCAGCAAGAACAATTTCATAAGCCACAACAGTATCAGAAAACAATCCGTAGAGGTGGGAGCTCCCTTCGATTCCATAACCATTGATAAGCCCACCAACAGTAAGATCATCAAGCTCGGCAACCACTGCAAGAGAAAGATTCATTGGAACAGTGGCCCTGGTGATTTGTCCCATGTTAACAAGTGGCTCCACCTTTGCTATCATTCTTTCTTTGTCGATGTCAAGTATATTACGGAAAGCTGATAGATCAACTTCAAAGTGTCGGGCACGCTTATAGTCCACATTCCGCATGCCAACTGCAATCCAGGGTTTACGGGCTGTGCAAACAAGACCATCCTTTGATGGGTTCCTTTCCTTGAGTCGTTTCACCACTTTATTAACATTCTCATCGTGTTCCTTCTGACGCCTCTCGTAGGACTTCATGGCAGATTTCACATCTCCAAGATATATAAGAAAGTAAAAGGTGAAGGAGATTGGAAGGACCACAAAGATAACAATAATCCATCTAAACTGAACGAAGTAGTCCACCCACACCCTTTTCCTCTTTGGGCGAAGGGGGGCCTCAAGATCTGACATTGTGCTTTAGAGATAAGCTCTTTCTTCACTGTAAAAGACAAAATCTGAATACAAATCATTCACAATTAAAACTACTAAGATTATGTAAATATCAACAAGAAATCATTAGCAGCCGTAAGAAGGGAAGATAGGTAGTTTCTCTTACGAAAGAGGAAAAGTTTCACAATCTACCCATCATCACAATTTCCAATTCCAAAACAGCACAATCATAACAATTTTAATCTTCAGCCACATGAAACAGTAAACATAGTTTGTAGAAAAATAGAATAACCAAAAACCTTAGAGCTAGAAGGGCAACTGATTAGAAAAGTAATAGTGAAGTAGTGCACAAACATGCATGTCTAGGCCATCAATTCCATAAGCTAAAAACATGGGATTAACACCAACAAGGCTCATTAAGGGTCGGGAAAGGATTGCATGTCTAGAAATTAAAAAGCAATAAGTAGGAAGATGTAAATCAAGTGGCTTTAGTTGTACAACGGACATTATAAATTTCAAACACAAGGGATGAAGATAAAGGCAACTAAGACGTTGAAACGTAATTGCTTACATCATTCCACTGAATGAGTGAATATAAACAACTATTACAAGACAAACAATTACTTCGCAGATGAAACGACAATAATGGTAGACCGTACATGCAAAAGAATGATGGATTCTGCAATAAACCAAAGACAAGCATTTACTCAACTTTATTTTGCAAGGCGAAAGAAATAGCAGATGACATGCCAACAAAATCTTAAAAGCCCTGAAAGGAACAAGCTATTAAGGCAGCCAAACGAAAACGAGAACACATAAGTACAGGTTTATAAGAAGTCAAGACATGACTCCATTTACAGCATAAGGTCTTAAGAAAACGACATAAAAATGAAATCTGTCTGCAATTAAGGTATGGATCCACTGCCAATAATTGTGAAAAGTGAAACAAATAACCAAACCTTCATTTCCCACATCACCAACCTGCATGCAGATCAAAACAGCATCCAAGAGACCAGAGAATGCCAAAATATCAAGGACACTACTTACCACAAAAAAAAAAAAAAAGGAGCTAGTACCAGAAAGCCCGGAATTACCAAACGAAAACATGTTGTCTTAACCACAAAAGGACACAATCTTCAAGCAATAACATAACTAAAACTTGAACGAAAACAAAAACCAACTCAGAGATGCAGAAAAGCAAAGCGAAAAGAGCAGCCAATCTGGGAAAAACAAAAAGGTAGATCACTGAGAATGTGGGTACACACCACACAGACAGACAAAAAATAAAAGCACCATAAACGGCAAAAAAAGTGCTGCAGCACTCGAAAAAGTCTTAACCTTTCCCAGTATCCTCAAAAACTCCACAAGCACTGAGCAGCTACAGAAACAAGAGTAAAAACCACGGAAGAAAAAGCAAAGTGAAGTAGAAAACCGAGTGCTGAGAGATCAAACAGTACAATTCCTATATGCAAAGTCAGAGACATTTGCACTCACTGACTCAGATAAAAGTAGAGAGGGAGGGAGCACCTTAGTGAGAGAGAGAGCAGAAAAATATGACCGAAGCACAATCAATGGGATATCTGAACTGAAACTTGAAATCTTATAAACAAATCATTTATTCCATTTTTTTAATAAAAAATATCCCAATAATGCTTAGTGTGAACGCCAGGAGCATAAGACGGGAAGTGTGTTAACTATACAAAGAGGGTGTTAAGTAAGTGATTTAGAGGATAACGAAGGATGTTAGGAGGTGATTTTACTTATTTTCAGAATTATTAAAAGTATCTTATAATTAAGTAAATGATAATAAAAGCAGATGATTTTTATATTATTTTCATTACTTAAAATTTATTTATTTATTTTAATTTATAAAAAAAATACTACGCCGGCAACAAATCATATAAAAATCCGGTCAAGGAGGTCTAAATGACTACATGAAAATAAAAATAATAAAATTAAAATTTTTAAATGTTTTTAGCAAAAGTATCATTTAATGATTATTATATACGGATAAGCTTTAACTTTTTTAGATTTCTTTAACTTTATATTCAAACTTTTAAATTTTTAATTAAATAATCAACTTTTTTTTAATTTAACTAGTTAATTTTTATTGACGTTTGATGGCAATATTAAGTATATGTGTCTCTCTATTATTAAATAAGGATAAATGTATTGTGTATTAATAAAATTTTTATTGAGTGTTGTTGTTGTATTAAGGTTTGGTCTAGAGAAGCGGTGGCGGTTAATAAACCGCTGAAATTATAAGTACTTATGTGTTTGGGATTGCTGTTTTGATAGCTGCTAAAACGTGAAAATAGGTGTTTGACAAGTACAGTTGCGGTTGCTGAAAAAATATAAAATGACTAAAAAGCCTATTAATTTAATAAATTATTAATTATTGTATAAATAATTAAAAAATATATTACTATTCATATAAATTTAAAATTATAAATAATAAAATATTAAATAAAATAAAATAAATTTAAATAAAATAAATTTAGTAAATAAAATATTTCATAAAAATATATTATTAGTCATATAAATTTAAAATTATAAATAATAAAATATTAAATTAAAATAAGAAAAATATAATTAAAATAAATAAAATATTTCATAAAAAATATATCATTAGTCATATAAATTCAAATTCTAAATAAGAAAATATTAAATTAAAATAAGAAAACATAAATAAAATAAATTTAGTTGAACTTGCTTTCTATTAGTTAAGGGTATAATGGAAATTAATAATTATCATAAGATTGTTAATGGAAAGTAGAATTTCTACTGCAGAAGCACTTTCCTATCACAACTCTCTTTCTACTTATCAATTTTTGTGGTAACACTGCACTTTCCTCCAACCTCCGGTTATTCGCCCACAGATTCAAACATATTATTGCGTTTGAAAACTACAATGAATAAGTACTTATCCTCACCGCAGCAGATTCAAACGTAGCCTAAAGATATATGTCATTTTATAAAAAATAATATACGTTTTGAATTAAATTATTAAGATTTTAAATAATTGATTATTTAATTAAAATTTTTTAAATTTTATATTAAATTAAAAATTTTAAAAATTAAGACTTTTAAATATGTTATTGCTTTATGTTTTTGAAATAAATTTATTAAAATGTTATTGAAAAATTTGAAGAACAAAAGTACAAAGAAAGTGAAAGGATCGAAGAGGATCGTCACTATCGACTACTGTGGGATTCGCTGGCTGTCACGTGCTGCTTATTCTGCATCCTTCGGCGTCACTCAACAGAATCTTTTCCTACTTTAAAAAAAAAAAAAACAGAAGCTTTTCCTAATTGTGATTTCTTTTTATTTTTGGTGATATTAAAAGAGAGGTTTCCTTGTGCGACGCAACAGCCGGATTATTTATAGAGATGTCAAAAGGTCGAGCCAATGGCCCGTGGCTTGTTCCGTGGTTTGAAAAAGATTAGGTCGGCCAATAATTTGATGGGCCACAAGCAGACCGGGTTAAGCTAACACGTCATTTTTTAAAAAATAATGTCATTTTGTCAACAATCAGTCCACAGTTAGGATGGGCCCTTTTTGACATCTTTAATTTTTTATCCTCTTACTCTTCTTATTATAAATATTATGAATTAATATAGTCATTAACTATATTTTAATTAGTTATTAAATAATTTATTTACTATGCTCCTTATATACAAAATTTTAGTATTTCATACTTAAAGTACTAATTAATGTGTTTATGAGTATAATATTCTAATTAGTGTTAATTTTCACATTAATTCAGTTCTAAAAGTTGATCATAATTATGATCTCAAACTCAATGTTGATGAAAATAATATAAAATTAATGATTAAAAAACTCAACTGGTTTCGTCGGTTCAACAGTAAAAACCTTAAATCTTTCAACTTTCCGGTTTGATTTACTTTAACAACTCTTGTTATTAAAAATTGATCAATTTGTTAATCAATCTATTAATTTTCTTAAATTAATAAGTTTTTATAAACTAAAATAAATTAATTAATTTTCATTTAACAGTCTCTTTTTTAATTAAAATTTAAAATTTTTGTTTAATAAAGACAATCTCTTTCAATCATATTTCAAATTCTTTAATTTTATTTAACCTTTAATCAATTTTATGACAGTCTAACACCGGTTGATCCTTTTAAACATTAAATCTCTTTCATTACTAATTTAACTTCCGGTCAGGTTCTTAAAATAATGTGTATAATACATGATGCTTTGGTTAAAGTAGTAGACTTTTGAATTTAAGTATTTTAAAATTTAAAAGATCTTATATTAAGAGGTAAAGTCTTCCTAAATTAATAGTTTACTATTATAAATAAGTGTTATTAATTTTTAATTTTCATATGATAACTCACTAAATAATTTAAATTGATATACACAATTTATGAATTATTTTATGCAGCCAATAATTTATCATATACATAATTAAAAGATACAGATGTTACATGCGCACTAGATCATTAGGGGCACTAATGTATTGATTTACCTCAAAAACTATATGTATTTTGCATGCAGATGCAGAGAATATTCTCTTGTTTAATACAGCCAGCGAGAAAGATCTTGAAATCAAATGGCAATGGCATGTTCCAAGTTAATGAATTCAAGAAACTGTGAACAAAGAGAGAGAACATTACATAGTTTAAAGGATCACATGATGTAATGAAGATGTCAATCTTTTGAATCCCTGACAGAGTCTATTTGTGAATTGTAGTGTTCTTAATACATTATTCTACTGGACTCTGAACGACTATTGGCTTTTGTGTCGTTAGGGAGATGTTGGATGGATCTACTTTATCTTTCGCGTACAGAATGTTTTCAAGATTTAGTTTAGCATTTTAAATGTTATCAACACCTGATTTATGTCGGGAATAACCATATACTCCAACATTATTCAGTCTGAAAAGAAGAATAGTAATATTGGGTGGGTTAAGGCTAATGTTGATGCTGCAATAAATGTTGGAGGTTTTACTGGGATGGGATGTGTGGTTTGAGATGAGCTTGATAACATCTTGGTAGCAAAGAACCTTTTAATTCGAGGGGTTTATGATCTACGGACTGCTGAAGCTTTGGCACTAAGAGAAGCTGTGCAGTGGCTTGTTGACAAGGGCTGGCAACAGATTATTTTTGAGGTGGATTGTCAGGAAGTCTTCCTCTCAGGTTCGGATAACATGAGTCAAGATTCGAGTCCTTATGGGACAGTTGTGGCAGATATATTACAATGTCATAATCAGTTTGCTTCATGCAGTTGGAGTTTTGTTCCCAGGTCTGGTAACAGTGTAGCACATGATCTTGCACAGGTAACAAGATTTGCAGAGAATGTTAGGGAGCGAGTGGTTTGTTCAACCTTTCAAATTTGTAATAAGTTCATTATTAATTGATATGAGTTAATAAAATATGACTTTTACTAAAAAAAAAAGGAATAATGATCAATGTTTTAAAAATAGGTAATAATAGGTTTATAGTTTTAAAATTTCGATTCTTTTCATAAAATCAGTTAAAATTTGAATAAAATTAAGAATTTAATATGTAATTAAAAAAGATTTTCTTTATATATTAAAATTATTTGAAGTTTAATTTTAAAAAGAGATAATTAAATAAAAATTAACTGGTTTATTTTAGTTTATAAGAATTTATTAATTTACGAAATTGGCTCATGAATTAATAAACTGTTCAAGTTTTAACAAGTAAATCGAATTGGAAAATTAAAAATCAAACCCAAAAATTAATAGGTTCAAAATTTTTATGATTAACTTAGCCAAATTGATAAATTTTTTTAATCATTAATAATAATTATAAGGCTTTATTTTTTATTTTTCATTTTAGTGTATTTTTAAAATTTTTAATTAAATATTCAAAACCTTTAAAATTTAATAATTCAATCGAAAAGCCTTTTTTTTTACTATATTTGAAAAGGTTATGTAACACCTTTTGCGCATAATCTTAATTATTAAACAAGTGATTATAGTTTAAATATATAATTATTAACGTAAATGATATAGGAGATTCAAAAATCATGCCCCTTAAGAGGTGATCGAGTTGGTGGAGTCGGGGAGCATAAGATCAAAAGATCCTTGTTCGAATTCCCCTATTTACACTTTCTCGATCGAGCCTGTCGTACAAGGCTTGTCTAGTACAAAGTACCCGATTTGCGTGATTTGTAGACTATTGTGTCAATCCAGAAGTTTACTTAGTACGCATCTAAAGGATAACGACTGCTGGTTCTTTCATTTAAAGAAAAAAATTCAAAAATCATGCTAACAAAAACAAATAGGGATGTAAATATTTTAAGTATCAAAATTGACATATTCGGATAGTAATACTAATAGAATAATAATAAAAATAATATTTTAATTTAAATTAACTTATTTTTAAAAATTAAAATTTAAAATTAAACACTGAAATAAAAATAAAAAATAAAATTTTTTAATTCATTGGACATGTTCTTTCTTTTTCCAATATGGTAATTTATTTTTCTTTTTAATAATTTGGAGAAGTATATTATTGTGGACTATTTTTTTATTTTAACGAGTCTCTAAAAGAAATCTCATGATAAAAATTAATAAAGATTGTAGCCATTTCTTTATTTCACGTTATATTGAATTAGTTGTTTAAGGTTAATTATCCC
>JAOQMS010000179.1:9744168-9759879 GCA_027563885.1 Erythroxylum longipes
TATGTCAATGTAATATTATACACTCCTAACCCGTGCCAAATTACCAAATTACCCTTCCCATAGGTGAGGGGATGTTAGCAATCTGTCGCCGTTATAGCCCTGAGGAAGCTGCATATAGACTTCTTCATCAAGGTCCCCATGAAGAAAAGCATTATTGATGTTGAGTTGATGTAAGTGCCACCCTTTGATTGCGGCTAATAGAAGGAGAGGACGAATTGTTGTCATTTTAGCCACTGGACTAAAAGTATCCAGAAAATCGACACCTTCCCTTTGTGTGTAGCCTTTAGCAACGAGTTGATCCTTGTATCTCTCCACGGAGCCATTAGCTTTTAGTTTGATCTTGAAGACCCACTTACAGCCAATTGCCTTATTTCCTTGTGGCCAATCAACTAGCATCCTGGTGCTGTTTTTCTATAGAGCTTCTATTTTGGCTTGTACAGCTTGTCTCCAATGGGCATCTTGTACAGCTTGTTCATAGGTTGGTGGCTCATGGTCTTGATCAACTGTAGCTGAAAAAACATAATGCTTAGGAGTTAGTTTGGAATAATAAAAAACATTGGAAAGGTAATGAGGACTTGTCCGTTGAGTAGCCATGCATTTGTAATCAGAGAGGTACTGTGGCTTAAACTTTGGTCTGATGCTCCTTCTTAAGGTTTGAGTTGGATGATGGTAAAGTTGATCGGATGATGGAGCAGGAACGTGAGTCTCAGGGTGGATTGAGTAGAGGAAGAAACAATGTCTTTTGCGTGTGAAACATGATCTGATAAAGAGGCATGCATATCTGATAATGGTGTAATAGCAGAAATATGTGTCATCAGAGAATGACCGAACTGCTGATGAAGGCAGAACCAAATGATTATTGGGTATCATATCAGAAATCTGCGTATCAGTAAGTAAGGTGGAAAATGGAAATATATGTTCATAAAAAGAGACATCCCAAGAAATAAAAATCTTGTGTGATTGAAGATAAAAAAGTTTAAAACCTTTAACACCTGGAGAAAAACCATAAAAACAACTTTGATGCTTCTGGAATCAAATTTGTTTTTAATGTGAGAATGATTAGAAGCAAAAGCAAGGCAACCAAAGACTTTCAAATTAGCTAAATCTGGTGTTGTAGAATATAATGCTTCAAAAGGTGATATATTATTAAGAACAGAAGTGCGTAATCTATTGATAAGAAAAATAGCATACAAAACACATTCACCCCAAAAAGATATAGGTAACTTAGCCTGGAATCGTAATGATCTTGCCACATTTAAAATGTGTTGATGCTTCCTTTCTACAAAGCTGCTTTGTCGAGGAGTCTTAATATAAGAAGTTTGATGAACTATGCCATGTGATTCGTAAAAAACTGGAACATTAAACTCTTGCCCATTATCACTTCAGATACACTTGACAACACGGTTAAATTGGGTAGAAACATAAGCAATGAAATTTTGCATGATTGTACGTGCTTTAAATTTATGCTTCATTAGGAATATCCAAGTGAACCTACTAAATTCATCTACAATAGTGAGAAAATACATATGCCCCTTAAATGTAGGAGCATAGTTATCACCCCAAATGTCAACATGAATCAAATAAAAAATGGCATTACTAACAGATATACTAGTAGGAAATGGCTAACGTTTCTGTTTGGACATATGACATATCTCACAAGGTTCAACATCAGAAACAGAAGGAACTAACAATTTTAATTGAGAAAAAGAAGGATGGCCTAACCTAGTATGCCATAGTATCGAAGTTTCTTTATTACAAGTAACAGAATTAACAATAGCAGCTTGTGAATCAGGTAAAACAGCAGTAGAATGCAGCTTGTATAACCCTTGGGAATGCTTAGCAACCCCAATCATATTCCATGGTTGAATGCTCTGGATTATACAATGAGAAGATAAGACAATTATGCAGCAAGAAAGATCATGAGCTATTTTACTAATAGACATAAGATTAAATTTGAAATCTGGCACTTATAAAACATCTACTAGTTTTAAAGATTTGTTTAAGTAAATAGTACCAATGTGAGTAACTTGAACCTTGCATTTATTAGGAAAGGTTACGTAAACATTGTGAACCATTTTATAAGAATGAAAAAATGCTAAAGAATAAGCTATTTGGTCTGTAGCACCAGTATCAACAATCCAATCACTATGAAACATTTAAAGAAATATGTGGCTCAATCTCACAGTTTGAAGTAATCAAACCTAAGGTTGTTTTGGACTATATATGAGTCGGCATATTCATTGCATTAATATGATGGGAAGTAGAAGGAAGACATTGTAACAATTGCATCAGTTGATCATATTGATCCTTAGTAAATTGAAATGCAAAAGTTTGATCCTCTGAAGCTTCAGAATGATGAGGAACATCAGATGGAGAACTAGAATCATCATTCTCCACAACATTAGCATAAACTTGATTGGAAGATTTCTTGGATTTCTTCAGATGGGTAGGATACCCGTGCTTCTTATAGCACCTGTCAATGGTATGACCCTCCTTTCCACAATGTATGCATATAGATGGGGCAAAGTTATTAAAGAATTTTCTATGTGTAGAAACAATATTTTTAACAACTAAGGCATTGATGTTAGAGGCCAAAGGTCTTTCTTATTGAATAACCAAAAAGAATGCCTTATTTAAGGAAGGCAGGGGATCCATTAATAGAATTTGGGATTTCATAGTCGAATAAGTTTCATTGAGTCCCTTAATAAAAACCATAACCTGATCATTTTCATGAAATTACCTAATGTTCTTGGAAAGACCGTAAGAACATTGAGGAACATAAGAACAAGATGGGATACGACGCAAGATATGCAATTCATCCCACAAGATTTTCAGTTTAGTGAAGTGCTCATGTACAAAAAGAATTCCTTGTTGACAAGTATAGATTTCTAGTTGAAGATCACATATATGAAAAGAATTAATTTGAACAAACTTGGCTTTGAGATCATTCCAGATCTCACATGCAAAGTCTAACCAAATAATAGACTGTGCAATGGACGATGAAACAGAATGAATGAGCCAAGAAATTACCAAATTGTTGCATCTTTCCCAAGGAACAAATAAAGGGTCTGTGCGATCAGGTTGCATAATTGACCCATCTACAAAGCTGAGTTTGTTTTTGGATAAAAGTGACATCTTCATGGCTCTCTGCCATTGATGATAGTTTGGTCCAGTGAGAACCGAAGAAACAAGAACAAGAGTTGGATTTTCATTTGCTTGAAGATAATAAGGACTAGAAGGATTTTCTTCTAGTTTTTGAGTTATACTAGAAGTATCCCGTTTGTAATTTTTCACGAACCACATGACAATTAATGTCAATATGTTTTGTGCATTCATGAAAAACTGGATTTTGTGCCAAGTATACAGCAGACTGGTTGTCACAGAAGAGCGACGTTGGAGTTGTAGGAGGCATCTGGAGTTCACTTAGTAGATAATGGAGCCATTGCACCTCACATTTAGTATTTGCTAACGCTCGGTATTCTGCTTCGGAAGAGCTACAACTAACTGCGTTTTGTTTCTTGGTTTTCTAGGAAATTAAGGAAGAGCTAAGAAACACGCAATATCCTGTGATGTACCTCTTGGTGTCTAGACAAGTGCGCCAGTCAGAATCCAAGAAAGCCTTGAGTTTAATTTCACTAGTAGAAGAGAAGAAAAGACCCTGTCCGATGGTTCCCTTTAGATACCTTAACACTCTGTGAGTAGCAACTAAATGATCTGATGTAGGAGAATCAAGAAACTGGGCTAATTGTTGTACAACAAATGTGATGTCCTGTTGAGTTGTACTCAAATATTGGAGCTTGCCAATTAGCTTCCGGAAAGAAGTAACATCCCTTAATTTCTCTTCTGCATCCTTGGTAACCACATTTGCCTCCAAAATCACCATATTCCAAGATCAAATGAAGGAGGATTTTCAAGGTTTGTAGTTTCTAGCTTTTCTTTCAAAATTATATCATTCTTTTGTACAGATGCCTCTGATCTGTGTTTGAGAAGTGAGGTAGCTTGTGCCTCCACAACATCTAGGTCCAAACTCTCAAAAAATTGATCGTCTTCACAATCAGCATCAGATTTGTTCACTGGTTCCTGATTCAATAATTTTGTTCCTATTACATTTAACAGCAAAGAGAATTTGTGGTCCAAGTTAGTTGCAAGGATGGACCCGGATTGACCATAAGTAATTTCGTTTCCCCATATCTGCCTTATCATCTTCATTTTTTAAGCCAGCAAGCACATTAATAAGTGAATAGACTTGCAATAAATGAAAATGGAGAAAAGTTTTAGCCAGTAAATGATTTTTAGGGGGAAGACCTCCATGCATCAGACAATTCAAGTTACCTTTTCTTTGCTTATAGAAGACGACTCTTTTGTTGATAACAATGGCTGGATTTGATGGTTTTGATAGAGATAGTACGAAGGTAACAACTTTTTGTCTTGCTTGGTAAAGAATATTAATTAAATTCGTTCCTTAACATATGTAGTTACTGTTGGGATTTATTTTTAAGTTTAGATTTTTAAGGTTTAGGTTTTAGAGTTTAGGACTTAGGATTTAGATATTAGGATTTAGGATTTAGGGTTAAATTTCAAGGATTAGTTTTAGGATGTAGCTACAGGTTATAGGTCTTAGGAATTAGGATTTAGGTAACGTATTTAGGATAAAAGTTTATAGGTTTAAGTTGTAGGTCTTAAGCATTAGGATTTTTGATTAAGGTTGATGGTTTAGGTTTAGGGATTAGGGTTTAGGTTTTAGATTTTAGGTTTTAGGTTTTAGGATGTAGTATTTAGGATTAAAGTTTAAGGTTTAGGTTTAGGATGTAGGTTGGTTATATAGGTCTTAGGTATTAGGATTTAGGATTTAGTGTTTAGGATTAAAGTTTAAGGTTATATAGATTATAAAAAAGCCTAAAATCTAAACTCCAAATCCTAAACCCCAAGTCCTAAACCCCTCCTAAATCCATTAACCTATGACCTATAACCTATAACCTATAACCTAAGCCTTTACCTTAATCCTAAACACTAAGTCCTAAATCCTAACACCTAAGACCTATATGTTTAGTGTTTAAGTTTAAGTCTAAGGATTAGAATTTAATTGTATTTGTTAAGTTGCAAATAATAGTATGACAGGCTTTCTTGACCTATTAATAATATCTTTTACCTTTTTTGTCGTAATGCTTGCTTATATTGCCTATAGTCACTAACATTTGAAGTTCCTAAATTTTGATTTCTTTTTTGATTTGTCAATATTGAGCCCAACTGGAGGCGCTGTAAATACATTTGTAGGTGTTGCAAACAAGTCTACCAAAAAATCTATCTAAATGACTTGAGAATCCCGCCTCATATTCTTAACCTGTTGTTGATCGGGGGATAACACATAACGATGTTAGTTTATATTGCATTATTTGCTCTTTTTTATATTGATTATTCTACTTTTTGCTGAAAAAATAGCTTTCGTGGACTTCTTTAGTCATGTATTGTTTGGACCCAATTTCGGTAAATGTGATTGTAGTATTTTACTGCACAGAGAATCTTTAATTCAATATTTTAATAATTTATATTTTTAGTTTGTCAAAGAAGATGATTAATAACAATGGCTGGATTTGACAGTTTTGATAGAGATGGTACGAAGGTAACTATTTTTTGTCTTGCTTAGTAAAGAATATTAATTTATTGCATTCCTTAATGCATGTAGTTGCTGTTTGGATTTATTTTTAAATTTAGAGTTTTAAGGTTTAGGTTTTAAAGTTTAGGACTTATGATTTAGATATTAGCATTTAGGATTAAATTTTAAGGTTTAGTTTTAGGATGTAGCCACAGGTTTTATGTCTTAGGAATTAGGATTTAGGTAACGTATTTAGGATAAAAGTTTTTAGGTTTTAGGTTACAGGTTTAAGTTATAGGTCTTAGGCATCAGGATTTACAATTAAGGTTCATGGTTTAGGTTTAGGGATTAGGATTTAGGTTTTAGGTTTTAGGTTTTAGGTTTTAGGATGTAGTATTTAGGATTAAAGTTGAAGGTTTAGGTTTAGGTTTAGGATGTAGGTTTGTTATATAGGTCTTAGGTATTAGGATTTTGGGGTTTAGTGTTCATGATTAAAGTCTAAGGTTATATAGATTATACAAAAGCATAAAACCTAAACTCCAAACCTTAAAGCCTAAAACCTAAACCCCTCCTAAATCCATTTAACCTATGAAACCTATAATCTATAACCTAAGCCTCAACCGTAAACTTTAATCCTAGACACTAAGTCCTAAATCCTAATACCTAAGCCCTATATGTTTAGTATTTAAGTTTAAGTATAAGGTTTAGGAATTTGTTGTATTTGTTAGTTGCATGACATGCTTTCTGGACTTATTAATAATGTCTTTTATGTTTTTTTTTTCGTAATGCATGCTTATACATGGTGTAGTCTCTAATTTTTGAAGTTCCTAAATTTTGGTTTCTTTTTTAATTTATCAATATCGAGCACAACTGGAGGTGCTGTAAGTATAGTTGTAGGCGTTGCAAGCAAGACTACCAAAAATCTATCTAAATGATGTCAGGATCCTGCCTAATATTCTTCACTTGTTGTTGATTGAGGGATCGCACATAACGAGATTAGTTTATATTGCGTTATTTGCTCTTTTTCTTGTTGATTATATTACTTTTTGCTATAAAAATAGCTTTCCTGGACTTCTTCAGTCATGTATTGTTTGGATCCAATTTTGGTAAGTGTAATTATAGTTTTGTACTGCGTAGAAAACCTTTAATTCAATA
Source organism: Erythroxylum longipes (assembly GCA_027563885.1). Taxonomy (NCBI): domain Eukaryota; kingdom Viridiplantae; phylum Streptophyta; class Magnoliopsida; order Malpighiales; family Erythroxylaceae; genus Erythroxylum; species Erythroxylum longipes. The sequence continues at coordinate 9,750,917 of JAOQMS010000179.1, forward strand.
TTGTAATTATTTATGTTTCCATTTTGTCATAGAAGATGGCTCCGTTGATGATAACGATGGTTGGATTTGACAGTTTTGATGGAGATGACATGAAGGTAACCTTTTTTTTATCTTGCTTAGTGAAGAAATATTGACTAATTGCATTCCTTAACGCATGTAGTTACTGTTGGGATTTATTTTTAAGTTTAGATTTTTAAGGTTTAGGTTTAGAGTGTAGGACTACGGATTTAGTTATTAGGATTTAGGATTAAAGTTTAAGGTTTAGTTTTAGGATGTAGATAAAGGTTATAGGTCTTAGGAACTAGGATTTAGGGTTTAATATTTAGAATAAAAGTTTTTAGGTTTTAGGTTATATGTTTAAGTTATAGGTATTAGGTATTAGGATTTACGATTAAGGTTCATGGTTTAGGTTTAAGGATTAGGGTTTAGGTTTTAGATTTTAGGTTTTAGGCTTTAGGATGTAGTATTTAGGGTTAAAGTTTAAGGTTTAGGTTTAGGATGTAGGTTGGTTAAGGTCTTAGGTATTAGGATTTATGGTTTGGTTTTTAGGATTAAAGTTTAAAGTTATTTAGATTATACGAAAGGCCTAAAACCTAAACTCCAAACAATAAACCCCAAGCCCTAAACCCCTCCTAAATCCATTAACCTATGACCTATAACCTATAACCTAAGCCTTTACCTTAATCCTAGACACTAAGTCCTAAATCCTAACACCTAAGACCTATATGTTTAGTATTTAAGTTTAAGTCTAAGGCTCAGGATTTAATTGTATTTGTCAAGTTGCAAATAATAGTATGACATGCTTTCTTGACTTATTAATAATATCTTTTACCTTTTTTGTCTTAATGCATTCTTATACCTCCTATAGTTGCTAACTTTTGAAGTTCCTAAATTTTGATTTTTTTTGATTTGTCAATATCGAGTGCAACTGGAGGTGCTGTAAGTACATTTGTTGGTGTTGCAAACAAGACTACGAAAAAATCTATCTAAATGACGTAGGATCTTGCCTGATATTCTTAACCTGTTGTTGATCGAGGGATAGCGCATAACGAGGTTAGTTTATATTGCATTATTTGCTCTTTTTTTATATTGATTATACTAATTTTTGTTGCAAAAATAACTTTCGTGGACTCCTTCAGTCATATTGTTTGGATTCAATTTCGGTAAGTGTAATTATAGTATTTTACTACACAGAGAACCATTAATTCAATGTTGTATTAATTTATATTTCCAGTTTGTCACAAAAGATGACTCTGTTATTGATAACAATGGCTGGATTTGATGGTTTTGATAGAGGTGGTACGAAGGTAACTATTTTTTGTCTTACTTGGTAAAGAATATTAATTAATTGCATTCCTTAATGCATGTAGTTACTGTTGGGATTTATTTTTAAGTTCAAAGTTTTAAGGTTTAGGTTTTAGAGTTTAGGTCTTAGGATTTAGATATTAAGATTTAGGATTTAGGATTTAGGATTTAGGATTTGGGATTAAGGATTAAAGTTTAAGGTTTAGTTTTAGGATGTAGCTACAGGTTATAGGTCTTAGGAATTAGGATTTAGGTTTTAGTATTTTGGATAAAAGTTTTTAGGTTTTTGGTTTTTGGTTTTAGGTTTTAGGTTTTAGGTTTAACTTACAGGTGTTAGGTGTTAGGATTTACGATTAAGGTTTATGGTTTAGGTTTAGGGATTAGGGGTTTAGGTTTTAGATTTTAGGATGTAGTATTTAGGATTAAAGTTTGAGGTTTAGGTAGGTTTAGGATGTAGGTTGGTTATACTGGTCTTAGGTATTAGGATTTAGGGTTTAGTGCTTAGGATTAAAGTTTAAGGTTATATAGATTATAAGAAAAGCCTAAAATCTAAACTTCAAACCCTAAACCCCTCCTAAATCCTACTATGACCTATAACCTATAACCTAAGCCTAAACCTTATACCTTAATCCTAGACTTTTTTTTTGAGATAATAACAAAGTATATTAATGAGGGAAAATGTTCAAGTACAAAAGGGAAGGAGGACAAAGAGGCACTCAAAAAAATATATACAAGGAAAAGGAAAAGAGTCCACAGGTGGCTCGTAATGAAAAAAATACAATCAAAAGGAGAAGGCCACAGGCAACACTCAATATGGCAATACAATCAAAGGTACGAGGCCACAGGCGGTCCTTAACATATGAAAGAAAAAAGCAAAACTATATGGGGAGTTTTCAGATATGTCGATAGAGGATAGGTAGCTAGAAACAACACTTAAGGCCGAGAAACCGGGAACGGATAAGCTCTGAGATGTCTTGCACAATGTCGATGGGTGATCTGCGATGTCTGCTGAGGATTTGATTATTCCTTTCATACCATAGGAAGTAAACTGTGGCACAAAGGACTAACCATGAGACTAGGTATCGGAAGTCCTTCTGTCGACGAAGATGAGTGGAAGCCCACTGTAGGAAGGGAAACCACAAAGTCAAAGGCCAAGCAGTTTAGGTCTTCATGGAGAGAGAGCCCCAAGCTCGCAAAGAGAATCTACATTAGAAGAAGAGATGGTCGTGGGACTCTAGCGAAGAATCACATAAGACACAGGTTGAAGAAGATAGAACACCCAACATCTGGAGCCAGTTCATAATCCGACGGTGTCCCTGCGAGGTTAACTAGTGGATAAAAGAATGGCTTGGAATATGCCCCAGAAACCATAATAGGTGGTGAAGCGGATCCACGGGGTGTTGGGCTCGAAGAAGGTGCTATGTAGAGTCAATAGCAAAAACTCCAGCCAAATCCAAATATCAGGCTGCTGGGTACAGGGCCCAAAGCTAATAAAATCCCATATCTGCTGTAGCTCACTGCTCCCCTTGGGAAAACTTCACTCTTCAGACGGCACAATCTCTGAGACCCGGGCACTTTAAGAGAGCCCAGCAGAAGATAGAACCCAAAAAGGTAAAGGGTCACACAGCAGCGCCTATCCTAGACACTAAGTCCTAAATCCTAATACCTAAGACCTATATGTTTAGTATTTAAGTTTAAGTCTAAGGCTCAGGATTTAATTGTATGTGCAAAGTTGCAAATAATAGTAGTATGACACACTTTCCTGACTTATTAATAATATCTTTTACCTTTTTTTTCATAATTCATGCTTATACCTGGTTTAATCACTAACTTTTAAAGTTCCTAAATTTTGATTTCTTTTTTGATTTGTCAATATCGAGCACAACTGGAGGCACTGTAAGTACTTTTGTAATTTTTGCAAGAAAGACTACCAAAAATCTATCTAAATGACGTGAGGATCCTAAATGATAGTCTTAACCTGTTATTGATCGAGAGATAACATATAACTAGGTTAGTTTATATTGCATTATTTGCTCTTTTTATGTTGATTATATTACTTTTTGCTGAAAAATAGCTTTTGTGGACTTCTTCATTCATGCAATGTTTGGATCCAATTTTGGTAAGTGTAATTATAGTATTTTACTACACCTACCTTTAATTCAATATTGTAATTATTTATATTTGCAGTTTGTCACAGAAGAAGACTCCGTTGATGATAATAATGGCTAGATTTAACAGTTTTGATAGAGATGGTATGAAGGTAACTATTTTTTGTCTTACTTGGTAAAGAATATTAATTAATTACATTCCTTAACACATGTAGTCACTGTTGGGATTTATTTTTAAGTTTAGAGTTTTAAGGTTTAGGTTTTAGAGTTTAGGGCTTAGGATTTAGATATTAGGATTTAGGACTTAAGATTTAGGATTAAATTTTAAGGTTTAATTTTAGGATTTGCTACAGGTTATGGTTCTTAGGAATTAGGATTTAGGGTTAGTATTTAGGATAAAAGCTTTTAGGTTTATGTTATAGGTCTTAGGTATCAGGATTTATGATTAAGGTTCAAGGTTTAGGTTTAGGTTTAGGGATTAGGGATTAGGGTTTAGGTTTTATATTTTAGGTTTTAGGATGTAGCATTTAGGATTAAAGTTTAAGGTTTAGGTATAGGTTTAGGATATAGGTCGATTATATAGGTCTTAGGTATTAGGATTTAGGGTTTAGTGTTTAGGATTAAAGTTAAAGGTTATATACAAATTATAGAAAAGACTAAAACCTAAACCCAAAAACCTAAACACCTCCTAAATCCATTTAACCTAAACCTTAAACTTTAATCCTAGACACTAAGTCCTAAATCATAATACCTAAGACCTATATGTTTAGTATTTAAGTTTAAGTATAAGGTTTAAGAATTAGTTGTATTTGTTAAGTTTCAAATAATAGTATGACATGCTTTCTGGACTTATTAATAATATCTTTTACATTTTTTGGTGTAATGAATGTTTATACATGGTATAATCTCTAATTTTGGAAGTTCCTATTTTTTGATTTTTTTTATTTGTCAATATCGAGCACAACTGGAGGTGCGGTAAGTACAGTTATAGGTGTTCAAACAAGACTACCAAAAATCTATCTAAATGATGTGAGGATCCTACCTGATATTCTTAACCTGTTGTTGATCGAGGGATAGCACATAACGACGTTAGTTTATATTTCATTATTTGCTACTTTTTATGTTGATTATATTAATTTTTGCAGTAAAAAGAGTTTTCGTAGACTTCTTCAGTCATGTATTGTTTGGATCCAAATTTCGTCAGTGTAATTGTTGTTTTTACTGCACAGAGAACCTTTAATTTAATATTGTAATTATTTATATTACCAGTTTGTCACAGAAGATCACTCCATTGATAGTTTTGATAGAGATGACATGAAGGTAACCATTTTTCGTCTTGCATGGTAAAGAAATATTGATTAATTGCATTCCTTAATGCATGTAATTACTATTGAGATTTATTTTTAAGTTTAGAGTTTTAAGGTTTAGGTTTTAGGGTTTAGGACTAAGGATTTAGATAATAGGATTTAGGATTTAGGATTTAGGATTCAAGATTTAGGATTAAAGATTAAAGTTTAAGGTCTAGTATTTAGGATAAAAGTTTTTTTGTTTAGTTTTAGGTTTAGGTTTAGGTTGGTTATATAGGTCTTTAGGTTACAGGTTTAAGTTTAGGTTACAGGTTTAAGTTATAGGTCTTAGGTATTTGGATTTACGATTAAGGTTTATGGTTTAAGTTTAGGGATTAAGGTTTAGGTTTTAGGTTTTAGGTTGTAGTATTTAGGATTAAAGTTTAAGGTTAGGTTGGTTATATAGGTCTTTAGGTGTTAGGATTTAGGGTTTAGTGTTTAGGATTAATGTTTAAGGTTATATAGATTATAGAAAGGCCTAAAACCGAAACTCTAAACGCTAAACCCCAAAACCTAAACCCTTCCTAAATCCATTTAACCTATGACCTATAACCTATAACTTGTAACCTATAACCTAAGCCTAACCCTTAAACTTTAATCCTAGACACTAAGTCCCATATCATAATACCTAACCCCTATATGTTTAGTATTTAAGTTTAAGGCTTAGGATTTAGTTTTATTTGTTAAGTTGCAAATAATAGTTTGACATGCTTTCTAGACTTATTAATTATTTCTTTTACATTTTTTGTCGTAATTTATGCATATACATGGTATAGTCTCTAATTTTTGAAGTTCTTAAATTTTGATTTCTTTTTTGATTTGCCAATATCGAGCACAACTGAAGGTGTTGCAAGTACAGTTGCAGGTGTTACAAGCAAGACTACTAAAATCTATCTAAATGATGTGAGGATCATGCCTAATATTTTTAACTTGTTGATCGAGGGATAGCACATAATTAGGTTAGTTTATATTACATTATTTGCTCTTTTTTATGTTGATTATATTACTTTTTGCTGTAAAAATAGCTTTCGTGGACTTCTTCAGTCATGTATTGTTTGGATCCAATTTTAGTAAATGTAATTATAATTTTTTACTACATAAAGAGCATTTAATTCAATATTGTAATTACTTATATTTGCAGTTTGTCACAGAAGATGACTCCGTTGATGATAAAAATGGTTGGATTTGACGGTTTTGATAGAGATGACATGAAGGTAACCATTTTTTATCTTGCTTGGTAAAGAAATATTAATTAATTGCATTCCTTAACACATGTAGTTACTGTTGGGATTTATTTATATGTTTAGAGTTTTAAGGTTTAGGTTTTAGAGTTTAGGAATTAGGATTTAGGTGTTAGGATTTAGGATTATAGTTTAAGGTTTAGTTTTAGGATGTAGCTAAAGGTTATAGGTCTTAGTTATAAGGATTTAGGGTTTAGTATTTAGGATAAAAGTTTTTAGGTTTAAGTTATGGGTCTAAGGTATTAGGATTTACGATTAAGGTTCACGGTCTAGGATTAGGGATTAGGTTTTCGATTTTAGAATTTAGATTTTAGGATTTAGGTTGTAGTATTTAGGATTAAAGTTTAAAGTTTAGGTAGCTTAGGTTTAGGATGTAGGTTGGTTATATAGGTCTTAGGTATTAGGATTTAGGGTTTAGTATTTAAGATTAAAGTTTAGGGTTATGTAGATTATAGAAAAGCCTAAAACCAAAACACCAAACCCTAAACCCCAAGACCAAAACCCCTCATAAATCCATTAAGCTATGGCCTATAGCTTAAGCCTAAGCCTTATACCTTAATCCTAGACACTAAGTCCTAAATCCTAAAACTTAAGACCTATATGTTTAGTATTTAAGTTTAAGTCTAAGGCTCAAGATTTAATTGTATTTGTTAAGTTGCAAATAATAGTATGGCATGCTTTCTTGACATATTAATAATATCTTTTACCTTTTTTGTCGTAATGCATGCTTATACTAGGTATAGTGGCTAACTTTTGAATTTCCTAAATTTTTATTTCGTTTTTGATTTGTCAATATCGAGCGCAACTGGAGGTGTTGTAGGTACGTTTGTAGGTGTTGCAATCAACAATACCAAAAATCTATCGAAATGACGTGAGGGTTTTGCCTGATATTCTTAACCTGTTGTTGATCGAGGGATAGCACATAACGAGGTTAGTTTGTATTGCATTATTTTCTCTTTTTTCTGTTAATTATATTACTTTTGCTGTAAAAATAGCTTTCGTGGACTTCTTCAGTCATGTATTGTTTAGATCCAATTTTGGTAAGTGTAATTATAGTATTTTATGGCACAGAGAACCTTTAATCCAATATTGTAATGATTTATATTTCCAGTTTTCAAAGAAGATGACTCCAGTGATGATAACAATGGTTGGATTTGAAGGTTTTGATAGAGATGGTATGAAGGTAACTATTTTTTGCCTTTTTTAGTAAAAAATTAATTAATTGCATTCCTTAACGCATATAGTTACTGTTGAGATTTATTTTTAAGTTTAGAGTTTTAAGGTTTATGTTTTAGAGTTTAGGACTTAGATATGACAAGGGTTTGGGGTTTATGGTTTATGATTTAGGGTTTATAGTTTAGGGAGGAGTTTTCTAGTGAGATAAAATTCTCTGAAACTTCTACAATTCAAATGGGCCAGAAATCCAAATCCCGGTCCCCAGCCACCGTCAACCGCCAACCAGTCACTGTCAGCCACTGCCCCCACCATCACTGCTATCGCTGGAAAACTTTCCAGCGCTCCACTTTCAGTCCAACACCCACCATCGGCATCCACAACCAAGCAGTCAGCCGCCCCCAGCCGCTAGGGTACCACCGCTGCCGCCGGCGGAAAATTTTTCAACGCTCCTCACGTGCTCCAGTACCTACCATCCTCTTCAGATTTTCCCGATCTACGCAACCCTATAACTGGTTTGCTCAGTGGATCTCGGAATTAGGCAGAACTCCCGTCCAAACTCCATGGCCTACGCACCTCCGACGACCCTTCCACTGCCGGCTTCTCCCACCCACAACCACATTCGGTCATCCCTCCTTCTTCTCCAACTCCACAATCATCACCATCGGCCATTAGCCCACTCAAATCCACCCCCACCACCGTCACTCCCCAGCTGAAGTCACCACCGCGTGACCCTCTGCCACCCGACGCAAACACATCTCAACCCACACTCAATAATAATCTTACCCACCTTAGCCCCAACGTCGCCGGAGTTGCAAGGCCTCTCGGTGTCTCTTTTGTGCCGTCCGTCCAGCTGCATGAAGCATCTCCCTCAGCGCCCGTCGCCTGTGATCCATCGGCAGCACCTGTGTGTTCTTCACATGTGCAGTCCACTGTGGGCCGAACTGCACATGTGGGAAAGCCCATGGCCCAAACAATAATGACCCAAGGCCCAGTTCCAATGGCCCAACGCCCAGCACCAACCCCTCCTGTCCAGGCCCATGGCCCAACAACCTAAGATCTTGTCCCAGGAGGCCCAGCCCATGGCAACTCACAAGCCCACGGTGGAGGTACTTTTAAAAATGCTTTATTGCGAAATTCAATTCCTACTCCTAGGACTGATAACCCTAGGATTAGAACTGGAAAAAAACCTATTGATTTTTCTTGGGCGAAAAACTTAGAATAACAAATTCCACTACTGTATTTCGTTTCCCAGATTTGCCTTATACGCCCTCTAGTGGTCGAGTGACCATGCCGACTAAGTTCATTGATGAGAGTTTGCATCAATGGACTCGATGCTTAGTAGGTTTTTTCCCGGGGCACAGTATGCCTTTTCTCGCTATGCGGACTCTCGCAATGTGGGCTTGGAAGACCCTAGGCCTGGAGGATGTTCTTTCCACTGGCAATGGGTTCTTTTTGTTCCGATTTCAGTCGGAGGAGGCCTTACATTCCATTTTGGAGCGAGGCCCATGGACTTTTGGGGGGAAATCCCTTATCTTACAGCAGTGGCATCCCCATTTAATGTTTGACAAGTCTCGGGTATCCAAATTGCCTGTCTGGGGTTTGGGTTCATGGCTTACCTTTCCCTATGTGGAATGACCGCAGTCTGGCCCTCCTAGCCCAGCAGATCGGACGCCCGCTTAACTGTGACAACTTTACTTCCACTCGCACCCACCTCTCCTTTGCACGGTTCTGTGTGGAACTTTCAGCTGATTCAGATTTACTTCATGAGCTCGTGATTGATACCGACT
>JAOQMS010000179.1:9768644-9785365 GCA_027563885.1 Erythroxylum longipes
AATAAATGAATGCATATATCAAAATAAATAACACATAATTTCATTACACAATATGCATATCCATCTTATATAATATACCTCATTTTGTATGATTACATTATACACATATAAACAATTTCTATTTCCAACAATCACAAAACAAATGTAAGATAAAACAATTTCCACCTTTAACAGTTTCCAGTTCCACACTTCGATGAAATATAATTTGGAACTTGAATTACCATAAATACCTTTAATCACAAAATTAATTATTAAAATTAAAGTAGCTATATTATGGAACCCCAATCTTTTTTTGTAAAGTAACACACCTTATATATTTATATACACTGCTTTTGAGTTTTTTTAATATAAAATTGATGTAGAATCTAACACGTACAAGCCATACTTAAATGATGTAGTCAAGTTAGTTGAATTTGATAAACCTCATTTATAATTGGTAAAAATTCAACTTTTGTCAAATGAATTATATGATATATTTGTAAAAAAAGAATAATAAATTTATTTAATTCATAATTAAGTATAGATTAATGCCAAAGGAAATTGGTATGGTAAGCAAACACTTAACTTTATAATATTTTGATTTATAAAATATGATTTTGTATCTATATATCTATTAAATTAAGTATTAATAGAACTGATAACAATCAGCAGTTCAATCAATTCAACACCCTTTTAAGTTTCATTCCACATTCACAGAATCACATTCCACTCCAGACTAGTGCCTTCCACACTTTCATAGTTTCATTCCACATCAACATTTTGTATTTATATCTCCATTAACAATTTCAATAAACCAATTTACAATTTTCACTTTGGCACTTCCACAATTCCATCCCACTCCACCACAGTCCACATCCACAATCAGTAGTCCACAATAACACAACAACAAATTAACATATGTGATTCCTAATTCATAAAAACACTAGCATTTCCGTTCACAATTCACAAATACTTCAACAATTTATTCACAACAACTCACAAAAAAAATTAAGTCATAACACACACCCAATTATTTCAGAAATTCAACAACAATTTTAAAGGTTGGGGATGTCGAGTAGATCTGGCGTGGAAAAGGAGAGGAGATCAAAGAGTGGCTGAGGCTGCTGAGGCATCGGTGGTAGTCTTTGATAGCGTTGGTGGTCTTAGCAGGTGATGGGCGTCGATATGTGAGAGAGAAATAAAATATTGGGAGAAGCGATATGGGGCGTCGGTGGTGGTGGCAGGTGGTGGGTGGTCTGGGTGTGTGTCAGTGCTCGGTGGTGGTGGGCATCGATGGTTGGCAGGTCAAGAGAGATAGTGAGAGTTGAGAGAAAAAAGACGAGTGTGGTTGTGTGGGAGTGGGATAGAAGGAGGAGGAAAACAGCAGCAAGACGGGCGACAGTGTGGAGGCCGTTGGGTTCGCAGTGACGGCGACGGTGAAGAGTAGAAGAAGAGAGTTACGGTGTGAGTGAGTGTGAGTGAGGAGATGAGATGAGAAATAAGCTAGAGAAGAGGAGAAGAATGCGTTTGTTTTAGGGATTTAGGGTTACAATTTTTAGTTTTTTGTAGATATACCCCTAGAGTTTTAAAAATTCCCGGTACCGACCGGTATACGACTGATATTACAAATACCATCCGTACTGGCCGGTACGGTACGAAATAGGTCAATATGGACTAGTATTTAAACCCGGTACACATGACTCCTATCTCGTTCCATTCCCCGGCCGGTATGGTGCAAGACCCAAAACCTTGGGTAGAACTCAACTCAATGAAAGGAAGAAGGTGGTGGGTTCAGAACAATATAATTCTCTAAAAATAGAATGGTAGTTGTTAATTTTAAAAACTTAATTTTCAATATCAAAATAGAATGATTATTCTGTTGTTATCCTCAATTAAAAAAGTGTTATCAATATTAAAATTTTGAATATCTCATACCAAATGATTAATATTATGGTAATTTAAAATTTCACTATTGTTTAAAGGCCAAATTATAAAAAATAAAATTTAATTAATATACAATATTAAATCATATTTTAAAAATAACCTTAAAATATTTTAATTTTTTATAAAAAATTTGTTGTTAGACTCTTATAATGATATTGACGTGACATATCACGTCAATAAATTTATTATGTGACCATATGTTAAGTAAAAATTAAAAATTTATAGCTAAAATCTTTAAAACATTTACTTCCAATATTTTAAACAGAGATGTCAATGGGTTAAATCGGGTTCGAACTGCTCTTAGCTAGGTCCGAGTTAGGATAGCTCGTAGCGTGACGGGCTAGAATAGGTCGGCTAATGGCCTAGCCCGATCACAGACGAGCCAGTCCAACCTAGCACACCATATATATATATATATATTAAAAGTCAAAATGGCGTCGTTTGTGAAGTAACGGTCAGGCCACGAGCTAAGCCGGATTGGCCCGTTGCTCGCCCCTCCTCGGCCTGTGACTCGCCCAACTTTAGCCTGTGACTTGACCGGACCAACCATGGTTGGCCTGACCTCTGTCCATGGCCAAGTCAACCTGGGCTAAAATAAGGTCCAGTCAAGCCCTTTTTGACATCCCTATTATGATCTCAAGTTTTGCGAGTTGTCGATCATGGGGCTAGTTCATTTTTTTCATCCGAGATCACCATACACAGAAACCACCCTCATTATACAGGCTTGACAATCATTAAATCGTTGGGTATGATAGTAGGAAATATCCCACCCTAGTTGATACAACTCCCTTTTCTTGAGTACTTCAATGTCTCATATAATCAACTAGAAAGTCCTTCATCATAACGCAGTCAGGTTGACACCATTTGAAATTTAAGAACATTTCGTAAATGAGAAATTCAAATGTTAAAAAGATGTAGAGATTTCAAGACTGAATCTCCAACAACTAAGGAAGAAAAAAATAAGGCCTTCCTTCTATTGGGTGCCAGTGGAATAATGATTCTAATAGGATATGCGAATGGTTTTGTAGTTGCAACTGTGATTGGAAACAAATTCACCCTATGAAAGTATCATTAGTTTCACAATAATTCTTGGTAGAGGCAAAAACAGAGCCAGAGGTCGTAACTTTTTACGGTGATAATAAATTGACGTGGACAGATAAAGTAAGAGTATCAGTAAGAAAAAGGTCCAAATAAAAATAACTGATTTGCTAGCTCAAATTGGGTTTGTATTTTCATATTTTATGATTTTCAATTTAATTTGAAAAATATTTTTATTTTGTTAACTTACTAGAATATTGGGAACATGTTTTAAGGGATTTTAGTTTTTTAGTTTTATCTAATATGACTTAATTGTCTATTGAAACTAAGGTTTTAAAAATCGGACCAGACTGGCTAGTCCGATCGATAACTATCTGAACTAGTCAGTTGTCCGGTTCAGTTTCACCTAATAATCTTTATGTATAAAAATCATCTGGTTCATCAGAGAATCAGCTAGTTTTTAACGAACCGGTCCAACCCGAAAAACCATCTTAGAAGAAGAAGAAGAAGAAGGAGAGTGATAGTAGACTGAGCGAGCAGACCAGTTGGAAACAGAAAATAAAGACTGCAAAAAGCAAAGCCAAAATAGAGATGATGAATAGAAGGAAGAATTTGAAGTTGAACAAACAGTTTAAAAACAGCCAGAAAGATTTTATCTTTTGCCCAAGAACAATCAGTTCCATCGACTTTTTCGAGTCTACAGTTTTAACCAAATGGGTTGTGCAAAGAAATGCTTAGATAGCAAGTTTGAAGTTAAACACTAGACATTGGACAATTTCTTCTGCTCATATGGGTGGATTGAAAAGCGGAAGAAGCTCATTTTGTAATAATCTATTACTTATTGGTCTAAGATTGGAAGGAACATGGCAACAAGCTTACTTTATAACGCGATAGACAGAGTAATACATTGGAAAGTGGGAGTGCCCAACTTGGGACAAGTTCCAAGACTATATTAAAAAAATAATGAAAAAGATGAGCTCATCTTCTCACGCTCACGATAATGGTAACTGATAAATAATGTTAGATGGTCATGGTTACTCTCTATCAGTGGGTAAGGTCAAGTTGTCAATATGTTGTTGGATTTAATTATTTGGCCAGAAATAGATTGATTGGTTCTATCTTGATGAATGGTTCACTTTTTTTCTTCTTTACTATTTTGCAATGAAAATTTTCAAATTTTATTTTTTAATATTTTAAAAATTGAATGAAAAAATTTTAAAAGTTCAATTAATATTATACTATTATAAAATTAAAAGTTTAATTAATATTATACTATTATAAAATCGGTTAAATATCAAAAAATTGAAAATTTTAAAATATAATTAAAAGTGATTGGTTTTATTTATCAAAGTTTAATTAAAAAGACTATTAAAAATTGATTAACTTATAAAAATCAACTAACTAATTAATAAATTGATTAATTTTAACCATAAGGGTTATTATTTATTAAAATAAATTGAATTGAACTAAAAATTTTATTTTATTTCTTATTTATTATATACTGATTTAATACCGGTTGAACCTTTAAACGTTAAACATTTCTTTTGCCCAGTTCGATGTCCGACCTGGTTTTTAAAACATTGATCAAAACAGCCTCTTTACTAAGTTAGAGTAAGACTGCGTATTATTGAACTTTTTCAAACCTCACGCTTCAGTGAGGCTTCGACTGAGGTTTGATGATGATGATGATGATGATGATGATGACGACGACGACGACTTAAATAGGACATGTGTCATTCACATATGTCTAATGACTATGCCAATATAAGTTGTTATATTAGTAACATTAATTAAAATTTAAACGACAAAAGTTATTTTATCATCATTTTTAAAATTCAGGTTAATATTATATAATTGATTTAATTTTTATTTTATAAATTACTCTTGTTTATACTATGAGAATTTTTATTTATATTTTTAATAAGACCAAGATTATCTATTAATTTACTTACCCGACATTTATATTATAATTCTACATTGAAAAATATCAAACGGAACTGCCAATTTTTCATAGAGCTTTCTTGCCATTATTTAATTTACATTATAAATAGAAGAGCAATCATGTTAAAAATTTATTGAATTATTGAATTTTCTCTCAAAGTATGTACATAAGGTCAAATCATTAGTAATATTAACTAATATAACTAAACAAAAAGTAGTTAAAAATAACAATTATGTTTTTCTTATGTCAGAACACAAAGTATCATTTTCAACAACAAAAACAAAAACAACACCTAATAAGATTCCTGTTGAAATGTAGGGTCTAGAGAGATCTAATAGCACATAGTCTTAACCCCACATAGTAAAGAGATTATTTCTAATAGACCTACATATAGTGCAAATTAATGATAATATAAAATATCAACAAATACATATAATTAAGCATATAAAATTATGTGATACAATACCTATTGAACATGATAAAGATTAACAATACAAGATAAAATATGTAAATAAAGACACAATCTATAATAAAAAGAGATAAGTACAAAAATAAACCACACCAGTTATTACAATAAAGTAAATAGACTAAATAATTAGGAGAGAAGTACTACCTAATCAAAATATTAAGCTATCTATAAAATAAAAAATGTTTAGAGAACTTAAGAGAACGATAAAGACCTCTTTACGTGAGATCCTTTATCTGTATCCTAGTAGGTCAAAGTTTTCTATTGCAAGTCATATTCTCAGTAAGATTTAGCAAGTCATATCATTTTTTATCACTTCACCCTAATTCTTCTTAAGCCTTCCTTTTTTTTCTCTTATAGTTTTTAAGTACTATTTTCTCGCCCCTTCTCACTGGAGCGTCAAAGTGTCTACTTTTAACATGTCTGAACCACCTAAGTTTCATCTCTCTTAATTTATCATTAATATTAGTCACCTTTAATTTGCCTTTTACCAATACATTATAGACCTTATCTTTTCCAGTAAGGTTACACATCCAATGGAACATCTTATCTCCGCCACCATTAACTTACGTTTAAGAACTTGTTTGATGGGATAATACTTTGCTTCATATAGCATAGCTAGCTTAATATCTAACGATAGAATTTACCTTTAAGCTTGAGTGGTATCTTCTTGTGACACAAAACTCCTGATGCACTTCTCTATTTAAGTCATCCTGATCTGATATGGTGGGTTATATCTTCATTGATCTCTCCGTTGTTTTGAATAATAAGCCCTAGGTACTTAAAACACTCTTTCTGTGACAACTTCTGAATTGATCTTTACCTCCATATTGGGATCTACCTTATGGCCTAAAAAGATATACTCTAAGTACTTAGTCTTAGTTATACTCAATTCAACACCCCTAGACTCTAACGTATCCCTCCAAGGCTCTAACTTGATGTTGACATCCTTTTTTATCTCATCCACTAAGATAATATTGTAAACAAACAATATACACCAAGATATATTTCTTTGAATATTCTTAGTGATCTCATCCGTCACTACTATAAACAGAAAATGGTTCAATAAGGAGCCTTGGTATAGCCCAATTATAAATAATATATAATAATTTTTTAGTTTTAATACTTTTAACTATTTATAATAATTCTAAATATTAAATATTAGATTAATTCTCAATTTAAACAAAAATTAAATAAAGTAAAAAATTTATATTATGTTATATTATCGCATTAAGAAAATAAATATTTATTTTTCTTTATGAATAAAAAATTTTATAAAATTTTATCTTTAAATAAGTTTTATCTTTAAATATCCATTATTAACTTTATAATATTCTTTTATTAGACATTAAAATTGAGGCCTTTTGACACTTTTTTCTCCTATGGGTGTTTAAAGTCAAACACTTAAATGAGCATTAAAAAATTTTCATTTTGAATCATTATACCTACATTTATTTGAGGTAATTAAAAAAACTATAGATAAATAGTTCAGAAATTATAAAGGAGAACAAATCAAATAAACAAATTAATTAATGAGAATTGTCTTTTAAACAAATGCTTTAAACGTTTATAGAAGAAATGTATAACATAAAATAAATCAAAGAAAATGGTTATAAAATATATCTACATCAAATTTATATAAGATGTAGGCAAACGTAGGTAAATAATTACATTTTTAATAATCCAAGTCTCTAAAATAACAAAAAAATTTAATTTCCTAAGTCAAGACTTTAGTTGGGCTCCTAATAAGCTTATGGGTTTATTATATACTTGAGTTAACCTTTTAACCTATTAGGCGTAACCCAAAATTTTATCGCTAGTGAGAAGCTTCACTATCACCGACTAGGAGAGTGGCTTATAGACATGACCACACACTGATGAGATGTTGGCATCTACATGTAAATTCAAGCATGCACCTTAAAACACAAGATCATTTACATATAAACAAGATACATACATGCTATTTACAATATTCAGCAACGGAAGCATAACAAAAGAATACCTCCAACCATTGCACCGATACTATCCAACAACGTTTCAAATTTTTTTGAATCTTCTAGCCTCTGATCTCCACAAATTGATGGTGTCCAGTGATTGTTGCGTGAATATGAGGATAGAGACCTAAAAACATATATTTCATCCCTTCATCATATCTGCCCATCACAGAAGATAAAAATGATGATGTATGGGCGTTTGCGTGATTAATGGGTTAAACCATTAAATGAACCACATTATGAACAGTAGGAAGATTTTGGGAAAAATCTTACATTCTCCCGCTTGTCCATTTAACACATCATCAAACATAACAAGAAACTAAATATATGAATCATGGTGATAGGTCCTCTTATAGTGAGTATTATCTTTCATGTATTACAATATATAAAGTTTCTCATTATTAGCCTTTAAACTTAATGAATAAACCATATGTTTATTCTAGGTCCAAATTAGATGATATTTCTCAAAACAATCAAATATATGTGCACAAAACCATATGAGAAAACATCAAATTAAATAAGATTTCCATTGAAGCAACAGATGTACAGTAAAAAATCACATTATGGAACCAACCATTCGCACTACGTGATTTTTAAATGCTTAGGTGGCATGCCTTTAGCTAAAGGATCCGCAATCATCAACTCAGTGCTAATGTGCTTAATGACAACTTTCCTTTCCTTAACACATTCTCTTATGGCTAAATACTTAATGTCGATATGTTTACTTTGACTTTTACTCTTGTTATTTTTAACCATAAAGACCGTAACTGAGTTGTTGCAGTATAACCTTAATGGTTTAAAAATTGAATCGACAACTCTAAGCCCAGATATGAAACTCTTCAACCATACACCATTCGAGGTAGCCTCAAAACATGATACGAACTCAGACTCCATAGTGGAAGTAGCAATCAGGATCTGCTTGGCACTTCTCCAGGATATAGCTCCACCAGCTAGCATGAAAATACAACCAGATGTTGAATTCCTTGAATCAAGGAAGCCAGCAAAGTCTGAATCAGAGTATCCCACTACTTCTAGTTCTCAATTCGCCTGTACATAAGCATAAAGTCTTTTGTGCCCTGAAGATATCTCATAGCCTTCTTTGCAGCTTTCTAGTGGTCAACACCTGGGTTACTATGATATCTACCTAATATTCCAACAGTATATGTGAGGTCAGGTTTGGTGCAGACCTGAGCATATATAAGGCTTCCAACAGTTGAAGCATATGAAATGTTTTTCATTTGTTCCTGTTCAAAATCATTTTTTAGGCATTGATTTAAATTGAATCTATCACCCTTTACTATGGGTGCTACACTTGGTGCACAATCTTTCATCTAAAATCTCTCTAAAACTTTGTTGATATAGGTCTCTTGAGACAAACCGAAAATGCCTCGAGATCTTTCTCTATGGATCTTGATGCCAATGACATAATATGCGTCACTCATGTCTTTCACATCAAAATTCTTTGAGAGAAATTGTTTCACCTCATATATCAAACGCTTATCATAATTCACAAGTAAAAATCATCCACGTATAACACAAGAAAACAAGTCTTACTCCCACTGATCTTCTGGTATAAATATTGGTCCATTTTATTCTCTTAAAAACTGAATGAAGTGATAACCTCATGGAATTTTAAATACCACTGCCGGAAGGCTTGTTTTAATCCATATATGGATTTATTAAACTTGCAGACTAAATGCTCACCATCACTAGAGGAGAATCCTTCAGGTTGTTTCATGTAAACCTCTTCCCACTAATAAGGAACATCATTTTCACATACATTTGATGTAACTCAAAATTAAAATGAGCTACCAATGTCGTGATTACACGAAGAGAATCTTTCTTAGATACAAGAGAAAATGCTCCATGTAGTCGATTCCTTCCTTCTAAGTGAACCTTTTGGCAACAAGTCTTGCCTTATATCTCTCAATGTTTCCTCATGAGTCTTTCTTTGTCTTAAATACCCATTTACATCTATGGATTTCACACCATTGGGCAACTTAATAAGATCTTAGACTTGGTTAGATACCATAGAATCCATCTCATCTTTCATAGCATTGTACCACAAATCCAATTCCTTATAACTCGTGGCCTATAAAAATATTTCAAGATCATTTTTAGCTCCAATGTTTTAATCTGACTCTTATAGATACACTATATAATCATTAAGAATTGCTAACCTTCTATCTCTATAAGATCTCTTTAATGTTGTATCATCATCCTCTTGAAGAACCTGTGCTCAACCTGTTGTTCAACTGGTTGCTCAACAATTTCTGGTTATTCCTCATTTACAACTTGATCTACTGGATTAGTATTAAAAGCTTGTGGAACTTCAGTAACTAGTTGTCCAACACTCGTTTCAACTTAAGGGGTGTGAATGACAGTTAATCTATCACTTGAACTAGAGGGTTGAGCTTCATAATGGTCTTTTTTAAAAACTATGTCTTGAAATTGAACACTCATACTGATCAAGTCATTCTTAAGAAATTTTGCATTTCTTGATTCAACAATTCTAGTGCTGTGAGATGGATAATAGGATCTATACCCTTTAGAGCTTTCAGCATATCCAATGAAATACCCACTAATGGTCCTTGGATCTAGCTTTTTCTCTTATGGGTTGTAAATTCTCACTTTAGACGGGCATCCCCAAACGCGTATATGCCTCAAACTTAGTTTCCAACCCTTAAATAACTCAAAAGGTGTCTTTGAGATAGCCTTGGTTGGAACTCGGTTTAATATATACACAGTCATCTTTAGAGCTTTAGTACACAAGAATTGAGGAAGTTTTGTGTTACTCCTCATACTTCCCACCATGTTCATTAACGTTCGGTTTCTTCTTTCTGTCACACCATTCTCATCCAAAGAACCAGGCATAGTGTACTGGGTAACAATCCTATGTTCCTAAAGAAACTTCGCAAATGGACCAGGTACTTGTCCATTCTCAGTGTATCTACCATAGTACTCTCCACCTCTATCTAACCTCACGATTTTAATTAGTTTTCTATATTGATTCTCTATTTCAGCCTTAAAATTTAAAGGCATCCAAAGCTTCGTCCTTCGAACGAAGTAAGTAGAGATACTTATATCGTGAATAATCATCTATGAAGGTGATAAAGTATTTCGGACTATTTGCATCCATATCTGGACAACAAATATATGTATGTATGATTTCTAATAGATTTTTGCTCCTCTTGGCACCTATTTTAGACTTCTTAGTTTGCTTACCCTTAATGCAATTCACGCAAGTCTTAAAATCAACAAAATCCAAAATACTAAGTACCCCTCCATTTACTAATCTCTTAATTCTCTCAATGGAGATGTGTCCTAATCTACGGTGTCATAACATAAAGGATTCTTTATTCACAACACATTGTTTCAACCCAACAGTGACATGCGTCGAATTATAGGCATTATCATTTTGTAACTGAATGGAATAAAGACTATTAGATAATGTACCATAATCAATAACTTCAAATCCATTACATAAAATGAAACCAGAATCTAAAAAATTAAAGGAAAAACCAAAAGGTATAAGTCTTAGTACAGAAATCAAATTTCTAGAGAAATTTAGAACATAAAAGGTCTTTCCCAAACACAAAATAAAGTCACTACTTAAAACTAAACTACAAGTGCCAATGGCTTCCATATATGAACTCGTCTTGCTTCCTGAATAGATGTATTGTTCACTTCCCACCAGCTTCCTCAGGTTTTGCATACCCTGCAAGGTATTTGATGTAACATCCAGTTACCCATGTTAAGACTAAAATAGAATATATGAGAGATTATTAAGAAATTAGAAAGTGTATTTCATGCTCATGCATAATATGACATGCACATACACGTGATTATTGAATTTTGCACATGAAAATAATTGTACGTGCATTCGTTGATATTCCAGGTATAATTGTTATAAATGTGATTTTATTGAGAATTGTGGTTTATTTGTATTGAAAATTTATTTGAAAAGTGTATTTGTTGATTTAGAATTTTTAGAGAATTTTGGGAAAAATTATCGAATATTATTGAATTAGGAAAAAATGCTACTTGGCAAGTAAATTGATGAATGGAGATAGAAATGAGTTAAATGATATTAAAGAATTTTATAGATGACTTTAGAATTTGTGAGAATATGTTATTGAAAATTTTAAAGATAATTGGAATAAAAAGAAGGGAGTTATGGGACTAGTTCAATAAGAGCTAGTTAGTTGGGAAACTAGATAAGGTCTTAGAAATTGGACAAGTGTCCAAGTCTAAAGTCATGTTTCTTTTAAGCTTGAAATACTAAGTTACTGTTGTTTCTTGACTTAGTTCTCTTTTTCATAGCTTCTTCTTTTTCGGATCTTGACTCACTGAACCTTCACCAAAGAAAAACCTTGTTTTCATCTATCCTTTTTGCTACTCCCAATTTTGTTGTCTATTTCTTTTGGCTCAAGAAAAACCTAACCTAAACCACCTTCAAGATGATGTACTTGGTTGCATGAGAGTTAGGGCTTCTTGGAGTTTTTTAAGCTTTTGGAGTTTTATCAAGTAAGTATCTTGTAAATCCTTATGAGTTGTTAGTATATGAGATAAATTTGGTGATTTAGTTATCACTAAATGATCATGTGAAAATAGACAATTTTCATGTTCACAGTGAATATGGTATGAAAATGTGGATTTGTTGATTTTTCGGTTTTGATGATCAATATGTTATAAGGTAGTGTGGAGATGATTTTTGGAGTTGAAAGATCAATGAAAATGTGTATGAAATTGATGTAGAAAAGTTTTGAAGAAAATAGAAGTTAATGCTCTGTTTCTGTACGTGAATAATTTTGAGTGTTTAAAATAAATTTAGACTTAAGAGATAGGTGTGTGGTGATGTATGGAGATGAGAAAGATTGATTAAAAACAAAGTTTGAGGAAGAAATGAAGAGAATGCAGAAATTGAATATACAAAAAAATGAAAGTGAAATAGTGCAGTAAAATGGTGATATGTGTGAATGAATATTTTTCTGTTTTGGATGTTTGTGTTTTAATCTTAGGTTTTGATTTGTTTATGAGTATGTTGAGTTAAATGAGAGTTGAAAATGAAGAAAATGAGAGTAGAATCAAGTTAGAGAAGTTGGTTTAAAAGAAAGAAAAGAAGAAAAAGAAGAAGAAAAATTGCAGAGTTCGGATGGAAGAGGAAGAGGCACGATCGTGCAACCTTCCTCAGAGGTCTCGCGAGTCACGATTATGCTGGAGCATGATCGTGACATCGCTGAAGCATTTGGAGAGTCTGCACGATCGTGACTCCAAAGCTTTATAAAAGGGGAGACTGTTCGAACATCCTTTGATCTTTTGTCCATATCTTCTTCTCCCGACCTCCAAATGACATGGGATTTGAACCAACAGATTTGAAACACATTTTTCTATGTCTCCACAAAAAATTATAACCATATGAAATCATTTGGGAGATACTTAGTGATAAATTTGGGACGAAAATGATGAGGAGTTTTGGAATTTCATAACTGGAGTAGTTTCACTGAACATGCTTCGGTATTTTAACAATATCTTGTCATGTAGTTATTCAAATGGAATTATTATTGATTTGGAGTAAACTAGAGACATAGGCCTACAAATTTTATGAAGAAATAAAATTTTAATTCAGTATTTAAGAATTTAAATTTCTAGATGGAAGTTAAGTATAAGGCACCATTTCAGTATAAGAATAGTCCAAAAATATTTGGAGTATAACTTTCAGAGTACTAAACCAAATTGAATGATCTAATGTCATTAGAAACTTAAGAGATAGTAGAACAATTTTATAGAAGAAAGTATTGCCAAATTACTTCATTGTCATTTTCATATTGATCATGTACAGTAGACCCGAAGGAATGTTTTAGGAAAAATCTAAATTGACGAAATGAGTTATGAATTTCAATTTTATGGTTTTATTAAGGTATAAACCATAAGTATAAATGATACTCATGTGAGTTTGGAAATATGAATGTTTATGTGACGAGAATAATAGAGCTATACCCAGGATTGTCATGAACATGCATTGTGCATATTTCTTATACATAATGTGCATCAATGAATATTTATGAAATTGTGCAAAATTGTGATATGTGTGTGTGTGTGTGTGTATGTGTGTGTTGCATATTATAGAGGAGCAAGTGAAACATCAACATCCAGACGTTGCTGGAACTTCCAGGCATTAGTTTCGGGAGCAACATATGAGTCGACCTGGATGATCTCACTTTCATTATTTGTTATGTTTTAAATTCTGTATTGAATTACTACTGAATGTGAATGTGATTGAGATAATTCTAGAAGTTAATGGTCCGAGGAGATTGACAAATGTGAGAACATAGGAAGTACTCATTGTATGTGAATTGGACTGAAATAAATGATTCTCAACATTTTGTTGAATGCTGGACATCCATCCGATGATTATATGTGAATGTGAATGTGAATGTGGAAAATTGAGCACTAGTGATTGTTTGATAATATGTGAATGTAGTGCATTTCATTACATAAATGCATGAAAGATAAAGGCTGTTGTAATTGGAGTAGCCACCGAAAAAGAGCTTAAAGCTCAGAAATTGAAAAAGAGCTTAAAGCTCAGAATGTGGTAAGAGCCTCTGGCTCACTATGTAAAATGAGTTATGTATCCCCAATATATAAGGGACAGTTATTAATGAGCTCGATATCCATAATGGATACGAGACAGTTATAAGTACTTGGTCACAAAAATAATAATTAAAATTGAGTCTCATGAGCATTGCATATGCATTTGATATGTGTGATTTAAATGATAGAAATAAATAGTTTGAATGATTTCTGATGCGAAAATTGAATTAAGTGAATATGAAGTGTATGTGGTTCAACATGTTAATTAGTGAAATAATGTGAATTACGTGATTACATGAATCGATGTGTTATATGATTGGGTGAACCATCGAGGATGGTCCACTCACTAAGTTCGCAAAACTCAACCCAATATTGCAAAAAAAAATTTCAGCCTCAGGGAGATCTCCAGTTAGACAAAATTGAAGTCTAACCACTGTATACAGATAAAAGATAGAGATCAAGATCAGTTGGCATCTGCATTTGTATTTCATTATTTTGTATTAAAATGTGTATTACTGTACAATGTTTATTTGAATGATTCTATAATGACATTATGACTAAAAGTGTTTTATATCTATAATGGGCCCAAGTGAGTACTGAAATTTTGATGATATGTATATCAATTGTAACTTTGTAAATCGTTTTGAAAATGTTTATAAATAAAATGGGCATTTTGATTGTTAGTTTTCTGAAATATATGTGTGACTCGTGAAAAGGTTTTAATGAGTTTGATTGTTTGACTGTTATAGCATGTCACTCTTGTAGAGTATGTTCTCGAATACCGTCGATGTGTTCGGGAATATGCCCTATGGGAGTGGGTGCTACATTTAAAATATAGATTATAGAACCAGAATCAATCCACCATGTGTTATAATTAGCATTAACCATGGTAGATTCATAACAAACAAATGAAAATGGAATACCTTTCTTTTCAAGCCAGTTCTTAAATTTAGCACAGTCTTTCTTCATGTGTCCCTTCTTTTTGCAGAAGAAACACTTTGAAAGTTTCTTTATATCGGACTGAGGAGAAATTTTGCATTTTCCTTTGTTTTTGGCATCATCCTGTCATTTCTTTCCTGAAATAGTAAAATTCACCCTTTCACCCTCTTCCATCAACAGCCACTCCTCTTCTTGCACACACATGGTCAATAGTTCATTGATCGACCATGTGTCCTTATGTATGTTATAAGAGATTTTGAAAGGACCGTATTGTTGGGGCAGAGTGCACAAAATGTTATGTACTAGGAAAGATTCTAATATGGTAACCTCCAGGGCTTTTAATTGAGTCGCTATGTCCCTAATACGAATGATATGATCACGTATGCCCCTTATGCCAGTGAGCTTCAAGGATGACAACTAAATAATATAATCAAGGTGCTGGTAACGGTCTTATCAGATATGGCGAATTACTTATCAATGGCCTTCAATAGATCTTTGACTTTATTATGTTGTTTGACAGAACTACGAATACCAATAGATATTTTAGTCTTTATGAACATCATGGAGAGGCAATTAGATCTCTCCCATTTTTCATAAAAAGCTACAACATCCGGAGTGTTGGTTTTAGTTATACTCGGTGATTCATCTTTTCTAATAGCATAATCTATATCCATCACAGCCCAAATGAAGTAGAATTCTCTCCTTTCACACTTTATAGTTGTCACCCCTCAATTCAGGAATATCACATTTAATATCAAAATTATTCACAATCTGAGTAACTGCAAGTTCAAACATACATGCTTGTTATATATAAATTGAGACCAATAACAATTCATACTTTACTAATGTAAATCATGCTTTTAATACATGAATCTAGTGACATAAGACTTGCCTATGGGCTAAAGTTCTACTCAGTTAGATTCATCTATAACTTTATAAGAAAACTATTATGTTCCTTTTCTTGATTCTTATAGGTAGATTAAGAAATATAATCCGATATTTCATGATAATTAATCATACAAATATAACAAAATCTGTGGGTAAATTTTATCATATCACGTCTGATTAATTACAATTAACGTTTTAATTTGATCTTAAAACTAAATACATAATTCTAATTAATTTGAGATGCTGTGACTACTCCCAATTAATGAAAATCATATAGACCACTCACATTACCTTAAGCTCAAATAAAGCCTAAACATTTGCATCAAGTAATTAATAATGCAAATAAATCAAATAACAATGCACAAAATTATTTAATCTAATTTTGCATGTATAATGATCATAAATTTATACACACAATTTTCAATTAATCACATATAATTTGTGCAAATAGTTAAACAATTATAACTAGCATGTCAAATTTAATTCCAATATTAGACATACAAATTAAAAATTAATGTTCACAAAATATTAATACAAAAAAATGATTTTATAATTAAAATCACAACAAAAATGGGTTAGGTGCTTGATTAACCTAACAATTACGAAGATTAACAGAATTAATGAATTAACAAATTAGTAATCTAAAAAAAGTGACAAATCATCGTCTTCAACCTCCAGCCAGGTCGGTGTGACTAGGCTCCAACCCGATGGCAACCAGGTGCGCGACAGTCACTGAAAAGTCGAGGATGGCGGTGATGGGATGACGACGACGAGCCGAGGAGTATGAGAAGCCAAAAAGTAAACCATATGGAGTTGCATGGCTAGCAACGTCCAAAGGCTACTGATAGGGTTGAATTTTTATATATTCTCTTATGTAATTACATGTGATTTCAATCCTATTTTAAAGATAAAATGGTCAAATTGTGTTCAATTTGTG
>JAOQMS010000179.1:9792519-9802883 GCA_027563885.1 Erythroxylum longipes
CTCCATCAATTGCTCGTATGACATATTACGAGTTCCCTTCCACCTCTGGCCACCTTGTCGATTTTCTCCAGCCATCATGGGTCGGGTCTTGTTCAGTAACTCCCTTCCCTCCCCTTTTGCATTTGTAGTAGTGTTTCCCACTGGCGCCGATCGTTGGCCGTAGGAGATGCCCATCCGCGGTCCATACCCAGTAGAGGGTACTGCTGGCCTATAACGCGTTTCGCTGGATCGGATAATGCCTTCTCCGATCAGCTCCCTTTCCACCTTACATGTCACCGAAAGCAACCGGGCTCGGGTTGTCGGTTCATGGGTCCGGACACGGTTCCTTATTTCTTCACGAAGTCCTCCCACAAAACAGCTTATAAACCACTCTTCAGGAAAATGAGTGATTTGCGAAGTCACCCTCTCGAACTCTTCGATATACTCATCTACAGACCCACGTTGAACTATTGATTTCAGCTGCTCTATCGGATTCCCCTCATCCTTTTTCCCGTATCGATCGAACAGGGAACGCTTGAAACGTTCCCATGTCATGCATGGCTCCAGCTCACGTAGTTGCTTAAACCAGTAAAACGTAGTTCCTTCCATGCATATTTGCACCATCGGCAACCTTAGTTCGACCGGAATCTCATGGATGGAAAAATAGGACTCAGCTCGTACGACCCATGCAAACGGGTCCTCTCCATGGAACGTCGACTCTACATGTCGCAGCTCTGTATTCCTCCCATGCACGTTCTGTAGCCGTCGGAAGAGTGCGGCCCTCCTGACGGTGAGATTCTGAACCAGGTATGGGTTTCTCCTCTCCCGAAGAAGAAGAGGCGAGATGGGTCAATGCTGGCAAGTCCTCTCCACTGTTCCTCATACTCTGCTTTTCTGAGTTTCTGGCCTTGAGAGTCTGAAACCCTTCTCTAAGCTCTGTCTGTAGTTGGCCCTGGGTCTTTGCTAACGTCTCAACGCTGGCCATGGTACTCAGCTGCGTTCTGAGTTCCTTCAGTGTAGCGTCGTGCAACTTCACCATTGCTTCTTGCGACAAAATCGATGACTCTTGTCTCCTAAGAGACGCTTCTACAACCTCTACCTACAGGGTTCTCTCAATGAAAGCACCAAATTGTTAGGAATCTCAATAGAGATTGTATAATGAAAAGCTAGAGCATGCTCCCCCTCCTGGACAACCCAGGCCAATCTTCCTAACAATGATGATAATAATCTTTGTTTTTACTATTCTCCTATCCAGCCATATTTTCCTCCCCTCATCCTCTCTCCATAGTTGCCTTCTAACAAACTTGCCTACATGGCAGCTGTCACTCCCCCTTTCCCCATTTTGTTTCTACGTACATATGTTTTAATGGGCTTGGTTGGTATGGGCTGAGGAGATGGTGGATTGTTAACAAGTCTATTTTCTTATTTTAAAAAAGAAAAGACTATTGAGCACAAATGACAATGAGGGGTAAAAAAAAATAAAAGCGACTTACTTGGTGATAATGCCTTGCAAGAAACTCGCCACCAACCCTAAGAGAACCAGTACCTGACAAGCACTGGACAGTAGTCACCCTGTTCTCTTGAATGGCTGGGCTGTTGAAAAGCAAGCAAAATATAAAATTGACAATCCAGAAAACTTTGGTTGTTGTAGCAGTTAATCATTTTTTATCCAAATTAATGTCCTAAAATTATTTTCAGTACCACCTTCTCACTAGTTATTCGAAAACTTGCAAGTTCCAACAGTCTCTTTACCTATCAGCACCAAGAATAAGTTTGGCACTCAATTTGTTGAACTCCGCAAGCCCAACAATTGGAAGATACTCTTTGACCCGAGAACTGGAAAATGCAGAACAGTAAAGACATTAACAATTATAAAACAACAAGTGCAACCACAGATAGGAATAGCAATTTAGTAGCTTACGGATCATTAACTAAAATTTGCTCTGCCCGTCTAACAACATTTAGAACCAGAGGCTTCCCTTCCTGTGTCACACCATTAACTTTGCAATTAAATGAATTAATATTGCAGCATAACACTTGCGTAAAGACCATGATCAGAGAATTTAAGCGTGCATACACGTAGACAAATAAACAAGACACAATTAGTGAAAGGATAAAAAGGCAAACCTCAGTTCTGTAAGCACCCACGCCCAAATTCAACTTATTAGGGCTGGTATCCTTGTTATAAGCGACGGTGACCTGTTTGTTTGACAATAAATATAGTGATTAACATGAAAGAATTTGTTAAGCAGAGTGAGAACAACGCATTAAACGAATCCCATTAGTAAGACTAAAATTTATCAAACTATAAGGTCAAAACCAAATACCCAAATCTTTTTATATAAAAGAAATATGCAAGCAAGACTCTGATCCAATGATCTTATAACCAACAACTCATAACTTAAAAACGTAATCTTGCTTAAGCATACATCTTCTTGATGCGTTTGATCACCTAATGGATCAAGCAACTAATTCTTTGTTTGATCAGCTAATGGATCAACTGTATATTTCCAAACAAACAACGTGGGACACCATAAGCACAGAACCTGCTTGTGTATGAGCGCAAATGAAGAGAATAAAGACGAAGAGGAAAAAGAAGAAGAAGAAGAAGAGAGTTACCCCAAGAATAGGATCTTCAGGAGCCCGCACGATATTAGCAAACACAGAGTCAGAATCCATAGCTTAAAGCTCTCTTTCGACCAGATTACTAACGAAGACCTCAAAGATTGATCATATGGAGGTATATATAGTAACTAGTCTGGTGTGATCTCTGTTTTGGCAATTTGGGTTACTGTAAAAATGTTTTTAAGTTACGATGGGCGCCGATGGAGTCAAGACTTGTTTTGTAATCTCTCTCTTGCCAGTGCCGGCCCATTGTTTAAGGTTTGTTTTTCAACTGTCGTCGTTTCAGCATGTGCTTGTCGTTTGGTTTTAATTACATAGGTTTCCCAATCAAACAAGAATTGTATGTTGTGTCTCCACTTTCAATGAAAATGTTACTTGGTTTTGCTGTCTGAAATGCTTGATTAACTAAGAAAATTACAATTACATCCATCGATTCAAGACAATTAAGTGATATAATAATAATATAAAAACAAGTTTTATGAAGAAGAAGAAGAAGTTTTGGTTCGTCGAACGAGCCAAAAGATGTCACTGCTCTGCCTCTGCGCTGTCTTCCTCTGCTTCTCGCCGCTTTGCTGCGCCTGCTTCTGCTTGCCAACACACAACACAACCTTCCTTCTTATTACGATTACGATTACGATTATATAATATAACACCAGTTTTGTTTTCTTTACCTGGAAATGAAAAGTTGGGTTTCGACCTCTGGATAATATTGAGAGGCCATCACGAACAGCCACTGCGTACATACACAACACAAACCATGAAATTTCATATTATTTTTAATTATTTATGTTGCTTGACTCTGTTTTTTTTTTCCGTCAATAAATGTAAATGTAATGTTGATTTACCTAGAGCCGATCGCGAGTCCTCCCCTCTGTCGTTAATGGAGATTTGTTGCAACTTCTCGTTAGCTGAGGAGGATGTGTATTGTGAGCGGGTGTGCAAAAACATGGGCAAATCCTCTGCCTCAAATCCACGCTTCCAGTTCCAGCCCTTTTCTTTCACATTCTCCTCAGAAGATGAAGAACTGGAGTCCCTATACACAAGCGCGTTAGGTCTATATACTATCATGCAGTTGACAGTGCTCATTTTCTGGATGAACACTCCAAAGGGTCTATATATTTGGAATGATTGTGTTATGCTACTGGAGAGAAAAAGGATGCTAGGGAATTGTACCTCCTCGCATCTTCATTTGATATATCAAATTGCAGGATTGCTGCTCAAAAAGAAAATAAAATAAACAAACTCTTGTTGAATAAGTAGATTTCTGTACTTCGACACACCAAATCCAGACAGATATAAGCCTCAATAAACATAGATAGAACGAGGAAAAGAAGGGTGGGAGTGCTTACGGGTTGATAAATATCTGCGGTGAACTTTAGGCAAGCTAGAGTTCCACCTTACTCTTGCTAGAGCAAGCTGGTGAGCGTATCCTTGGCATGTCATAAGTCTCTAATTTGGAAAGACAATATTAAGCTTGATGAGTTAATAAATAAACGTATAAAAAACACAGCCATTGGAGTCTTGTCAAGGTCGTGAGTTTTGAAGTGGGTATATACTAACTTGTTTAAGGCAATTGATGCTATGCTCAGCTTCAGAGAATGCGTTAGTCTTGGAAATGCTAGAATTTAGATTAGATGATACACATCCCACATGATCAACAACAGTCACCACAGCCCGACAAATGTACTTCTTCGTGGTTTCCAAAACTCTGCAAAAATATATTTTGTCATAAGATTGGAAAGACCCTTAAATGGATTTAGTCTTTCAAAGTAAAACTTAAGAGAGATGGATGATGGGGCACTCACAGTTTCTTTTCTTTGGCATTCAGGAAAGACTTTTCACAGTAGTCAGCTGCATGATGGAGTTGGGAACGTAGCTCTTTGAGTTCCTTCAATTATTAACAGAAGAATAAATATTACAGTAAGTCGTATAAGCTAGTGAAAACGAAATAAAGTGGGGGGAAAGACGAGGACTTGGAGAGACTTGTCAAAGCGAGTGGCATCTGCGGATTCACTTTCTGAATTCTGATGGCCAGATGTTTTAGACACAGCTTGCATTCTTTTGGTTTCTCCTGGAAGCGAAAATAGAGGGATTGAAGAACGAAGATAGACTTGTAGATAAAAATTTTATTTTGAAGTCATTCATGCAACGCAAACTCACCTCAGGTTCAGTGTTTTTAACAGTTGAAACCAAAAAGAGCAAAAGACAGTAAAAGACAAGGGAACTGGAGGGCTCGTGAAACCACCATTATCTTGACTCAGAGAATGAAAGGTCATAACAAGTGAGATATTTGAGAAATTAAGGCATTAAAAAGATGCACAGAAGGTGACAAAATAAGACTGCAGACCCGTGATCTTATGTTTCCTTTTTTTTCTTTTCCTTTTCTCCAAACAAAACAGATGCAGACACTGATTTTCCTCTCAAAGATTTTATTAATATTGATCGTGCACATTGAATGAGATAAACGCAAATTTTACTGCATTTTCTTTTCCATTTAAATTTTCCAAAAAAAAACAGTTTCTTTGAAATAAAATGTTAAAGGAAGGTTAAGTGATAGACCTTGTTATAACTCTCGCAAAACCAAAAACCTTGTAATTTATAAATTACGTTGTGTTTTTTAATTTCTGTGCGATATAGTCATTGTCATCATCATGCCTATATTTAAATAACCTTGCCACTGTTGTTATATTAAACAAGTATTTTTGGCATTACTTGGTCCCCAAAACACTCCTGTTATTTGGTAATAATCATTTTTTCTGAAATTGATCTTATTGCCACATACAATCTTTTCCAATAAAACCCTTTAATCATTTGCAAATTATAACCAAGGTTCACATATTAACATTTAATCTTGCAAAAGTTAGGGTGATTGTTAACATGATTAACATTTAATTTTAACGGAGATGAAACAAAATCTAGCTAGCATATACAACATTATGAAGTTTAGTATGTTCTGTGATTCAGGAAAGAACCATATCGTGGTTTATTATTTATATCTGAAAATCAATAACACAGTCACCAAGCTTTTCTGCTGCCTTAATTTCCTTCAGGACTTTGCCTATGTGATGATCTGAAAACCCAGATGAAGATAGAATGTTTATCAGATTCTTATGCACTACTTGCTTAGGCGAATTTTTTGAACTATTGTGCTTCCCATGTTTCAAAGGTTCGGCTTTGATCTGAACTCTAGCGTCTGTCATCTCCCTAGCTTTCATATTCCCTGCAACAACATAACATACTGATTTAATCAAGTCAACAATTTAGATGCAAACTGATGTGAATACAACCTGCTAAGTTGCAAGAACACAATTATGAAGGCATTAGGGCCTGGTAGAGGGAAAACTAAGAAATAAACAGGTCCTATGAGAAGGGTGTCTACTGTCTACCACTAGGCCCCACACCATTCCTTAGGGCAAGGATATGTATTGCCAACCATCAGTAGTTCTATATCTGTTGTTTCATAGTAATCTCCGTCCAAATGAGAATAGAATATGCAAGTCGAAGATAAGCCTTCTTTTCCCTCTCCGGTTCAAAACCCCAGGCACTTGAAGTTTACTTTCATTAGGTGATTTTGTTGCCTTTGTCAAAATCCCAAATGCCTCCATCCATTCATTCTTCATACATAGAATATTAATTAATTTGAAATGAACTAGCAGATTCATGTTTGCCGTTTCAGAAACCAAACTTACCACCTGGAAAATGATAAACGCTTAAGCTAGACCTTTAAAAGGCAGAAGAATTAGTTTTGCTGGAGAATGGAGATAATGTGTACTAACAATATTTGACCCAGTGTTCTAAATATGGACAGGGCAGCTGGAAACTTATCTCATTTGATCCCATCTCTACCTCAAATACTTCCATACGAAATTATGGTCTAAAATGTAGTTCAATCTTCATCTCCCTCAAGACTACTGAAGCCAATCTAGTGCGATCCTTATTCCTCCCAAATCTACTGAAGCATTCAAACAAGGGAATAGGACTAAACACTGACTAGAAACAGAAAGCTGTAAAATGCTACATGAAGGAGAGAACTGATAATAAAAAGCCAGACCCCTTACCAAACTCTACTAAAGGCATATTTCTTGTTCTATACAAAGGATTGTTAAAGATACAAAATTAACCAGTCTGTGAATCCGGGCATGACAAGCTGCATCCCATTTGCAATTTCTTTCCATTTTTATCCTAAGTTTTGTTTTAAGATTTTACAGAACACTAAGACAAGGTACATTTACATTATAATTGTCAAGCGTGACCTTATTAGGAGAACTGGATTCAGAGAATTTTGAATTTACAAACTCACATAATAACTTCCATACTGCCTATCCTAATGCTTTGAGCTTAAGAAGCATTGACTGACTGGCGAAATATTACCTTCAGGCTTTCTTGTGATAGAATCTTGCCTTAAAAGAGATGACATGCCACGTCTAAGGCATAACCATGTCCTCTCCTCTTCATTATCGTGTTCTGACATAATTGGAACATGCCAGTGACCTTCCTCCGATTCCTGTCCATTGTTTTCCAAGTTTAGCATAGCTCCTAAATTGTCATTAACACATAGGTAAAATTCAAAAACACGTACACCAACACTTTTTATTAATATTTCACATTAAGCTGGAAACAAATCAAGGGAGAAGCTGTTCAAAGTATCACCTGAATTACAGCAGACCAAGGCAGAGGCATGTGAAAAACTGGGCCAGAGTTGGAAAAACTGAAACGTACCTTCCATAACCAACAAAACAGATGTTTTATTATGATAGATCGGATTCAAGATAGCTTTTGAACAAGATATCTTACTTCTTATGTCAGTAAATCTTGCAGAAGAAGACAAATCATATCATGATAATTGAGTCAGGAAGAGACTAACTCACTTGGTGCCTTTCTTTCCATTTTGGAAAGTAGTCATTTCCTAGAAGTAGAAATGTATGGTCTCTCATCTCATCGTTGGTCACTATTAAACATTTGAATTTTATAGCTGCATATAACCAGTACCTGAACCATAGGTTACTACCATAGGCTTTGAATGCTTTTGCATCATTTTATAAAAATTTACTGATGCCGCAAAAAGCGATGGAACTGGATAATTAACTTTGAAACACAAAGATACATGCAATATCATTCTCACCAATCATCATTTGATCCGGTAGGTGTCGCATATAGTGCATCAGCATTTCTCCACTTCTCAATCAGTGCCTTATTTACAGGCACACGCATTTTGGGTGAAGCAATGCGCTTATTGTGCAAAATAATGAGCGGCCATCCTTTGGAAGGCAGTTTTTGGCGTATTCCATTGACAACAGTATTGATCTACAGAATAAGCCATGCAAGAACCATGTTAAGAAACATGAAAGGTAAAAAAATAACCTAAATTTGTTTATTTCAGCACTTTCAGCACAATTCATATACCTTAGAGGGTAAAAATCTTCTCTGGTCCAAAAGACCCACGTTAGCTGCATCCACCACTGCTTCAAAGGGTCCATAATAGTCAAGCCATTTCTGCAAACAAATCACTAGGCTTCAACCCTCTCATCAAATTCTCACATAATTCTACAAGTAATATCAAGAAAATTCCATACTTGAAAATTTTCAAAACTTGAATCCCTATCTCTCCTTATGGCTAAAGAAGCAACTGAGTCAGCAAAGTTCTCTGTTTCTATAGGATTTAGGTCAACTGCAACCAATTTCTCCCCACAGCAGTTGCAAAATCCATCTTGTGCAATATATGTATATGAAACGGACCACCTACCCTTACCCAGCCAACCCTGCCCGTGCCATCCTCCACCTCCATTTTCAGTTGCTTCTTTAACAAGTCTCCTGTCCCACTTTCGTTTCCCCACTCTTGAAGCTGCCTCACTCTTAAACCATCTAACTATTGTCCCTGCAGTAGAGGGTGAAACTTTACCTACATATGTTCTAAGTTTATGCAACAAATAGTAAACCTTGTCAGCTTTACCAGCTTCTATACTAACTTTTAAGAGTGCCTCCAGCTCAGGCTCTTCAGGATAAAAATCATGTTCCAACATGTGTTCTTCTACAGAAAATGCTTTAGCAATATCTCCACTACTGCAAAAAGCAGTTAGAGCAGGACCATAGGACCTCAATTTAGGTTTTATGCCCAAACTTTTCATTTTCTTCACCATATCAAAGGCCATGTCACCATTACCAGTTGACATTGCCATCCTAGCAACAGCCGTCAATATTGCTTCATTCATCGGGACATTATCCATACACATCCTCTCATAGATTTCAAAACCCCTCTGAAGCGCATAGTTCTTGATATCTTCACTTACACAAATCAAGTTATCATTTCCGGTGCCTCTCTGCCTGTCCTGCTTAAATATACTTAAACCATCTTGAGATTGTGATTGTGGGTTACTAGACTCACTAGAATACTGGGTCGAGTGCTGCTGTTCATTCGGATTACTGTGTACACCATTACAATTGACACTAGAATTGAACTCCATCTTATCACTATCAATCGATTCCATCCTACTATTGGAAACTTGAATATTAGAGGTGTTAGCATCAGAACTCGTATCACTAGAATTTGAAATCTTAGCATCAGAAACCCTGTTAGAGACTGCATGCAAAGTTCTACTAACACTGCCACTTTTAGCTGGTTGGACAAAACCCACTGCAGCTGAGGAGCAAAGATACAATAGCACAGTGTAATGGTATTGTCCTAACTTAATCCCTTCTCTCTGAGCTAAATCATACAACTTAATTGCACCCAAGACATGTCCTCTTTTTGAGCACATATCCAAGCTGGCACGTAAAGGAAGATTTTTTGAATCAGAGTCCTCTTCCTTAGACCCCTTTTCAATTTTCACCTTAAAGCCATCACCTTTCTGCTTGGTTTTCTTCTCCTTCATTGCGGCACCGTTAAGTAATTGGCTGTCTTTAATTTGCTCAAATTCTGTAACTTCACTTCCATCCCGGGAACCCCTAGGTGAACTAACAGAACGCATTTTCCTCCTTTTACGACAAGTTAGGTCCCGTCCTATATTTCCTTTCTTGATGATCATGTTTTCTGTCTTTTCCTCTACGGCTGGACTCACAAACTTCCTCGTGGACTGTTTCCTTGTCCTTTCACCTTCAGAACTTAAGGAAGATAACCCAGAACCAGTTTTTCTTTCACTTTTCGAATTCGTCGTCATTGCTGGAGTTAGGTGGTCCGTCGGGGACAAATGTGCACGTGTGCTGCTAGCATGAGCTACAACCGAGGAAAAAGGTTTGTGCTTTGGAGGAGAGGAAACAAAAAGATGAAAGAAACAGGGGAATTGAGCAGTATTAAGAAGAGGTGAAGGACACTTACTAAGAGGAGGTGAGGGGAGGCTCTTTTGGTGCAGAATGTTGAAGGTAAAGAAAGCCATGTGTGGCCGTTAAGAGCCTCTTAGCAATATTTACATCGCAATCCACGGAGGTCGTTAAGTGCCTGGATTATTGGCATTTGCATCATTAATCTACTTGTAAAGCCATTATTAGACATTGGTGGACCAGGACTAGTAAATTACTTGGGAGTGTTTGTTTAGTGGGTATAAAAAAATAGCAATGAGTATGGAACAAAAGATTGAGTTTGGTAAGAGGATATGATTATACGGTTATTACTTTGATTACTCACTTTTGGGTAATACCTCATTCCACTCCTAATTTAGATAAATGGGTATCATTATTATAGAAGAATGAGTTAATTAATTATATTATAATTAATTAATTAAAATATAATTAATATTTAATTAAATACAATATAATTAATTAAAATA
>JAOQMS010000179.1:9804003-9845166 GCA_027563885.1 Erythroxylum longipes
ATACAAACAATTAAAGAATATTTTTTATATTTTTTATTTTCATTAATAAAAATTTTATTAAAATTTTTTATTTTGTTATTAATATATAAGATTTTTATTAATAATATAAAAATATTATTATTAAAGTAAGGAGAAATAATATAAAATTATTATTAATTATATACAAAGAAGTTAGGGTTAAAAGAAATAATTAATATTAGAAAAATTATTGAGGGCATATTAGATAGTATGTATTTATTAGTTTACGCTCCATCCTAAAGCCTCCAAATCGAAAGTTTATTATTTTCACTGTTTAAGCTAGAATAGAACGTAACATGAAACTTTTATCCTATTCCATTTCATTCCATTATGAAAACCTCAACCAAATGATAGAAATGCATTACATTACATTTTGTTTCATTTGTAAACCTGCAACTAAACAGACTCTTAGTATTTAACCGTACCTTTGAGGGCGATGTGAAAAAGTTTAATATTGTTAAGTAATAAAATTATTGCCCTTCTGATATTCCTAAAAAAGGGCATTTTTATCACTCAATTAACATATTTCTTAATCTCCATTGCAACTTTAATTTTAAAAGTAAAGCCAACGATTCAATAAGAGAATGCTCCAAAGATAATCTCTGCTTGCTTGAAGAAGGGTTTTGTCCAGAATTCAGGGAGGAGATAACAAACAGCTACAATGAACAAAACCAAAAAGGGTTTATAGCTCTACTGCACGTTGCTAGTGGCTATATGATAATCCCCAGCATCAGTATCAATATCTAAGAAATGAAAATTGGATCATATTAAACGTCAACATCAACTTCATGCTCTCCTCCAGAAAGTTTAAAACTGTCATAAAGGCATTGAGATACCTGCAATATAGACATTCCACGTAAAGAACTAATCAACAATCTAATTCAAATAAGAAATATGCATAACCAAGCATGATAAACAGAACAACTTCGTGAGCAATAGTTTGAAGTGTTATGATTGATATCTCCATCACTTTCCTACAAAGTGGTGGCAGCAAGAAGCAAAATATGCCACTTTCCATTCTCTAAAGCCACTAAATTACCCACTCCATTAAAGGTGCCCTTATTATTAAGCCACCAAACTTTCATACAAGACACAAGTCACTTCATATCCATATAGGCTTCATAGCCTTGGCCAACTGGTGCAAAGAAAAGTACAGTAAAATCCATTATACATATATTAACCCAAAAAAGATCAAAGAACTTGGCACTTCAATGTGTGAAGATTACAACTTCATCGAATTGTTCAAATTTACAGATCATGATATTAGGAATAAAACACAGCCCAAATCTTTATGTTTAGATCAAATTTCTCAATTCCAATCTGTTAAAACATCAAATATTCTTGACAACTGAATTACAACTCCAAAAGGACTATTCAGGAAGAATCGCAGCAACTCCCCAATCCTAACGAAGTTGTTCCTCCGGAATCCAATGAACACAATCAATATAATACTATCCCCACAATTATTCGTTAGCATAAAAAGACATGCATGTTCAGTATCCTTAAGCATAATGGTTCTGATATGAGACTAGTTAGCATGTTCAGTATCCTTAGGCATAGTGGTTCTGATATGAGACTAGTTAACTAACTCAATAACTAAATACAACTCGTTAATTATTTAGTTTTCACTATAGGTATTTAATAAATTTCTTTATAAATGAATTTGTAATCAAACATAATATTTTTGCGAGCAAAATATATGAACCTCCCATTTGATTTTGTTCATTCTATACAATATACTTATTGTATAAAATTATTTAAAATACATTTTAGGGTATTAGATCCAGATATTTTAATATGATTCGCTATCAGATAAGAGCAATCATACAGACTTTATCATGTGTTTACTAGTCTGTCACATAACATTCTTTATTAAAATACAAAAATTCAACAAAAAGTCTCTTTTACCATGTTTGACACTGCAAAGTACTTTTAAATTTAGAATAATAAGAATATTTTAAAAAATGAGTAAGCTAAAACAGAGATTCATATCATTTACCTTATTTTTATACTTAAACTCTATAACAAACCCATATTGCAATATTACAAACAAAGCTGAGCAGCCTGAACAAAGTAGGTTACGATGATGGTAGTGATGACCAAGTCTCCTCGAGCTGCTGCTAACCAAGTCATAAATCTTTACAACGTACTGAGATTTTAGGATCATAAAGAATTTAATGATGTAACAAAAACTGAAGTTCCAATGATATAACTAGTTTAAAAGTCATATGGCAACAAATCGGTTCTTAAAATCTCTCTACGATGACCTCCCAAATGTTTCCAAATCCTCCATCTTTCTTAAGGATCTCAATCCCTGGAGACTAGTCAAACATAATCCTCTGTTTTAACCCAACTAGAGAAACGTTACGGACATGGCATCTTCACTAATGGACAGGAAATGATTAACGCCTACTTGTAGCTACAACTGAAGACAATGCACAATGTATCCGATCGATCATATGGACCAGTACGTTGTGTAGCGCACAAACAATATGTACAAGCATTTCTTGAGTTAGCAAAATAAACAAACAGTTGGTGTGCGTAATGTTAGATGCATGCTTAACAGAAAAAATACGTAGTTTAGAAACCACCTTGAGGCACTAAAGCCCAGCTATCGGACTCATTGGACAAGCTTGATATCAACCTCGACAAAGCTATTGCACTGTGCAATGGCATCATCGATCCCACACAGCTCAGCTGCAGAGGTAATCTATGAACCAAAACAAAAATTGAACAGCCAAAGTAAAAGCATACCCAGTTAAAGTATTATAGAGAAAATGTAACCAAGGAGCGGGTAAAAGCAAAAGGAGTGGAAAAAACAAAAGAGACCTTGAAGAGCGAGAGAGACGCCTGGAAGAGACTGAGACCAGGAGAGGAGTGGAGGACTGGAGCGAAGAGATGGATTTGTTGTTGAACTTGAGAGCAATGGGCTGTAACCGAGACGATAACCGGGAAACAAACTTCGAGGTCGACATTCTAGGTGGGTTTTACTTTTTAGCGGTCTTTTGTGTACTTCAGTCTTCGCAGCTCAGCTGCCGTTGGGGTGAAGAAGAAAACCAGAAAGATCTGAGGGTAGTTTGGGTATTGGACCCGGTTTTATCTTTCTTTCTCCCCGGTTCACTCTCTATAACTAAAATAAAAATAAGTAATTTTGATATAAGAAACGTAAAATTATGGATTAATTATTTTAAAATTTTGTTTAATTTTACAATTTTAAAAAATTAATAAAAATATTTAAACTTTAAATTTTTTTTAAAAATAATCTATTATTAGTCGTTTTATTAACGAAATTAACATGATAAGAAAGGTTAACTCTCCCCTATTTTCCTTCCTCTTTTTTATTGTAGTTGTTAGCTTACGTTTTTTTAAAAAAAGTCAATTTTGTCCCTAAATTTTATATCAAATAATAATTTTAATTTTAATATTTCAAAAAAACACTTAAGCACGTAACTTTTAAAAAATGTTAAAATTTAATCTTATTATAACAAAATTAATGACAACTTGATAACACCGTACGTTAAGCATCTATTAAGTGTCAGGTTAAATATTAACTTAACTCTTTTTAATTTTTTTATTTAATTTGCGAGTCTGATAAGTGAGACATTTTTTAAAAAAAATTAAAAATTCTTTATTTTATATTTGTAGAGCTACAAAACAAGCTTGATCTTTCGAGAGAAACTAACACATATATTTATGATCTTCATCATGCAAAAAAAGAGTTGTACACGGCCCGATTCGAGCTTCTCCTCCAGTTAGTGTATGGTCTAATTTGACACGTTCAATGCTCTGCAAATCATCCAAAAGAATTACACAATGCTTTCTAACATCCTCTGCACTCTCCTTGCCACCAACCGAGTATCGATCTAAGTCTTCTTCATCAACAACCACAAGAGTCATCTCAAACTACTTGTTCTCTTCACAGCTCCATCTTCACAAAAATCATCCATGTCAACAACACCAGTGATCAGAAAAAAAAAAATTTATTGAATCTTAGATAAGTGTCATCTTAGATTATAATATTCACCAAGCAAGTGTAAGAATATTTTCCAGCCAGTTGATTTTCCTAACTAGATTATAACCCTCCTGAGTTTTGGGGGGCTATGTGAGCTATGTTTGTTAGTGAACCGTACAAATTCTCTTTTTATTTGGCTTTGCTTTTTTTCAGATCGTGTAAACAAACATCAAGATGGATTAGAAATAAACCGATAAAACCCAAGTTAGTTAGGCATAAAATCTCTTTATCTTGTGGACTAAATCCGAAAACCAATAATCAGATGGGGATAAACTGAATACTTTATCAACCATATATTGCATGAACCAAAATCTTATTGCACCCCAGGATATGCACTGTGACGTCAAGCACTGCTTACGGTCTAACAAGATTTTCATCATTTTTTGAGTGTGATCATGTCGTGACATTATAAATATAGGTTGGAAATGGAAGGAAACTTCGTCAAATGAAATGACAATCAAATATCCCGTCTAAAACCTGTGGACTCTTTTTAATTCTTGAAGATCAAGATAGTGACAAAGCAAACATAATAAAAGATAAGATTCTGTTAAGGTTTAAAACAATAAGAGCTTGTCTGATAATAGAAATCAGTTAACCGACAAAAGTGTGTCAAATGGTAGGAGTCTGTCAAACAATAAATCATGCCAAAATAATTTAAAATAAAAGATGCCTGTTAAAACTGGAAAAAAAAACTTTTGCAAGTTTAAAACAAAAGAAGCACTTTGCTCAAATGAACACATACACAATATAATGAGAAAATTTAAAAGTTAAAGAGATAAAGAGAGGAATGTCACAATTTATTTATACTAGTTCGACTCATAACCCAAGTCGACGTCCAGTCTCTAAGTATCCAACTTGAGTGTTTCACTTAAATCTCAAGTAGTAATTTGACGAGCCTCTTCAAGCTTACAAGTGCATAATTTTTAAGATTCTTCAACCTTCTAAACTAGCAGTATTTAGCTAGTCTTAAGAAGCTCAAGAGTACATATTTTTCAAAGTTCTCTGACCTTCCAAACTAGTAGTATTTACCTAGCCTCTACAATGAAAAAGTGATTTTCTTGATATGAACTTCAATGATTTCTCTCAAAAAGAATTTTCACTTTCAAAGCATAAGAGATTTGATAACAATATGACTTTCAAGAGTATTAATATTATTGATGTATTTCAAAGGTCTGGCGTATGTCCCCCATTCGCAAATATAGTGACTTTCCGTAAATAGACATCTTCTTTAATTAGTCGTTGCTTTTCTTATATCTTGAATTGACTTTAAATCTTCAATATCATATTTAATAAAATCTTCTAGTATTCAGATGTTAAGACAAATGATGAGCTGATTGTGATTTGTAAGATCCTTTTAAATATTGTGGAATCATTTCTAATAAACCAAGTAAGTTCATAAGGAAGATTTCTGCAATAAAAGAATAATTTATCATATAATTTTATTTTATTTTGAAAATTATATTTATACAAATATAAGAAAATAAATCTAATTTAAATTTTGAAATATTGTAATGTCATCCTCAAAATCATTAATAACGAACCTGGAGCGAATAAGAGTTGCTACCAACCTACGAGTTCATAAGAGATGCAGTCTTGTCAACCCCTTAATATAATCTTCTTGATTAGCTCCCTAACACCTTCTAAACAATATTTTGTTTCAAAAGATTACACCTGCTTATGATATAATTACCCTTCTTAGTCTTTGACTCGAAGTGGGAATCATAATTTGCGTTATGTAATACATAACGGTAGCTTAGTTATGTACCCCATATCGAACGTAAAAGGACAAAAAATAGAGAAATGTGAAAATACCTGTTTTTCGATTCTGAAACTTCAACCGAGCTTTCTGAAGCCGAACTGAGCCTGAATCTACCACTGTCTTTATAGGAAACGATCTCTGGGACGTGAGTAAGGTCTTTCTACAATTTTCTCAAAACACGAGCTCTTTTAACGGGTCATAAATTCCTTATGTTCATGATTGATATGAGCAACTGCATGAGACCATAACCTATTTATATAGCTTCCATATTGGGCTTCTCCATCACAAGGTCGATATGGACTAGGCCCATACTAAAAGGGATCCATTTTCTACCCAAACTTCGACCCATTAATTTAGATCATTTATTGGGCCACTTTATTATCTTTATCTGGATCAAATTATGTAACTTAATCAATAATTTATTTAAAACCAAATAGTGCAATTAAATATTGTCCACTCAATGGGAAATTGACAAAATTACCCTTAGGGGAAAATTTGTCTAACATTCTCCCCCTTGGATAATACTTAATTGCAGTTTTGACTCTAGTTTTAAAAACAGTTTAAAAACTCGGTTAAACTATGCTACTGTATTGGTAGACTAAGTTTAAAAACAAAATATTTGATCCAAAAATAATAAAAGTCCAACATTCTGTCCTACAAGACTTTCCAGACCAAAAAGTATCAAATGCATGTGTCATGTGTGACACAGATCCAATACAATCACATATACCTAATACCTCACTAACATGAATGGGAAAATGGAGTATAGTAGACTACGACGATACCTTTATGATCTAATATGTATCATTTTTATCTATAGGTCTCAATTTTTCCAGCTTTATGCTAAATTGCATTGTTAAACTACATAAGAGAAATCTCGTTTGCTCTTACCAAATGTTAAACAGCATTAGAGAAAACTTGTTTCCTCTCACCATATGTTAAACAACATTAGAGAAAACCTTTATGTTCTCTAACCGAATGCTAAGCTGCATTAGAGAACCTTTATGGGATTAAAACTTCTATCCCCTATGTCATGTGAAACTTTAAGGATATATCTGTATAAAACTGTATGTGTCTAATGACATAGGCTCTAGGTCAATCTTTATATATGCCCAATGACCTTTAAAATGCTTAAGATTAACACAAATCTTAAGGCTTCCATATGTGTTATGATAATGTATGACAACATATATTACTGAGGATAACCGATGATCATCTTTATTGATGAACCATCATACCGTCATAATACATCGAAGTGTACAAATGTACATGGAGCAAACATATCGATCTTTAAACTAACAGTGTCTAAGGACTTCAAAACACCCATACTGTATACTTGTATTCAAACACAAGTGGGTAAAGTCCTTTAGTTAAAGAATCGACTCATAGTTCTTCGGTCCTTAAATGCTCCAAACCTTAACATCACCTTTTAGTGTCAACTATTTTATGATCAAAATTTTGATCTCAAAATGCTAAGACCCTGTGATATTCAATATTGTTGTTAAACAACACAGAAGCTTGATTATCACATTGCAACTGAATGGTTCTAGCCACCGAATCAACCAGAGACAACTCAGAAATTAAATTTCTGAGTTAAACCATCTGCGAAGTAGCCTTATAACATGCACTTTGTATGCATGGTCGAGGAAGTCAACCGTGTCTACTTGACACACTTTTCCACGACATTATGCCATCTGTTAACTCAAACTGTAACCTTAAGTGAACTTTTGATCATCCGGACACATAGCTAAATTTGAATCTTGATTCCTTATGAGGTTTAGTCTGTTGAATTTTCTATATGTCAACATATAATCCTTGATTCCCTTTAATTATCTTAATACTTGCTTGATTGCATCTTAATGGTCTACATCTGGATTGACCAGATTATGACAAATAGTCAAACAGTAAATGCAATGCCCTTTCCAGTACATAACCGAGCATACATTAGGCTATCAACCTTACTAGAATACAAAAAATTCCTCATAACCTCTCTCTTTACTTTATTCTTTGGTCACTGTGCCAAAGATTATCTCTCACTATAAGATATAAGTGCTACGACAGGTTTACAGTTAATCGTATTAAACCTTTGTAACATATACTCAATGTATGCACTATGTGAGAGGTATAATGAGTGTTAAGATCTGTCCTGGTGAATCTAAATACTTAAGACAAAATATGTTAAATCAAGGCCTTTATGTCAAAGTTCTTAACCAAAAGTTGCTTAACCTTATACAACATGGTTAAGTAATTTGACATAAGTAATATATCATCCTTATGCAGTAATAGGAAGATAATTTTGCTCCCCCTGATCTCATAGTATAAGCATCTTTTTAACTTTGTTTCCCATGAAGCTGAAAGAAGTAACAACCTCATCAACTATAAGGTATCTCTTTCAGGATGTTTGATGTAAATCATATGTTGATCTACATAACACGCAAACCATGTCAGTTTCATCTAGATCCTGAAATCCTTCAGGTTGTACCATATAGACCACTTTATAAAGGTCTTTATTCAGGAAAGCAGTTTTGACAACTATCTGATGTAACTCTTCATCATCATGAGCTACAATTGCCATAATCACTCAAAATGTATCCTATGAGGATACAAGAGAAAATCAATATTTCTCCCTAAATGAACCA
The DNA here is from genome assembly GCA_027563885.1 of Erythroxylum longipes. Classification (NCBI taxonomy): domain Eukaryota; kingdom Viridiplantae; phylum Streptophyta; class Magnoliopsida; order Malpighiales; family Erythroxylaceae; genus Erythroxylum; species Erythroxylum longipes. The sequence goes on from JAOQMS010000179.1 coordinate 9,812,432, forward strand.
TCAGGCAATTGAGCTAGTCCATAAACCGATGAACTTTATCCTGAAGTCCTTAAGGTCTTAAACTTCATTTACAACTGACAGTTTTACAGTTCTGCTGTAAAATCAACTAGCTCCTTAACTTTATTATGCTTCATAGCTTACATCTCATCAGTCATTACAACCCACCATAATTCTGCTGCGAGTACAAAAATAACTTATGTAAAAGTAACCAAATTCTCAATATGTCTAATATCATAATCTTATTAACCTAATAGCTTATGATACTAGATGGGATAATAGGTCATCTCACTCTGGCAGATTTACAAAACTGCATTAGATCTTGTACTCCCAGGAACCTCTGTGTACAGGTATGGGTTCTTGTTCCTGTACAAGCATAATACAAATACTTAAATCCACCGGATCTAACTGTATGAGTGGCAGATACATAATAACTGTAGTATCCATCCTGTTATCATCCTAAGGGTCAAGGGGTCTACTACCATCATAAGCATCATATTCCAGAAACTTAACTATTTGTGATTCTACTATTATAGTCCCTCCTTCTCTACAGTAAAATAAGTAGCATCTTGAGTGGTTAGGATATCTTACTAAACAGCAATGAATAACATGAGCATGCAATTTTTCTTTATAAGGATTATACCACCTCAGTAAGGTAGCCCTATACACAAATGTGTGTAAGGCTAGGTTTTCACACTTCTAGATAATTTGATAGATTGGTCTTGTTCTGCATTAACTTTTACAAGTCCTTTAGGGTGCGATTATGCTTTTCGACAATACACCATTTTGCTCAAGACTACCCCGTATAGTGAATCAAGTTACTATCCCAACCGATTCCATATAACTGGCAAACAGACCTTTTAAAGTCTTGAAACACCATGTTTGCCATGATATTCTCCTCCATGGTCAAATCTGACATTCTGAATGAATTTTTTCAATTGGTTCCAACCTTTAGTCTTTAAGCAAGAACTCATAACTTTAATGGGAATAACCATGGAAAATGTCATAATACTTTTGGAATTGCACAATGCAACCGTATAAGGTCTCTGATATCTTTATGTATCAGAATCAATAAGTCAGAAGTATAACTTAACTTCAATATCCTTATTAGTCAACTTACTCCTGCAATAGTCAACACATGTTCCCAGATCATCATAATCTAGAATTGAGAGAATGCTTTCCTTAATCAATCTCTCAAATCTAGCTTCGGAAATATGGCTTAAACTTTTATGTCACACTATGTATGGCTTTTCATTCATCAGGGTCCTTCATTTCATGACTTGTTCAGCTAGATACGAAAAAGCGTATATCTAATTTGGGGTTAAACACATTCTATACAAACTATATGACAAAAAAGTCGTACCATTATGTTTTGCATTAAATACAATTGTATAACAGAAGTATTAAATACAAAATGCCAACTTTCTTTTTCCAAAATTGATCTAAAGATCATATACAAAATGTGTCGTGTAAAACCCTAAATGAACCTTGCTACAAGATTCAGTACATACATCTCCTATAGATATTACTTCCATTTCTTCATTGCTGTCAATCATCAATTCCTCATTTTTCTTTATTTGGCTTTATCCTGGATATGAACCTATACATTGTGGAAGTATCTTAATCAAACACTCCACTATATAGCCACAAAGTACTTAATGCGATTATCGCAAATCAAATTCATAAATTGACAAGCCAAGAAGTCATCTGATAGCCACAGTTTTTCCTTCTAGGCCTTATACTACTGGCTTCTTTATGTCCCTAGGACCTTCACCAGCACTGGATTAACCAGCATCAGCATGTGGAGAAGATTCAATCTTTCTACCTTTAATCTTAGTGTGCTTCATCTTTACCTTCCCTTTAGTTGCATTGAGGACTATAGGAGTAAAAAGCTTGAGTTTTCCTCCTTAGCAACATAACTGGCAATCAAAGTATTGAAGTCTCATTCCTCATCTTACACATAATATGTCTTCACTAGATTACTTAACTCTGAAGGGAGTGTATTCAGAGTCTGGTGAATTATGAAGATATTGGTAAGAGGAATGTGCAACATCTTCAATCTACTGTGAAGATGAATCATTATTGATATGTGCTCCTTACTCCCCCTTTTTTTGTACACTTTATGGAGAATAATTCTTTATTCAAGGCACTTGTCTCAACAGTAGATGAGACTGAGTACCTCTAGGAGACATTTCCAAGAAACTACTGTGTTATGTCTGTGCCCGAAAGTTCACTAAGCAGATGGTTAGGTACGAATCTCTTAATGGTTATCAAATATAATCTGTCAGACCAATCCTAGGCCTTAAATGCTACTTTATGAGCTTGCGAGCTCATGGATGTAGGTGGAGATGATCTATGTCTTTGTATGATCATATCAACCTCAGCTATTTTCATAACATCTAATACATTCTCTGTCTACTTCTTTGTATTGAAACCGGTCAGGGTTCTAATAGTGACACTAATTTTATTGACCGAAAAGGTGACTCTTTAGTAACTTTGATTAGATCAGCACAAATGTAGGATAACAACGATACTAAAAGCCATTAAACAATATCTTTCCTGAAAATCCAATCACACATATTATGAAACACCTTTGGGCTGAATACATAATATATGCAATTAGACTTCCACATAAAAAGTTATTAGAGTATAAACCATCAACTCTCACGACACTACTACCTTTGGGTGAATAGATTGTTCAAGCAATAGCTTTTCTCCATTTAATGCCTTTATGATCATCTCAAAATGTTATGTAACGCCAATATCTTTGGGCAGAATAACAAAACATAAAGCCAGAGACATCCCCCAACATGTAAATAGAACAATCCAAAATATTGACTTGAAAGGCCACTAACACAAGGGATACAACTTTGTGTTATCCTCACATTCTTTATGGGATATGGTATGTGACAATGTGACTTCAATAAATGTAAAACTTGAATGCACAGTTTCATTGTCATACACCCGTGCTGAAGACATTCTCTAAAAACTTTATTTGAGACTTTCTTAAAAGAAAAATCTCAGTAGGATGACTATCGTGCCTTACTTAATACTGAACCGACCAACCGAGACACAAGAATCTCATGTATCTCCTTTATGGCAAGTTCATTGCATGAAAATTCACTTAAAAATGGCTTCAGAATGTCTTTGTTCCTTTTCCAATTAACTATCATGCGATCTCGAACCCTGAATATGAGACCCGAGACACAAAAATTTGAAGTATCTCCCTCATGTGATGTCTGAAGCATGAAAATTCACTTGAAATCGGATCCGGAGTACCCTAATTCCTTTTTTTAGAGTTAAACTTTAATTTATTACTAATGTAATAAATCCTAAAAAATGGAAAAAATAACTTTATAAATTTCCTAAACTCGGAAACTGACCCAAAACACCCTAAGATACCCTTACGGGAAATTTGAAATTTTGTGTTTTTTCCCTTTCGAAATTCACTGTAGTAGACGTCCGTATGCTGACATCAGCATGACATCAGCGTGCAGGCGTCACGCCAGTGTCATTCGCGCGTGTGGAACACTCGTAAGCCCAAACGCGTGGGGGACAAGTCTGATGCATGCCGCGCACGAGCGGGTCACTTATAAACGCGCCTACCGACTCTGGCACGTGCAACGCGTCCGGACCTGATTGGGCCACGTGTCGGCCTACACGTCCGCTCCAGCTGGCTATTGTGCACGAGCCTGTGGCACACGAGCCTGATGGTGCTCGCAATCTCGCCAGAAAAAGTGATTTTTGGCAAGTTTCAAGACTTTTTTTCAACTTCCCGGACTTGTTTTCAACCCGTTTCTCAAGGCTAAACATATGTGTACTACTTTCATGCAATAAAAAGCAAGAAAAAACTGAGAAACGAAAGCTAACTCTTTGAAAACCTTATAAAGAGAAAAATCAAAAAATCTCCGTTTTTAACCACCCGATCACGCCACCGCTCTGATACTACGTGAAATACGTAACGGTACCTTAGTTATGTACCCCGAATCTAATATAAAAGGAAAAAAATGGAGAAATGCAGAAATACTTGTTTTTCGGTTCTAAAACTTCAACCGAGCTTTTCGAAACTGAATCGAGTCCGAATCTACTGCCGTCTTCACGGGAAACGATCTCCAGGATGCAAGTAGGGCCTTTCTATAGTTTTCTCAAAACACGAGCTCTCTTAACAGGTCAAAGATTCCTTATGCTCCTGATTGAGCAACTATTGGAGATCATAACTTATTTATATAACTTTCATATCGGGCTTCTCATCACAAGGCTGATATGGACCAGATAAAAGGAATCTATTTTTCACCTAGACTTCAACTCATTAATTCAAATCATTTATTGGCCTACTTTATTATCTTTATCTGGATCAAATTACATAACTTAACCGATAATTTATTTAAAACCAAATAATGCAATTAAATGTTATCTACTTAATGGGAAATTGACAAAATTGCCCTTAAGGGCAAAATTGTCTAACACGTTAAACATTGAAGCGCAGGGGTTCACTCTTATTCCAAGTAGGATTCCTATCTCCTATCTCCATCTTTATCTCCATATTCCTAATCATCATCTTCCTATTCTTCTTCTTCTTCTTTATGTTCTAGCCAGTTCTTTACAAGAGCAAGCCTACACCTCATGAGCAATAATGCATTTGGAGGAGGATTAGACGATGCAAAAGCTAATATTTTGTTTCTCATGTAGCACTATGAACCATTTAGAGAACATAACTCGCAACACCTCACTGCCATCACTACCCTCACCACCTACAAAAGTTCCATGGTATTGATCTTCATCCTCTTCCTCATCTTCGTCCATCTTTGGTGGTTTAAAAAATTGATCCTACAGGTATAAAATAAATAAATATTAATATTTAAAAAAATGAGTCTCAGCATACCACTTCATCAAATTTGACGTAGCAATGTGGAGTATATAAACTAAATAAAAATTTATTAAAAAGCGTCGAGTCAGCGCTAATATGACATTTAACAAACGACGTCATCAAGTTGTTAGTAATTTCGTTACAACGAGATTAAATTTTAACATTTTCTAAAAATTAGGGTCTTGACTATTCTCTCTGGTTAGGATTAAACTTGTCAACTGGTGTAAAACATAGGGTCAAAATTGACCGTTTTGTCTCTAAGTTTTCTGTTTTCTGTTTTTTATTTTCTGTTTTTGTTTTTCTTTTATTGTTAACATAAATGTAATTATAATTTTATATAAAACATAAAGATAAATTGTTTTTAATTAAATAAATTTATTTTAAGTTCTTATATAATATTTACTAACTTTTTATTAAGATAATAATTTAAAATTTTATTTATAAATTAATATTAATTTTAAATATATTTTAATTATTAAAACAAAATTTATTTGAAATTTATATATTTTGAAGATATGCTAAATTTAATTAAAATTTTTAATAATATTATTAAGTAAAATTCAATTATTCTTAATTTTATTAATAATCAATTTATTTAATTAAATATTTAATTAAATTATTTATAATTTTTATTGAAAATTAATATATTAAATAATATGTACCTAGTTAATAGTAAAATATATTATAATAAAAATATAAACAGAAAACAAAAATGTTTTATAAATTTTGAAAATTAGAAGAAATCAAAATTAAAAATAAAAAATAAAAAAACAAAAATAAAAGTAAAATAAAGACAAACAAATCCTAAGTTACGATTGTTTCTGCTGCCAATTTTGTTTTTGCTGTTATTAATTTTGTCTTATCTGATGCTTTAGAATGTTTGTAGTTTGTGTATACATGCGTTATTGTAAAGCATAACATTATGTTTATATCAAGTAAACAAATACAATTTTCAACAATGAAAAATTGCAAATATCTTATAATAGAGATCGTATATGTGTTTACAAAATACAAATACAGTAAATAACAAATATTGAATCTTTTTTAATGTGTAAATTCAAAAAAGAAATTGAGTATCATCTAAATTCTAAATTCACGTAACAAAATTATATTCTATTAACTCACTGAACCCAATTATTGGATGGCCTCACCTGCCAATCTAACTACAATAAGAAGTATAAACATTACAGTAAAAATCTCTGAAGAAGAGTAGAATGGTGATGTCATGATGGTGACTGCTCCTCATTGTACTCTCAACCGAAGTTCCAATACTTAAATAAGTTGATTAGAATTAAAGAGGGTATAATCCAATCTGATCTCATTAACCAAAACCGTCGATGGCGAAACCGCACCCACAAGTCACCTTGGAGGTTGGCCACGACGGCGTCGCTGTCATCACCATCAGCAACCCTCCCGTCAACGCCTTGGCTCTTCCAGGTCACCCTCTCTTTTGTTGTTTAACTTTGGTTTTACTACTACTGCCGCTGCCTGCTGGTCTTGCTTGGCTTAACTGATTGAGTTTGTGGTTGGTGCAGTGATTGCCGGACTCAAGGAGAAGTTCCACGAGGCTACGAGGAGAGACGACGTCAAGGCTATCGTTTTGACTGGTTACTTTCGTTTGTTTTTAACTTCTCTTACTCTTTGAGGTTCTTTAGTAGGCTACTGATGGTGATGAAGAAATCTGATTGTTCCACTGGTTGGTTTAATTTTGGTCTGATGATTTTGAAGGCAAGGGCGGGAAATTTTCTGGTGGTTTTGACATCAATGTGTTCCAGAAGGTTCATGAGAGTGGTATGAGCTGTTTGGCATATTCACAAGCTTTTTGCTAGATTATACTCTACTTCGACGGTTTGGACCCTCACTACGGTGTTGTTGTTTCTTTGGCAGGGGATGCATCGGTTATGCCAGATGTGTCCGTTGATCTTGTGGTCAACAGCATGGAAGGTAGCTACTTATTTGATCCCAACGTGTACTTTTGAATTAGGAATTTAGGTTTTTTTTTTTCAATCCAATCGCGGGCTACTGCAGATTGCAAGAAGCCTGTTGTTGCTGCCGTGGAAGGATTAGCTCTTGGAGGAGGCTTAGAACTTGCATTGGTTCGGGTTTTCATGAAAACTGAGTTTGTTTATTGTGATTCAATTTTTCCTTTGCAGAATTTAATAATATATGTTTGGGTTTTACAGGGATGTCATGCTCGCGTTGCTGCGCCAAAAGCTCAACTTGGCTTGCCAGAGTTGACGCTTGGAGTTATTCCTGGATTTGGAGGTGGGATTACTTTCTTTACTAAGAGTTTTGCAATGATCATGGACAAAAATTTGGCATTTATTTTTACAAATTATATGAATGTGTGTTTTGTGAACTGAAAATTTAGAACTTTTTTTTTTTTTTTAAGGAACACAACGACTTCCCAGGCTTGTAGGTTTGTCAAAGGCCATTGAAATGATGCTGGTAAACCTTCTGCCCATGTTCCTCCGGATAAAAGCTTGTCATTTGAATGCTGCAATTACGGACATATGCCAGAAGAATATTTAATCAATTATTGAGCCTCTCACAATAGCTTAAACTTCTAGGATGGGTGGTTTGCTAACAACAGATATCTAGCATAATTCTCCTTTGTACTTTGTTATAGTTGATGAAAGACAGAAGTAGTGTCACAAATTTTTCTTGTAATATTGATGGAAATTTTCACTCAACATATCCTTCTTACTTCGACTGTTTGAGGACCCGGTTTGCTGCTATCGATTATCATGATCAATTCTCTTTTCTGGCAATACTTAATATCTTAATTGGTTGTTGAGTTTAATGCTCTTTAAGGCATGCTTGTGTTATGTTAATTGAATTGCTTGCAGCTATCCAGGCCAATAGTGTCTGAAGAAGGGAATAAACTAGGTTTAATTGATGTTATCGTGCCTTCTCGAGAGCTGCTCAAAGTATCACGCCAATGGGCTTTAGATATTGCAGAAAGGCACAAGCCATGGATCCGTTCTCTTCACAGGACTGATAAGCTTGGTTCCCTGTTTGAAGCACGAGAAATACTGAAAGCTGCAAGACAACAAGCAAAGAGGACTGCGCCAAACTTGCCCCAGCATCATGCATGCCTTGATGTCATTGAGGAGGGAATAGTTCATGGAGGATACAATGGAGTTCTGAAGGTACTTTTTTGCTGTTCTGTTTAGTTCGATATAATTTATTTTCTTTGTTAGCTAAAAAGTTATTCTGTTCTGTGGATCTCCTCTTTCTTCCTTTAGTGTACATGGCATTTGATTTTCCTTAAATGAGGCACTATATTATGTCCTAGAGTTAGCCATGGACAATCAATGCATGATGGTGCAGTATAATATCTGTATGGAGATCCAGTCATACATTTGGATTTTTATTATTGCAGGAGGCAAAAGCATTCAAGGAATTAGTCTTATCAGACACTGCAAAAGGTCTTGTTCACGTGTTTCTAGCCCAGCGTGCAACATCAAAGGTAGTAATATGTCACGCTATAGTGCCCTAGTTTTGGAGCCAATTCCTGCATGAACTGATGACCATAAAGTATCAGAACTTGGTGTTCTGGAGAATTTCTGCCAACACATCATATATTAGCTTTTTCATGTGGATTTTTATGCATAGTGTTTAATACATTGTCAAAATTTTTCTACTGAATGTGCTACTTATATCTGTTTACTTTAGTAAATGCATGATTATTTGATTTCTCTCTGGTTTTAATCCTATTGCAATGTTCTGTTGTATGGTGGCTGTTGCAAAGGAGTGTTTATTTTATCAGATTCTCTTTGTGCATGTGAAATACTATATATCTATTTCAATCTAGGCTAATTTTTTCTTTCACATGGTAGTTGTTGGCAAATCCTGGTGCTTTCGTCAACTTTCACTCATATTTATGTCTTCAGAGATTTGCTCTTAAATAGGTTGTAGGAATTTTTATGTCACCCTTTCTAGAAAAAAAAATCATAGATCTTGATAATGTTTTCTGTAGCAAATAACATCCAAGTTCCTGTTCTTATTCAACTTATTTACTTTGACAGGTTCCCAAAGTTACTGATACTGGTCTCAAACCAAGGCACATAAAGAAAGTTGCCATTATTGGTGGAGGTCTAATGGGTTCTGGCATAGCTACTGCTTTAATTGTCAGCAACATATATGTTGTACTCAAAGAAATCAATTCTGAATATCTTCTGAAGGGTACAAAAACAATAGAAGGTACTTATTAAGGTCAAGGACTGTTATATTACTTATTTAGAAAATAGGCCATCAGTTGTGTTGGACTTGTTCTGATTAATAGAGGAGCATCAGTTTGCTAATTTTTGAGTTGGATGATGATTTGGCTACTGAGGATTGTCAGCTTATCCAAGAAGATGGACACTTGTTTAAGTAGTTCATGATAGATTTTGCACAGTTTTTCCAAGTATCAATAGTGTAACAATATAAGTTATAAACATTATAGGCCCTATTGATTTGCAGTGCAGGTAAGAGAATGACAATTACATAGAAGAATGCCTAACTATGATTATCATGTTTGTATAAATTGAAGATTTGTATTTTCCTGACTTAATACTTTACCACACATCTCGACTTTCCTTTTTGTATTTCACGAGGATGTTTTCTACTTGTTTGCTATGAAAGCAGGACAACACACCAGGAGCCTAGTTTTTGCATAAAAAGATTTTAAAAAAAAAACATAACCTGAAGCCTTTTAGATAGAGAAAGAGCTTGGTGTTGATCCGTTTTTATGTGGCAGCCAATGTTCAAAGTTTAGTAACAAGGGGAAAGTTGACACAGGACAAGGCAAATAAAGCCCTTTCGCTTCTCAAATCAGTATTGGACTACTCAGATTTTGAAGATGTGGATATGGTCATCGAGGTGAGCTTAAGTCTCAATTTCTTAACTCAACATTGTTATCATGGCAATTGCTTGGAGTATTTTAGTGTCGTTGGCTAACAGATTAATCAAGTTGTTCGGTTGGGATTCTTGTGAATTTTTTTTGCGTTCACTCTTAGTTCAGTATCACTTTTATTCAATGATGTTGAAAGGGATTTTAATAGTCTTTTTCTATTGCTTAGAAACTATTGTGCAATATTTTAAAAGTTATTTGTCACTTCAATCTGCAGGCAGTTATTGAGAACGTTCCCTTGAAACAAAAAATTTTCTCTGAAATTGAGAAGGTCTGCCCACCTCATTGCATTTTGGCAACTAATACATCTACTATTAACCTCAATTTAGTTGGAGAGAGAACCACCTCACACGATCGCATCATTGGTGCACACTTTTTCAGGTTACAATCATCTTTCTCTCTATTTGTTCAGTGTCTGTGCGACCATTTTGTTGTCTGTATATTGAGACTACCTAAATTATGATAATTTTTTTTATATATCTCAGTCAACCTATTCAAATTACGATGATGGTCTCTAGTATAGCTATGTTTATACTTTGGCTTTATTTTGTAATTTGTATGACTTTCATCTTTAATGGCCAGTCCTGCTCACTTGATGCCTCTTCTGGAGATTGTACGGTCTGATAAGACTTCTGCACAAGGAATTCTAGATCTCATGGCTGTTGCAAAACAAATAAAGAAAGTTCCTGTTGTGGTGGGTAACTGCACTGGCTTTGCAGTCAACCGGACTTTCTTCCCATATGCTCAAGGTGCACATCTTTTGGTCCATTTAGGTGTGGATCTGTTCAGAATTGACGGGGTGATCAGGAGCTTTGGCTTCCCTATTGGCCCATTCCAGTAATAATCTTTCCTTGATGCTATACTTTCCTTTTGCATGGTGTACCACTGGCCAATGCTTTACACTTTTAGCCAATTGTCGACCTTCTCAAGCTAGTAATTGCGATGACTACTATATTCCTTGACACTGGAAAAGTATTGGCTGCAAGATGATAATTATTTCGCTTTTCTGCCAAGGAAAAGTATGCAATCTTGTTTAATTTCTCTGCCAATATGTACAATATATGCTGCAAATTATTATTTATGATACTCTGAGAGTTGATGGTTAAACTGTTTTTCCCATGCACTGTATGGTGAGTGTCCAGTATGCTGATCTAACAAACTCGACTGCAGAAACCTGGCTGCCTAGGTTCTCTTTTTGTTGCATGTGTAGAGTATGCTACCAAGGCTTTCTCTATTGTGCTATTAGGTTTGTCATTCCTTGGAACAAAATATGATATTTTCTGTTGCAGTTGCTTCTCAGGTTCCTTAAACTACATTGAATTTTTTTTGCACATGTTTATGTAAACATTTTAAATGAGGATTATTCTACAATCTACATATTTAAAATAATTATTTTGGAAAATTTATATCTGGAGAAGTTAATAATTAACAGCTTCCTTTGAATTGTAATTGTGTACCCGACCGTGTTGAGGCAAAATTTGGGAATGTATTTGCCATATAATTTGATTTGGATTCCGATGTTGAAAGAAAAAGTGGATGTTGGCATCCGATGGAAGGACTTCCCAATGGGCAATGGAACTCGAGATGGATGATAGTATGTCTTAATATCATAGCTGAAATTCATTAGTTGTTAGATCCTTAGCCCTGATTCTATTATTTAGAAGTACTAGTTATCCTATCCTTTGAAAAACAAATCCCTTTACTTCGTGAAATATACAAATGTGTGTAATAAAAAGATCTTTTGAGGCTATGGAAAGAAATGTGATTGAGACAATGTTGCAGTATCAATATCTCAATTTGATATTTGTCTATGCACGGATTATACTCCTTTGCCCGTGTCCTAGTTGTAGCTATAAACTGTCTCATTATACTTGCAGGCTTCAGGATGTAGCTGGATATGGAATTGGTGTTGCAGTAAGGGAGGAATTTGATAGAGTGTTTCCTGGTCGTACATTCCGGTCTCCACTAGGTGACCTTTTAATGAAAGATGGACGTAATGGTAATGGAGATTATTTTCATTTGGATGATATTTTCAATTTCTACGTGATAATACTTTTGGTGATTGCTTGATCTGAATTTATTTATGCTTATCTCATGTCAGGTAAAAACAATGGTAGGGGATACTACTTGTATGAGAAGGGAAGTAAGCCAAAACCTGATCCCTCTGTGATACCAATCATTGAGGAGTCCAGACGGATTGCGAATATCATGCCTAATGGAAAAGTACTTTAGTTTGTGCAAAGCTACCATGGGCTTGCAATTAACTTGCTTTAGGATGATAGAGTCTGTGTCATTGTGCATAGTTATGGATGCTTCCATAAATCTTACCTCAGTTTCAGTCCACAAACTACTAATGCAAGTATACTGAATTGCTTTTGCAGCCTATTAATGTCACTGACCTAGATATAATTGAGATGATCCTCTTTCCAGTGGTGAACGAGGCATGTAATGTTCTCAATGATGGAGTGGTAATTCGAGCATCAGACCTTGATATTGCTTCTGTTCTTGGAATGAGTTTTCCCTCTTATCGGTGGGTGCTTTTATCGATTCTCACGTTTTGCTTTGGCTAGTTGAGCTTTGTAAGCATAATGTGTTTCACAATTTTTTCTATTTGCTTATGATGAAATCAGCTGGAGCATTTGTGAATAATATGTATGTCAAAATTCTGTTTTGTCTATGGTGAATACAGACTAATGTAAATACTGCTGTAGTCTTACTGGAATGGTTCGTCTTTGGCAGTGGGGGAATTGTTTTCTGGGGAGACTCGATGGGGCCAAAACATATATATTCAAGTTTGAAGAAATGGTCTAAAACATATGGTGGTTTCTATAAACCATCACGGTATCTGGAAGAAAGGGCCACGAAGGGCATTCTTTTGGTAAGAATCCTATTCTTAATTGTAGTTTTTCATCCCCAAGATATGGCCAGATTTTCCATTGGAATCCCTTAAAAGTGAAGACTTCTTTATTCGTTATCTTCATTGAAGATCGTGTTGGTATCCATTTTACCCAGTGTGAAATGTTTTTCCTGAATATTTCTTTTTTATATAATTTCTTTGTTTCTACTTTTTCTTGTTTCCTGAGAAACTGAGCTATCTGAAATTCCCATGTTTCCTTAATTCCCTTGTGTACTTGCAAACACATACGCATCCAGGACACGTTAAAGAATTGTGCCAATGAAGAATTATGAAACTAATGAAACTCTGTTTCCTGCAGAGTGCCCCTAATTCCTCATCTACAGGATCAAAGTCACGATTATAAAGCACAAATCTTTATATTCCAGTCAGCAGACCTTACGCAGTCCAGTAAGGTAAACTTGGTGCTATCAGCTTATTTTTTAGTCCGAAAACCCTGAAAGTGCAAGCAATAGAGTCCTGTGAATTATTTTGTATAACTCCAGTGGTTTGAAACGTTCACTAATAATAAATATGCTTCACCTGTGCGTGGTTGAATGGTTGGAATTAGTACTTCGCTATTTGACGAAGCCCCTCTCGAAGGACCTTTGCCCTCTGTGACTCTGATTGTAGTCTGCGGCTTAAGAAATGTCAGTAGAATTGTTGATTTGTTGTGATTGGGTAATTCAAGAATGACAACGCGCTCTCGCCTTAGAGAGTAACTTCGAGTTTGCCATAAAGTAGACGTATCAATTCTGTGGAGATATTTGGTTACTAATAATTTAAAATCCTTTATGAATAAAACGGTAACTTTTTTTTTTAATTTAGAACTTTATTTAATATAATAACATTAATTCAATTATAAATTGTGTTAATTATACTAATATAATATATTATTTTAATAAAGTAGTGTCACGAAAATCAGTTTATATTTTATATTAACAGACGTGTATTTTATAATAAGTAAAATAATGTAATAATAATTTTATTTTTGATTTAATGATAAATTAGTAAGAAAAATGTTCTAGTTTAAATATTATTGAAATATCAGAAATTTATCCTATTCAAATAACTCATCATCAATTAAACCTAAAAACAAATCGTTATTAGTAATTGATTAAACTAGAGCTTCTCGTATGATATGTTTCGTTCACATCTCTTCATAAGGACTCTATGATGTGACGAGAGGTCTTAAAAGTATAAGATTTAGTTTTGGCTATAATCGGTGATAAAACAAGCCCTTGAGCTTTAAAAGCTATAAGAATTGATATTACTGTTCTAGCGTGTAATTACATGTTAGTTTATGCCGTTTTTGGTAAATGCATATTATAAATGAAATTATTATGAGATTATAATTAAAAGATTTATATTACATTAATATATTATTCTTAAATTATTTATAATAATATGGTATAAAAAGACTAGCAAAAGTTATGTTTTTATTTTATTAAAAGAATAGTCAATTTCATGAAATATGGAGACATTTAAACAATTGTACGAGTGTTTGTTAAAGAACAAGTTGGTTGAATTAATCCCATATAAGAATTTCATTTAAAATGTTGTTTATATATTTATAAAATTTTTTATTGTGATCATTGTATAAATAATTTTTTGACTTTTGCTAGTTCATCTTTTCTTCCTTTCTTTCATAAGAGGATATGCTTACTGTTGACACCTGTAAGATAAACAAATAGCGTTCCACTAAGACTGAAAAGTTTCCGATTTGGTGCTTGTTTTAGATCTATACTTATGTGCCGATTATTTCGTTTTAAAAAGAAAAGCTATATCTCTGCTAGAACTTAGGCCTCTCACAAGAAAAAGAAGATATTGTTGAAGACTCCTTATAAGTCTACTTTTCAAGACAGAAAAAATTTACGTATATTGAACGTGTAAAAAGGATCGGATCGAGATCATTAAAATTATCTCATATATGAATTGATACCTTTTTTGATATTACTTACGACATATTTTAGTTTATGATAGTTCAATTGATAGTCATTGAATATAATATGAACTATATACAGGTAATTGTACGATTAATATGAAATTCATTATCTTAAAATAATTAGGAAGAATATTCTATTATTCTCAATTATTATTTATTCAGAAAATTCTTGGCTAAGGTGGAATAATACTTTGAAAATAGTTTTCAAATGTTATCAATTAAATTTTTTAATGGAGAAAAATAATATGATTGGATTCAAAATAGAGTAGATATTAATTTCATGCTCTATGCCTAGTCATAACATTATATGATGAAATAATTAAATTATACTAAAAAATCTACACAAATAGGTTAGTTAAAATCACTTTGATATTTCTAAATATTTAGTTAGTTATAATGTATTATTAGACGCTAATTTTAATTGATGAGTGTAATTATTTAATTAGATAATTAAAGATAAATAAAAGTAGTTTACTTTTTCTAATCCTAAATATAATTTAGAATTATAATTTATATCTATTGTTAACATATCTGAGAATCTAATTAGTAAGGATGCCAATGGGCCAGGTCGGGCCCGACCTGCCCTCGGCCCGGCCTAGCCCGGCCTTAAACAAGGTGGGCCGCGGGCCGGCCCGTAGTCCGCGAGGGTATATATGGGCCGGCTTGGGGCCCGGCCTGTGGCCCGGTGGGTCACGGGTGAACCGGGTCAAACCCAGCTCGTGGATATTTTTTATTAAAAAATAAAAACGAAGTCGTTTTGGACAAAACGATGTTTTTTTGTCAGGCCACAGGCCGGGCCCTCATTGCCATGCCTACTAATGAGTCACACAAGATTGAAAAGAGAAAGTTATTTTACTCAAGTTGGATTTGATTATAAAGTTTGAGAAACTTATCAAATATAAGATATTTAATAAATAATTATCAATATAATTAATCTTATTTGGGTACAATTGATATTTATTTAAAATTAATTGTAATTCTAATTGAGGTTTAATTAAATTACTAAAATACTTAAAGCTTATTTATAATAGGCTTAGGCTCTCTTAGCCTAATTTTCAATGTAATAGTTACACAGTTCTTGTAACATGTTTATACAATTTCTGCTATTTTATAAAGGCCATAACTTTTACACCTGAATTCCAAAAATTTTGATCTTTATACCATTGGAAAGCTAAAAGAATTATCTACAACTTTTATGAAGACTACTTAGCCTAATTTTGCCTATATCAATGCAGTTTAACCTTCAAAGTTTCAGATTACTGTTTCATCTATTCCTTGTTTTCACTCATCTGTTTACTAACAATTCTACTGCAAATTTCACAGGACCCAAACCAACATTAAATTTCCTACATATCAAAGCTCCTTTGACACACAATTTACTTCAAATAAGTCCATCCAAAGATCTCACAACATTTAACACAGTACCATCTCAGCACAGAACCAATTTAACAAAAAGAAGAGAAAATCTGCAGACATATTGATACATACATATATCAGAAACATTTTTCTGATTCTTTCACTGTCAACATCTACTGTCAATTTTCACTGTCAATTTGCAACAACAAGTTGGTACACACCTTCATACTTCATATCAAAATATAAGAATCTTAAAAACGGGATCCAACATATTTTGTAGATATCGTTAGAGACTGGATAAGAAACGGTTCGAGAAAAGCGATAAGAAAAAGATCAAATTTCATAATAAAGTACGAATTATGTTTCTTGCTTTATTATGATTTATATATCAATCATTTTATAAAATTTTAGTAATTTTAAAATTTGGGGAATTAAGTAAAAAATTTGTTATTATTCCATTGTGTGTGAGATCAGATTCGGTCATAATTTTTCAACACTACAAAGATAAAAAGATTTATATTAAAAATGATATTTAGATCAATTATAGTTGATTTGAACTGCAGTTCTATGTTAGTTTTGAAGCACAATTGAATTCGAATTTGTTTTGATTATTTCAATGGATATCATTTTTGTGTAATTTATCAAATTTATATAACTTAGAAAAGGATAATGGACTTGAAGCTGATGAATTTAAACCTAATTTATTAACTTTAAATCTTTATCGAAACGGACCATACTAATTCTACCAATCCTAGTTCAATACTAAAGTTTGAACTTAGACGACGCCACCTCAATTAAGCGTTGGGAAAGTATGGTCTTGTAATGAGTTGACCTATGTGACCATGTTTGAGTAATAATACTGACCGGAGTGGACCTACTAGATAAGGATTAAGTTTGTGGTACCTCTGGCATTTTGGGCTAGTCTCTAAGGCTCTGGGCTTGGATTGAGCTTTCATTCTTTAAAATGGAAGTCTAGAACCGATGGAGTATAGAAAGGACGATCCCATATCGTAAAGAAGAGCATTTGGTTAAACAGAGAAGCTGCCATAAGTAAGAATTTGAAACTCAATACAAAGCATACCTTTCTCGGCCTTTTGGCTAAGATCAAGTGTAGTATCTGTTCTTATCAGTTTAATATCTGATACGTGGGTCATTGGCTCGCATGATATTAAATTAATTTTTATAGGGGCAGAGACTGTTATAATAGCTGCTATTGGGTCTCTGGTACGTCGCCCATGCGTTGCACTGCTGCAAGAGCCTGGCCCACCCCTCCGAAGTTAGTTAAATACATCAACGTGGTCTCGAAATCTTTTGCCAAGGTTTTTGGGACTGTTGGCCAAAAACTATGTGGGGGCGCTAGGTGAATGATCACTTAGCCATAGAGACGAGGAAAGGATGTAAGCGATAAAATGCTTAGTTAGAAAACAATCAATATATGTATGTTAATAACATAATATTTCACACTTAATAGTTGGATTTGTTTATAAGAAATTAATAAAATAAGTAAAGTTAAAATTAAAAATTTTAAAATTTAGAAATGTGTAGTAACTAATGAATTAAAAATATAAATGTTGTGAAATTTATATAGTAGAAAAGATAAAATAGTTTAGTAAAAGTTTAAAAAAATGTAAATAAATGTGTTATAATATTTTAGTACATAGTTAAAAAAACTAAAATTTTATAAAAAAATATACAAATATAAAGAGTTATAGCTTGATTTAAACATTTTAAGTAGTTATGAATGTAATAATTGTGTTATGAATGTAATAATTGTGACCTACGAAAAAAAAAAAATTTAAGAGAATTGAAGAGTATAAATAAATTACGTAATAATTAGATATTAATCTGAAAAAATATGAATTTTGAATATAAATAAAGGATCATAATTGTGTTTAGAGTTGGACATATATTAATTTTTTGGATCATTAAAATTTTTTCTTCAAACAAAGTTAAGATTATTGCCAATTTTAAACACCTAAATTAGAGAGAGAATCAAAATTTTGATACATAATGGTATTAGTCATTTCATTTTAAATTAACTTTAGCTGACTTAATTCAAAAATGATGGAAGCTAATAATAATTTACGTTAAAATTAAAATAAGTCACGGCCGCTTATTTAAGTCACAACCGTAAAGCCGTGTGATTGTGAGAGGTCATACGTGACTGATTTCAGTAATTTTTTGCAATATACTATAATAAATCATAAATTATACATTAGAAATAATTGATACATAAATTGTAGATAGTTAAAAATTATGTACTAATTTCAAGAACTATGAATTATTTTTAAGGCGGTTTCTAACATATTAAGTTTTCTAAGTTAAGTATTTATTTTCTAATAAGACTTATAATAAATCTTAAATTATACATATTAAAAATTACGTAATAAAATTAGATATTAATATGAAAAATATGAATTTTGAATATAAAATAAAAGATCATAATTGTGTTTGAAGTTAGACATACTTTAATTTTTTGTAGCATTAAAAATTTTTCTTCTAACCAAACGCTAATAGCCTTTATAATTTTTAAAATAATAATTATTTTCATAATGCAAAACTTTGAAATTGTTATTTTGTTAATGTAAAATCAGGTAAATAATAAAGATATCATCTTCTAGTATATAAAAGGATTTCATCATATATGATACGGACTAGATTCTGCATTGAGTATGCATCTACACAAAAAGATTTCATCATATATGATATACGAACAAAGATTTTGCGCTGAGTATGCACGGAGATCAACTTAACTCGGTGTTTAAGACAGATGTGATACTGACATGTGACGTCGCTTGAGATGAGGTGGTATAATAGACACAAGACCACCAAGTGCCGGTTGCATATTTAACCTATAACTGATCTCGTCATAAGGGCTTATGTAAAATTTTAGGAAGGGTAAGACGGACTTATAAAAGTTGTCAGGTTTATAGCCTTTTTTTGGAAAACAAAACATGGCGGGTGATTGAAAGAAAGAGGGTTATGGAGTTTGCGGTTCAGCAATTTTAAGTGTCTTAGTCGTGGTGACACGCTGTGGAATGGGAGTCGAGGGAAATAAAGCTTTGTTGGTGGCCATTGCATAAGCTTTGATGTTTTGATGGCGCACTCTATCAATGGGTGATGCAAAGGAAATAGATCTTGCATTGAATGGGTTAATCTGTGCTAAGCACAAAGGAGACTTGCTAGTGGACCCTATTTCTGAAAAAGCTGGGCGGGTTAAGTTAAGATATCATGATTTGACTGAGTTAGAATATTGCGACACAGTAAATGAAAATCTTTGATGAACATAAGCCATGTTTAGCTCTTGATCTAATCGACGAAGGGTCAAAATCGAAGGGAAGAGACTTGCTGGTGATTACGTAAATTATATAATTCTAATGATTCTTCAAAGTCTAGTGAAGAAACCACCGTGATGATTGTTAGAAATTCAACAAATGGTCGAACACCCTGTAATCGTCAACATTCCACAATTACTTAGCAATCAATATTTGAATTACAAGTTCAAAGCAATAATAGGCTCATGTATGTTAAAAAAGTCTAAAAAATGAGTATTTTTCATGAAGAAGTTAAAAGGGAGATAAAATAAACAAGAATTAGGCATATAAATAACAATATTACCTTCCATAGATAAGAGAAAAAAGCAGTTGGGTCGATTACAAAAGTTTTGTAAAGTCTGGACGGGTAATAGTCGGTAACAATTTTCAATGTTGATAGAAGTATATTTATGAAAGTTGAAGCAGACCTAAAAAGACCTGAGAAGATAAGAAGAACAAATTATAAGAGAACATATGACAAGGTGATATGTAGTGACTGATTTAAATCTAATATAAAGGTGTTTTACAAGGCACAAAAGACATAATAACATTTCTTTGATAAAATTTTAACTATAGTTTTATGAGTTATCAACAGAGTTTTGGAAGAAATCAACATACTGGCATCAAAAAGAAGCACAAAGTATTCACAATTTTTTCGCATGGTTGATACGACAACTTCCAAAGTAAATGCAATGAAGAGTGTGAATCTACAGAAATTGAAGCAAAAGATAGAATGTTGATATGATTAATAATCAATTAAGAAGGATAAAAATTGAAATAGACGCACAATCAAAAATTATGTATGGTCACTTAAAGTTTTCGTCAACAAAACTTCCAGTAATCTTGTTTAAGGTGAAAAATCTTGAACCAATGGCAATAAAGGAACAATAAAGCTTTTGAATGATTATAGATGTAACAAATGCCAAAATGAATTTAGAAAAATGTATATAAACAATCTTGTTGATAATTTCTATGAGTTAAAAAATAAAAAGTGAAAAAAGGCAATAGATTTAGAAAATTATCAAACAAGTCTCGAATCTTTATTGTGACCCGCTACATAAGCAAGTCCTTCAATAAGTTCAGTGGAAAATTCCTCTGCTGTCAAGTTCTCTACATTTCAAAGAATAAAAAAACATAAATTAAAATACACAAAATTCGAATGAAAGATTTTGAAGTAATATTTGTTGTTCTTTATTTTGAACTGGTAATTAGTTTAACATTGAGCTATTTTAACTTATAAAAAAACACAACATTTATTTATAATGGAAGAAGTAGAAAAGGATTGATAAAAAAGACTAAAAAGTAGCAAAAAAAGGTGTAAGAAAATTATTTTGCATTAATAATATTATAATAAAAATTATTGTTACATTACTGATAAAATATGTTGTCTCTTCAAGAAAGGTAAGCCTTTAAATTTTTTGCACTAACTTAACGTTGCCATCGTTACCTCTAACGAACCGTTCAATACAAGCGTTATTACAAAATTTCTTCTGTGATTAGGTGGAAAATAATGTTAATAGCAGCAACTATTTTGTGCACTATTGATATAATCTTACTTCTTCATCCTTAAAAAAACTTAAACAATAAAAAGAGAGAAAAGATCTCACCTGCTTTGCTAGAGAGGAGTTTGCTTGGTTAAATGTTGCAGGACATCTTTATTTTGTTGAATCAATAGGGGAAGATCTTTAATCTGATATGGTGTTTCTTTGTTCCTCATTTTGATCAAGTAAAGCAATATGAAGGGAAACAAAGAAAATAAATATAGTGGAAGATTTTGTGAATGTAATTGATGAGAAAGAAAATTAAAACAACGAGGTACGCATGTTTAAGAAAAAATGATAATATAATAAATGTTTGTTAAAAGCAAAATTAATTACTTTTAAATTTTATTGTTAACAATCGAATAAATTTTATTTATAACATCAGATGTTTAAATCAACAGCGTATCTGTTGAACGATTGCTTGTTGAAATCGACGGGTCGAAGATCGTGTTTTATGATATGGTGCAGCGTATTTGTTGTGAAACTAATATCTTTTTAATGTTGTCAACAACCAAACAATGAAGGGAAGACTTCAAATATTGATCCGACGTAAACTTAGACCTGTGATAACGACATAGAAGATGATGATTAATGTTGTATATAACGAGCGTGACATATTAAGTTATACGTGTGATTTAGTAATATAGGGTTTCACTTGTAATTTGGTTGATTTTTTTTTTCGGAATATGCTAGATGAAAATTTTGAAATTACAATATTGTATGTCATATATGTCATAAATGTGACTTAACAGCTTAGTCACGGGTGTGACACCAGTGAAACTGCACCAAGAAAAGAAAGAGGAGAACAATTCAGTCGTTAATAAAATAAATGGCGGGAGGAAATTTTTAATCGTCCATCCCATTTATCCTTAGTATATATATATTTAAGGATGTAAATATAATAATGCATCCAATAGGCATTGTTAATACAGAATAAAAATCTTATTTAATAATTCTTGAATTTGTAGAGTAAGATAATAATAATAATAAGAAGAAGAAGAAGAAGAAGAACAAGAAAATTAATAATAACAATAAGAAGAAGAAAAAATTAATAACAATAATTAATAATAAAAAATTATTAATAATAAGAATAATAATAAATAATAATAAGTAGTTGGTAGAGTATAATACAAAATTTGATCTTTTTATTAGTTATTATTTTGTCATTCTAAATTTATATTTTCAAATAAAACATGAACATATATCATTATTAAAAATTAATCAAACATTCTGACCAAAAAAAAAAATCAAACATTGACCCATATCATTATTAAAAATTTCTAAAAATAAATCATACTAAGTAATACCTCTTCCATTTCATTTCTCGTCTCTTTTATTATTCAGAATAACTATTTCCCATCTGCCGAGCCAAACACTCTCTTGGTTTCTACCACGCGGTAATACAATCTATGGGGTCAATGGCGTGTATTAAATATCTACGATATGCTGTGCAGCTTCAAGACTCAGCAATTGTAACTTCCACTTCAATCGGGGTCGTATACGCCAATATATGTGACGGCAGAGTTAAATAACATGATGGCCATTGTCAAAGAGTGAGGCCCCTGCTAACTTGGAAATTGCTGCACCAGCGATGAAGCTGGAAACAGCATCAGTTCGGGATTACAGAAATCCAGTGGCTTAACTTGATCCCCATCCTCAAGCAAATTTCTCCAGTTATTCTTCAAGATTTTGGCTTGTTATCTCCATTTTGAGGAAAGGCTGATATTTTTGGAAGTCCAGTAACAGAAGTGGCAGCTGTAGATGCCACCAAATGGGACGGCTTGGCAGTTGGTGGAAAAAAAGATTTCGCAGTGCCATTGCTCAAGGGAACATGTAGGTTGTCTGTTCCAGTTCTGGCCATCCCGGCACCATTGTTCCATGGGTCTTTAACATTCCCTAATTCGCTTCTGGCTAATGTATACTTTGTCTCTGCAAGAAGTGGAATTCATTTTACTTCCCAATAACTAAAACAAGAAAAACAAAACAAATTAACAAAGTTATGCATTTGTTATGGCTTGGTGTCTGCATCATGTCTGAACAGTTGAAAGCCGAATAATTTCAATTCTCGTGTTATGTGGTTGACATAGATGTCAAGCCTGCACAATAACTTCGGGCATTCTAACGGCCGAGAAGCCATCTGCCTAGTATGCACTTGGTGATATCAGCCATATGCAGTTTTCATTGATGAAACATGTTCTAAAATGTATTAGCCTAAACACTTGCAACTGAGATTTCAAATATTACAGCAATACAATACTCAGAAAGGTGCCTTATCAGTTTACTCAATGAAAAATTGGCACATTAATAAGCAGCGATAAAGAGAACTCATTAATAAGCAGCGATAAAGAGACTCTATTCATAGTATAATGTGGTGAATTTATCAATCTTGGCTTAGCATTCCCCTTTTTCATAATTATGCATGTATTAGATCACATAATTTAAAAGAGAGAGAAATGCTTGCCTTTAATTTCTCCAAAAGTGATAAGCCTATTGAGACAATCTCTAAACTTAGTTAAGATGATCCTTTCTTGTTCTCCGTAAACCTCTGTCACACCTTGGCCGTCAGGCAACTGTGAAGTGTTGCAGCCAGGACCTGTTAACCTACTGGGTGTAGCAGCTGTCATGAACATTGTATCATGTTCATCACACATCAATGCCAAAGTTCCAGGAGACATTGGCCTTCCTTTTGGTGCATCAGCCCAATCACGATTTAAATCATCAGGGTCAGCATTACTGTACTGGTTTGTACTTGAATGATCTTTAGTGACAACTTTTTCAGTAACGGAGTCCTGACTCTGAAACCTTCCTTGAGTTGAAGAGGCGAGACAAGTTTCAGCTTCATCTTCCACACGCTTTTCTATTGCATTTCTTTCTTCTGGATCCATAAAAATTTCACAAGAAACACCACTAGTCAACCACTGAAAAAAGTTTGACAGTACATTTCAATTTTCTCCATCTTTTTCAGTCAATAGAATGCTAAATAATCTTAGTACTAGAAGCATATTTACAATAAAAGAGTAACTAAACATGGTATTATTTTATCGGCCCTAAATATCTCCTAAGCTCCCACATGAAAACGCAAATGCACGGTTAAAAAGCTACATGGATACTTAAAAAATCCTGCTAGGTTGCAGCTCCACCTTGAGATGTCCGCAAATGCATGGAATATGCGCATGTATCTTCTTGTGTACATGTGACATTGGTAAATGGGTTTTTCTCCTGTTGCAAATCAGGTCTATAAAAGCGACTACCAAATGTTAGAAGAAATACTTAGATTGAGATGGGACCTCTCTTGTTTAGTTACACTGATAACTTTATTGGGTATAACAAAATGAAAATAGAGAGAGAGAGAGAGAGAGCCTAAACATGCAAAGATTCCTATCGCTGTTGTACTACCTATCTAATAGAAACTTCTAGAACCCAATCTGGCATATGTCAAACATTCACAATGATCATGCGTAAAATTTTTCATGTGTTGCAGCAGAGACACAGACTACATACATCGCATATAGCAATAAAGGTAACATATCCATGCTTTTTATTGAATAATAACATACCTGCAAGGGTCTTCGCGGCTGCTTCTGACAGAACAACCAGGACTGAGCAAAGTTCTTTCAAGTCCTGTGGTTGGATAATGTCTGCTAACAGAGACCTTCAATGATAGAATAATATTAGTTATTTTGAGAAGTATTTTAGCAGTATATCATGTTTCCCAAAAGAATTTCATTGTACCTATATGAGAGTTTTGAAGCACCGGATGATGTAGTGGCACCACTACCAGCAACTGGATTAGGAAACAACAAAGAGGATGGTGGAGAAGGCCTAATCTGAGTGGCCTGCTAAACATGGACATCACACACTAGTAACCAATAAATCACCTCATTGATGCAATAAATAGAATAATGATTCAATGGGAAATCACAAACATAAAATCAGACAGCAGTTAATGTTTAAATTCAAAATGATCATATACAGCACCAAAGAAGATCGAAAAATAACAGTAAATATATTTGATCTTGGTCTTAAAAGACGTGCATAGCTAGCTAAGATGATTTTGGATGAAAATGATGTTCTTTTACACCAGAGGGATCACTAATAGTCAAAGGATGTTCACCTGTTGAAAATGCCCAAGCCTTTGATATGCTGGATCTTTAGCTGCTCGCCCGTAAAAAAGTTCCTGGCCTTTTTTCTTCTTTAATACTGGAGGCGATGCATAACCAGAGGATCCAATAGCCCCAGTTATTGCAGCATTTGCAGCCTGTTGAATATATGCCATGTTGTTGGCTTGATCACCATGAAAGAGAGCCTGTCTCTCTTCACTTCCTTCATAATTCTTGCAGTCCATGCATTTGCAATTTTCAGAGCATAGGATGTTAGCTTGGAAACACTCACAATACTTTTTGAGGCAACCTGATTTCTTGCAGTGACATCCCTTGTTGTGCTTTGCCAATATAGCTTCCTCCTGCAAATGTTGAAAACGAGTTCACATGCTCATTAACAATACAAAGATTCAGTCCAACATTGATAAAATAAACTGAAGAGGCTATTTCAAAGAAAAAAGGTCAATGGAGATCGGAGTAAATGTAATTGGATCAATTTCATAGCAACAAGCACCATTTGATTTTTCAACACCTTCTCTTCATCTTTGTTTCGATTAAAATAATATTTAACCAATGAACTGAGCTACGCATCAAAATCTGAAGGACAACAGAATAATAGAAAATTCGACAATATCATCTAAACCAGCTTGTCTAATTTAAGAGAAAGCTGTTTATCTTCAGAGCAAATGAATCCAGAATCTTTAACAGATGAAGGCAGCAGCACAGAAAATAACAACTTTCAATTACTTTCTACTTGGTTATCCATTTCAAAAATTGTAATAAGAGCATGCCCAAGTCAATAGGAGGAAAATTCTCAATGGAGAGATACATTAATTCATGTTTGAATGTTAATTCTGTCAGAAGATCATATCAGTATTTGCTTAAAAATTGTGACGAGTAACCCCTCAAGACAAGAATAACCACTATTAGAATTTTTAACTGCAGAAATCTAGAAGCTTTATCCTATTGAGATTAGCCTATACAAGTTAACCATCATACCTGGCTATCCCGCGTTCCATGAGGACTGCTGGCAATTTTAGGCCTGAATGCATTTGGATTACGCTCTAATGTTGCTTCAACAGCATCATTCCTTGCAGACTCATTTTCGACATTGTTATAACAGTTTACACAATTGCAACCATCACAATATGTTCCAGAGGCAAAGCATTCACAATACCTGACAAGAATTCAAGAAATGGTACATTAGCTTTATGTTCATGATATCGCGTATCATTTATGAACTGTAACTTAGATAGCTAAACAAAAGCATAGTGAATACAGTTTATAATATTAAGGTACTTTCAAAGGGCTCTAGTAAGCTGCATAAACAGTACTCAGCAACTAGGAAGTCAGTGAATCAAAACTTAGGAAGGGCACTTCATATGTCAAGTGTATAACAACTTGCAAGGATGTACCTATGGCATCAGAAAAAGATTGTACTTACAGCTTCAAGCAGCGTGAGTGTTTGCAGTTACACTGTTTTAGCTTCTTAGGAGTGCCTTCTTTGGGTTCTGCATTGGGTCTTGATCTTGACTTTGGAGACTCTGGTTTTCTTGACAAAAGAAAAGTGATGTTAGTGAAAGTAATGGGAAACAGAGGTGTCACACAGTTTGGTACTTTTAGAGTTATTGCTCCTGGACAATAATTTCCTGGAACTAAAAGAGGATATAAGGTACAATGCAAGAGACATTTCAAAAGATTAGTTCTCATTTTTACTATTTTCACTAAAATAAGGCAAGAACAATGACTAAACACATTCGTGGAAGCAAAGTTTTAACTTTTAAAAAAAAGATGTATGCAAGATGAAACAATCTCCTTAATTAACTAAAATATTTTGTAGATATATATAAATGACCACAAATATAAGTTATTTGTTGAGAATCATCGTCTTTGCGTTGTTCGGAGTTAAATTTCTGTTTCAAAAGAAATGGTATAACTTTCTCTTCTGTTACTTCAGCTCCCCTGCTTTACTGTCTGAAATAAACCAGCGTTATCTCAATGAAGTTCCATTCTTTATTCCTTGTCCGGTAAAAGGTGAGTGTCATTAAGCCAAAATAAAGCTTCATTTTCAGAATACTTAAAAGAACATATCTCCACACCGATCGATCTGATACATAGTAATACGAATGCGAAATCAAAACCCACCCACAAAGACGAATAACATTTAACAAAGAATTTCAGAAAATAATAAGTCTCCCCCCAGAATTAAGCCAATCCAAAGGAGAAAAAAGATACTCTTCATTTATCCAATAAAAATGAGCAAGATTCAATCTTTATCAAAACCTTTCTCAAAAAAAAAAGCCAAATCAATCCGGCTAATTTCAGTAATAACACCGTACCACCCACCTCAAACACCAAAAACTCAAAGCTTTCATAAAACCAATTTCCTAGAGACTTGAATGCAAACCTCGAAGCCGGAAGATGCTGATGCTGATGCATATGCGGCATCGCCATCACCGGAGGCAACTGGTTCTGCGCCGCCGCTATCACATGGTGCTGCTGATATTGAGGGTGCTCCGGCAACACCACGCTCTCCTGCGTGAAATCGAGTTGTCTCGCTAGCTTCTTCGCCGGAAACTCTGCGCTGGAGTTGTTTTCGGATTGTGGCGTCTTTTTTGGAGGGAATTCGCTTCCCTCACCTTGTCCCATTAAATTAAACAAACAAAATCCTCAATAGCAAAAGACTTCAAAAATCTAGCAACACAAATTGAATTCACTAGAATTCCTTCAAATTTGGATCCAAAAATCCTGATTTCAACACACACAAGTTTTATAATTGACAACAATAACATAAACCAGCTCAAAGATTGAAACAGAAGAGGCCAATAATCAGACCAAATGCAAGACAATACTTCAAAGATTGAAGCTTAGCAAGTGAAAGATAAGAGAGAGGAGAAAAGAGGTTCTGGTTTTCTTCTTCTTCGTTGCTCCCTCTCTCTCTAAAGGTTTTGAAATTCAATTTTGTTTGTATATTCAATGGTGCTTATTTGCAGTTTCGTTCCATCGGACGGTTGTCGTTGAAAAAATATATCCTACGGTTGGAATTCATAGCAATAAGGAATCATGTTGATATTTTGACCGTTCCCTGAACTGAATAGCCTTTAAGCTAAATTCCTAACGAGAACTTTCACCCTACTAACTCAGTGCCAAAAATACCCTTATCTATCTTAGTGAGCTAAGTCTGAAGAGCACTTACCGTTAGGGATGCCAATGACGGGCCGGGCCTGTTTTTGGCCCGAGTTTGGTGGACCACGGGTCGGCCCTGCCTGACCGGCGGCCTGACAAAACGGCCCGACAAAACGATGCCGTTTTTATTTTTTTATATTAACAAAATTTGGACGGGCCGGTTTTGGATTTAGTTAACAGCGGACCGGCTCATTGACATCTTTACCTACCGTAATTGGATTTAGTTATAGTAAGATACTGCAATAGTATCGATTTGGATTTAGTTCTAGTAAGATACTGCAATAGTATCGATGAATATTTGAGTATCGGTTTAGATAATTTTTTAAATTTATAAAATAATTTATGAATTTTTTTAAATTATAAATATTCTCTTAATATATTTTATTGTATAATTTATAATTTTACATCAATTATATCTCTAAAAATCATAAAATTTGAAATTTGAAATAACAACAGTCAATTTATTTTTATTAATATTACTTTTCACATATTTCACATATAATTAACAACTATAATTAATATAAAAAAGATCGTTTAATTCTCATGTAAATATAAAATTAAGGACAATATAAAGTACTTAAGATCTTACAATTTCATTATGTAATAAATAGAAATTATATCAAAACATCAAATAAAAAGAACAATAAATAGCTATGACTCTCTAAGTATTAAAATTTATAATAAGAATGCATGTCGAGCAAATAACCAATTAGAAGTGAAACTTGCAACAATAATATTTACAATTATGTTTATATTGCGTATATAGAATTTAAAATATACATAAAAATAAATGAAATTAAAAGAAGATGAGAAATGAAAACTTGAAACTTCATTTAATTGAATATTCGCTTATATCGCATTAACCTCAATTCTTATTTGATACAAACTTCTCATCATTGAGAGGAGTCTCATAATTATTATCATTCAAATAATTATTATCATTCAAATTCATTTTACTAAATGACATGTTAATACTTTTTAATTCAAGATTATCTTCTAAGTTACTCTCGTCTGTCAGACTCGGTTCCTCAAAAATCAAATTTGCTAAAGATTGATATGGTCAAAGCAAATTAGATTTACAGAGCTACTTCCTCTATTAAAAATACTAGTAAATAAATAATATTAAATTATTAAGAAATTACAAGAAATTATATCCAACTTAATAATAATAATAACATAGTTTTTTTGAAGCTTTAAATTGTATTGAATAAATACTAAATTGTTCGATTTTTTATGTTTCAATCTATTCTTTTTCTTGGAATGGATAAGTTAAAATGTGTTCCAATTTCCTTCACACCTTGTTACACTTACATATTGACTTATAATTCAACTTGCAAACTTTTATAATTCTGAAACACCACTTTCTAATTGATCTCACCAAACAACTGTAAGATAATAAAGTAACATTATAAACAAAATAAACCAATTATTAATTTTCAATAAGTAACAAAAGTGAAAAAAAAAAAACCTAGATTGGATTTGTCTCTTTGATGAACAGCAGTGGGCATCCCAAAATCATCAAAAGTATCCTTATAAATCTCTATTTGTGAGTTTAATAGATCTTGCATCATCTCATAGGCAATAATAGTTGTAATAGTTAATAACATTTACCTATTAACTTCAATTTTTGTGTGTGTAAAACTTGGTTTAAAATAAAAATAGAATAAAAAATACCCCTGTTGCAAACAACAAAGGGTAAAACTGTCTTTCTTATTTCTTATTAATAATTGCAAAATAAGGTATGCACAAAGAAATATTATCTTTCATATTGGCCTTGATTGCTTCATTCGCCCTCTCCTTGGCATCATATAAATAACCTATTTTTGTTTTCTCATTACTATTAGCTAGATGAAATACCTTGAATCAGCCAGATGAAATACCTTGAATGACAAATTAATTTTAGGACCAAAATTTATTATCTTCAAGTACAATTCTAGAAATCTCCAATTCAGCATTACACCTAGTATACTAAGATACAACTCACTTATCACTTGTAAACATTTGCCTCAACTCCTTCTTCATCAGAATAAAACACTGAAGTGATAAGAAATTAGTTGCAAATCTTGTAATACTAAGATGACATAAATTCCTACTATTTGAGAAATCATTTTCATTAAATTCAAGACTCATGCACAATTACAAATGAACTTGGTCCCCCCCTTTTTTTTTCTTTTTGTACAGTTTCATCAATAATAGGAAAATATCTAGTATCTCCTATATTTTATAACATCAAGTTAATGTAATGTGCAGCACAAGGAGTCCAATTATATCTTTTTTATAATCCTTTTCCAACTACTTTATAAGCAGAATCATTGTCAGTAATGAACTGAATAATATTTTCTGACCCAACTTTATTTACAACATCATTAAATAACTGAAATATAGTATCAACATTTTTAACAAGGCTAGATACATCAATAGACTTAAAAAATATTATCCTTTTTGAATAATAAACCAAAAAGTTAATAATAAGTTCATTTCTTCTATTTTCTAACCATCACACATGATTGATCACCTATAATTAGCCCAAGTCATTCTTCTTTTATCTAAATAACTTTTTATTTTATTAATAAAGCTACTTAAAAGTTTTCTTTTATAGTCATCAATTGAAGGAGTTTTATATACTGAGTTGTAGAAGGCAATACCATTTATCATAAGTTGATAATAATAAGACTGAGCAGCATTGAATGTTATACCTAAATCATATCACTATTTAGCTATTATCATGTTCACAATATGAGCTGCTTCTCTAGATTGTAAAGCACTATGAATTGAAGGCTAAGCTCTAGGAGTTGTTTATGGTGCAAAAAAAATTAGACATATGTCTCCTTTTTTTCGTAACATCAAGTGCAAATACCCTTTTTGTTGGGTAAGAATACAAAGACCTTCAACATCCTCACTACCATCTTAACTAGTAATAAAAGAACTTCCACAACCAATCTTATAATTCACTATTTGCCTTCTATCTTTCTCATGCTAATACTCTTTAAGCAAAAACTTTATTTGTTATTTCACATCATAGCTCACTGTTTTGGAAGGCTCTATATCACCCTTGACCCTAGCTAAATACTTCTTTAATCTAATGAGTCCTCCACCTTGTATATGCTTATTACAATACAAACAAATGGTATGGTTCTTTATTCCAAGAACCAATCTAATATGAGCCTAGGCTGTATCACTGAATCTTCCTGAAGCAGATGAATTATCGAGAGTACTTGAACTTTATTCTATTTATCTGTAAAAATAAATAAAGACATATATCAAAATTAACTTTGTGTAAAAAAAATGAAGAAATGGATACAATAATAGTTTCTTAATAGTTTATGTTTCTTTCTCAACCGAAGCATCAATATATACATTGATTATTGCACTTTCACAGCTATAACTTATTTTGTATGATTATATAATTCAAACATAAGATCACAATTATAAACTATTTAATGTCAACTATAACCTATTTTGTATGATTATATAATTCAATAATAAACTTACAAGTGACAAATGTAACTTGTTTTGTGTTATTACATAATTCAACTATAAACTACATCTATAATTCAATTTGTGTAATCACATAATTCAACCATATTTTTATGTGATTACATAATTTAAACATAAACTCAAAACTATAACCTATTTTGTATAATTATATGAAACTATAAACTCTTAACTATAACTTATTTTGTATGATTATTGATTAGTTTATTAAACAATCCAATCATAAACAAAAACTCACAACTATAACTCAGTTTGTATGGTTACTTATCATATAATTCAACCATAAATTAATTATTCTATTTTGATTATTACAAAATTCAATTAGTAATATATAATCCAATTTATAATAAAGACTAACCTTTTATTAAAATTTCTATATATCTCAATCTCAAATTTCAAACAAGAACAACCTCAAATTAATAATATAATTTAAATTTCAGACAATAAATGAATAACCTCATATTCATAATTCAATTCAAAATTCTAATTTCTAATCATCACAAAAACACAACCAACTCTAATTTCCAACAACACATCGTTAATTTTTATGATTGACACAAATTCTAATTTCCATAATCACAATTCATAAGTCATACACCATAAGTCCACAAGAATATATCACAACCAATCACATTATCAATTTCTTAATTATCAACTACACACATGATTCCACTTTGAACAAATTTTTGCTTGCAACATGCAACCTTGGCTTAAGCTCACAACACTGAGATTTTGTAGCACAATATAACACAAAAGGGTGATGTGATGTGATGCGATGGTAGAGGATCAAAGGTGAAGCACTAGAGATTGGAGGACAATGGCCTCGTTTGGTTAGCTACCAATCAGCTATTATTTTAGCTAATTGGTATGCTTCAGTTGTTTGACCATTCAAACAACTATAAAAGCTGTTTGGAGAGCAGCTGATCCAATAGCTGTTTGTCTTCAAAAAGCTAAAAATGAAAACGCTCCTGTATAGGAGCGTTTTCATCAAACAACTAGATTATTTTTTTTCAATGTCGATTTTGTCCTCTTTTTTACAGTCTCATTCCTATCATTTTCAGGAGCGTTTTCATCAAACAACTAGATTATTTTTTTTCAATGTCGATTTTGTCCTCTTTTTTACAGTCTCATTCCTATCATTTTC
>JAOQMS010000179.1:9855855-9868086 GCA_027563885.1 Erythroxylum longipes
AAGGAGTTAAGAGGTTATGTTGGTTGAAGGATTCGTCTGTGTTACTGTTCACAGACGAAGGAGTTAAAAGGTTATGTTGGATGAAGTATTCGTCTGTGTCACTTTTCACAGACGAAAGGATTTGTCTATGTTACTGTTCATAAACTCCTTCTGTGTTTTGTTTCTCCTATGTTCACCTATACCTATCTTTTGTCCCATTGTTGACCCCTCAGACGATAGAATTGGACTTAGATGTCTTCATGGAAGTTGTATATTTTGGAATTCTATTTCGAACCATATAAAGAAAACCTTGATCCCATTCCTATAGAGAAAGATATGGCAATCGGAAAACATCATCTGTGTTACTGTTCACAGACTATGTTCACCTATACCTATCTTCTGTCCCATTGTTGACCCCTCAGAAGATAGATTCGGACTTGGATGTCTTCATGGAAGTTATAGATTTTGGAATCCTCTTTTGAACCATATAAAGAACACCTTGATATGATTTCCCTAGAGAAATTTATGGCAATTGGAAAACATCGTCTGTGTCACAGACTTCGTCTGTGTTATTATTCGCGTTATCGTCTGGGTCACTGTTCACGGTTATTTTCTATCATATTTTTGACCCACCAGACGATATAATTGGCCTTCGAGGTCTTCATGAAAGTTATAGTTCTTGAAATCCTCTTTCGAACTATCCAAAGAAACCCTGATTTGGATGTCTATAGTAAAAGTTATGCCATCAATCCTGAAGCACGTATATGTAAAGTGGGGACTCGCCAACGCTTTTCTTTGAGGTTCTTCAGGTTGAAATGAATAAATGGATAGTCGAAGAGTGGAGCTGAATTAAGAAGGAGAGTTGTTGAAGGCAAGTATGAGTGATGAATACGCATAATAAGTATGCGACCGTGGTAGTATCGGAGAAGAGAAGATAAAACGATAATGGTTAAGGTGTTCCCTTTGGGAGATAAACTCACGTATTAGGTTATATTGCATGAAAGTTGGACTTCGGATACGGGGTCTAACACTTTTGGTATCAGAGCAAGCACGAGTTAGACTCCGAGAACGGGGTCCAACATTAAGTGTTAATTTGAGTGTTTAGTATGTGTTTGTTCAGGTTAGAATTGCGTTAGTTTATGTGTTCTTATGGGTTAGGATAAGTCTTTGAGCTTAGATATTATGTTTTTGAGGTACCTTGATGTATTTGTTAGTGTTTCAGGGCTAACATCAAAGAACGAGAAGTTTCAGAAACTTTCGAGCCGAAACCACGACCCACGATCGTGGCATAAACATGTGAGCCAGCCCACGATCGTGGCCTAAGGGACTCGATCGTGACAGAAGACTCTGTAACAGCCCACGATCGTGACAGAAAGGTTTGATGTCGGCCATGGTCGTGGCTTGCATTGGGCAGATGTGTTAACAAGAGAAAAAGTCAAGTTTCGAGAGATTTTCGAACCATTTTGACTCTGGAAAAACCCTAGAAGCTTGGCAGTATTTAAAGAACATGAAATACAGAAGAGAGAAGCTTTTGCATCAACCACAATCCTGAAAACCTAGAGAGTTTTATCGAGAGATTGAGAAAGAAACGAAGGAAGAGAGACACAGAGAAGAAGCCTATACGAAGTACTTCCTGGAACAAGAGGTTTCCCGCCATTACTACCTCCTTCATCCGTTCCACTAGTATTTTTCAGTTTTGTTTACAATTTTATTGAAGTATAGAATTGGGATAGCTGTTGAGAATAAGATTGTTGAATGTTGAGATTTGTCTAAACTCACCTTCGGGATGTTTTGTTCTTGATATTAATGAAATTTGATTGACTACTTTTTTATTAAATTATTAGTGATTTAATTTTTGCGCTTCATAATTCGATAACAAACTGAGAGGGTGAATCGAGTGAAAAGCATTAAATTGGGCTAACGAGAGTTAGGTAATTTAATAGATTAAGAATTGAATCTAACCGGTAAATTTATGTAACGAGAGATCTTGTATAGGTTTTCGGTAGTTTCTTTGGACAACTTAAAATCTAATTTAGGTTTGGGATAAATTGTGAATCGAAAGGTTGCACTTTCTCATAATCTGATTACGGTTAATAATTAGAGTTAATGATTATAACTTAAGAGAGAGTAATCAACCCAAGGACCATCTAGAATCGATAATCCAACGAATTTATAATCAATTAGGTTTTCATTAAAGTGGATAAAAATACCATTTCTCTCAATTGGTAGTTTTTAGGTTGTGTTGTGATTGGGTGTTGCAATTGCTATCTTGTTTATATTTTCGAATTTGATTATTAGAATTAATTGCGTGATTAAAATAAATTCTTGTTTAATTTTGTTTCTTATGAATTATTGCAAATTGAGTTCAGCCTTAGATTTTAGGATTAGATTAACCCTCCTCGTGGGATCGACGTCTTAGGTACTACGTGAAAGACCCGTACACTTGCAGAATGTCAAGGTTTAAAAATATTAAAACTTTGACATATCGGAACCTGCGATCAAGAATTCATAAAAATAACACTATTTTAAATATAATATGAAACCTTTTGACAAAGAGTGGCATTCTGAAAACCTTATAGCTTGGAGTAGTCAATTGGAGCCTATATATTTTAAATAAAAGTCTCACATTTGTTGTTCAAAATATGACACCAAAAAAGAATGGAACAGATAGAGACTATCAGTAGGTCATTTCATAATTTTTGGTTGTAAAGCCTACACCCATAATCCATACCAAAAGAGGATAAAACTAGATTACAATGGAGAGAAACATTTTTCTTAGTTTTAATGATCAATCAAAAGTTTATAAGCTTTACAAACCTATGACTAAGAAAATTGATATAAATAATAGTGTAGTTTTTAATAAAGAAAGGTTATGGCTATGGAACAATAATATTGTTGAACAACAATTACTAGTCAACTTTGATAGAATTAACAAAGAGGAAGATAGTAGATAACAGAAAATGATAAACAAATTCCACCATATGGTCCAACAAATGTTCCAAACTTACTAATAACAATAGAAAAGAAGAACGACCTCAAAGTGTCAGAAGAATACATGCGTAGATGACTAACTATGAGGTAATTATAGTTGACTAATTTGAGAACTCATTTACAAATTTTGCTTTATTTTTTATTATGATCCTATAACAATTGAGGAGATTACCAAAGAATCAAAATGGGAAAAGGCGATGAATAAAGAAATTTCAGCTATTAAACAAAACAACATATTAACTATCACTAAGCTTCTAAAAGGACACATGACTAGAGATGGCATTTAGGCCCAAACCCAACTTTCAGTCAACGGGCTTGATTAAAGTTGAATGGCCTTCAGGTCGCATTCAAACATTTTTTGAAATTATTGATTTTTAGGTTGTTTCAATCTTGAACTACGTAACCCGAAGTCTGAAAATTTTAAGTAAAAATAATATAATTTTTTAAATTTTAAATTAAAAATAATCAGGTTTGGCTAGGCCTGATTGAGCTTTGGGTTGCTCAAGATTTATCAAGCTTGGGTTTGAGCTAAAGACATTTGCTTAAGGCTTGATCAGGCTTTGAATTGAGCCCACATCTAAGCATAAATTTTTAGGTTAGGTTAAGCCTGGGTAGGCCCAACCCTGGCCTAGTTCAATGCCATCCTTACATAAGACAATTGGTTTTAGGTGGATGTAGAAGACAAAATTGAAAAATAATGGAGAATGATAAATATAAGACACATTTAGTAACTAAAGGTACAAGAAAGAGTTTCAAGTTGATTATAGAGAAGGCTTTTCTCTTACTGCAAAACATGATATAATTAGAGTAGTGATTGCATTAGCAGTATAACATTCATAATTATCTGCTAACTAGACATAAATGTACTTTTTTGCATCATGATCTTCTAGAACAAGTATTTATCGATCAACCTTCTAGTTTTGAAAAGCTTGAAAGTGAAAACGAGTTTTTCATAATAAAGTGACATTACACATATTAAAATAAGCACCATGTGCTTAGTATAATCATATAAATGCTTAATTTTTTAAGGAAATATTTAAAATTGTTCATAGGAGTATACATTTATTACAAAGATTATATATAGAAAATTTTCTTAGCTTTTGCTTATATGTAGGTGATCTTATTTCTTTTGAAAATAATAGTGCCACATTTGATAAATTTAAAAAATCTATAATGGTTGAATTTGATACATCTTGTCTTGGAAAGATACATTATTTTTTGGGCATTGAATTGGTGTCACTTACAACTAAAATTTTTAGGTAATAGTAACAAAAATGGAAGCTAATATTTTTTATTAGAATTCAATTTAAACCCAAACGTATTGCACATTTTAAAAGAACTGTATATTTTACAAACATTCAATTTTAACCTCAACTTAACGTCTCCATCAATCTTCTGTTATGAAGAGCACATATGTATTTTTTTTTGTAGATTCCTTGCTAAATGCCTATCCTATGTGGCAAGTGGAGCCCAAAAAATAAAAAATCTATATCTCCCTGTTCCCTCTCTTCTCTCTTATCTCTCTCCCTCTCCCTCTCTCCCTCTTCAACTTCTTGTTTCTTCTCTCTTTGCTTCTTTCTAACGATGCTCTAAAAAACATAGAAAAGTTGAAATCAACTATAATTTTATGTTCTTCTCATTAAGAAAAGTTTGGAGGAGAGTCTTCACTATTGCTCACTTTAACTCCATTTAGGCTAGGCCTATCATCGAGTTGCAACAAATATTTGATAATTCTTAACCATCTAACTACACTTAATATTTTATCAAAAGTGAAAGTGGTATATATAAAAAATTCTTATGTGATAGTTTAGAATAAACTCTCCAGAGATAACTGCTTAGATATTGGACTTGTCTTATTAATTTGAGAATTTATAAACATTTTCAAGAAAACTTTCATATTTTAAGGTGGTAATGTCGAAGAAAACATTTTCAAGAAATACAAGTTATAAAGTAAGTAAAAAAAAATAACAATTTTATTGAAACAACAATATCTATTAATGTATATTTAATTAATAATAGTTCAATCTAAAATTAAATAATAATTCACTTTAAAAAATTATTATGTTCCTATGTATCAGGATTACCAAGGTGATTTTATTTTCACACGGATATGAACAATCAATAGCTATAGGATGAGAGCATTTTGATGAAAGAATGGAACTTGGATTTCAGGATATTTCTTTTGTTGGACTAAGAAAACTGAAGCCTTTTTAGTTCATAAGTGCTTGGCGTATCTTATAACAAAAATCTAAATTTAGGATTTTACTTAGAGATTGCTCAATGATTTCATTTCTTAATCTATGCACTAAAACTGTTTATTTTGCTAATTCCAAATTGTGTTAGTTTCATAAAGCAAATCTATAAATTAAAATTATACATATGAAAATACATTTAAGAGAAAGACAATTATTGTGAAAAGAATAATTATACTGCTCCTATTAATACAATGCATGTGCGAGAAGAAAAAAGATTAGTGGACATATACTCAGTGCTTACAATAGAAATTTTTTTTTTCAGATTTTTGTAAAATTAGAACATAATAAAGTAAATGGAAGATGGAAGCACTAGTTAGAGCAATGGATGGATACTTGAGTTGCTAAAAGTAGAGAACTTAAGGATTTGGACTCCATTTTAACTTCATATGCAAAGTCTCTAGTGGGATGTAGAGGGAAACTAATAGTGAATTTACCAATGATAGCTTCGAGAAGATCATTTCATAGAAAGTAGTCACTTAAAGAAGAAAATTTAAAAATGCTTTATTAAGAATTTGTTAATGTTAGAATATATTTTATAGGCTACAATCAATTGTCGTTTTGATTTTATTAAAAATAAGCTAATAATATGATCCCTATTGAGAAGCCTAAGGTCCATTAATATTGTGATCCCTATTGGAATTAAGCACTTTATATCGTTAATGTGATTAATGGTGTAGGCCTAACCCTAAGGCCCATGATGAGCAAGCCTAGGGTTACTATCTGTGGCTAGGTCCCCACTGCACTCTCTATATATACACATGTATAGTCTCTCTACATCTCGCCCCCTTGAGAACTGCATTTTCTAAAAAGATCGAAGTTGTGGTGGAAGCCCTAGCCGTCACCAAACACTTGTATAGTGCTCTCATAATTTAATAATCATGTCTCCAACACGTAAGTATCTGTGTTCCCTATTACGTAATTGATTCACAATTTTCGCTTATTACATATGGTATCAGAGCATAGGAATTATGTGACAAAGAATCTGATTATTGTAGATGATTCATGATTAAAATCATAATTTTCACTTTTTTATATGATAATATGTTTGATTTTCAGGTTAATGTAAATTCATAAAATTGATCCCAAAAATCTTAGGGCTTTTGTAGATCCTAATATGATGAGTCTATTCATATGTGATTTTTAATTTTACATGCACTGTACACTGAGAATTTTGCAACACAAACCATGGTTTGGGTTCTTGAAACCGATTCAAAATTTACTAATTCCACATGAAATCTTAATTGTTTTGTTGATTCATGTTTCCTTCATGTTTTTCGGTGATGATATATGTTTAAATTGAAGAAACATTGAGTTTTCGGGGCTATTTTTCGCAGAACCCATTTCGAATTTTGAAAATCGAATTTGACCTAATTTTTGATCCATAAAATTACCACGATTCTTGCAATTTCTTGAGGGCTTTTCATTGAAACTAGATTTACACAGGTTTCCTTTTGGATTAAGCATTAAAAATGAACCAAAATATAAGGATTTTGATCGTGACCCGTCAACAGACCCGCGACCCGAGATTTCTGCAAGACCCGACTTGCCAGAGGTAGAAAAAGACGCGTCCTGCATATGCCCACTCTCACTCGTGGTGCATACAGGCACGTGTGGGCCTACAAAATGTATTTTTGTGCTTCGTTTTTCTATTATGCTCCATTTTTTGAGCCTAATTTTTCTATATATTTTTCATAATTTTCCACTGTATGTAATATTTTTTATAAAAATATTACATTTCATGGTATATTTTATGCATTTTCCAGCTTATTTGTTTAACCTGATACACTAGAAATTATTATTACCCTATTTTGGATATGTTTATAGTAGTTACTCTCTCTCAATCATATCTTATATGTATTTATTAAATTGCATGTGATATTTGTTTGTTTATTCAACTGTATAAGTACAAAACCTATTTTAGAATGCAATTTAATGTGATCCATGATCAGTTAAGGTGTCTTTCATTGTTACATCTTCTTTTGAACTGAATTATGGTATTGAGCAATATATTTTGATTCCTGTATGAAGAGTTTCATGAATTAGTATGGGTGATTACCACCAAAGTGGGATCAATTATAGTAGTTTGTGAGATTTTTTTATAATTTTACAGGAATGTTCCCGATTAATGCATATAATTACCTACCCAAAGGGGGTAGTTGTGTGTTTTAATTGGAGACCTAATTTTAATTAGAGTTATTGAGGATTACAATAGTCTTGGGGATTTGTCTGCCCAAATGGGATGGAATTTCAAGATTAGTGTACCCTCATTTTCATAGCTCATCTTTAAGGTTCTGATTTTGGTTACACATTCTGCACAAAGGGGAATGTGTGATTCTTAGTTGGGCCTCACTATTATTTTTATGTCCTTATTATTGTTATTAATGCATTCTGTTTTGTCTTACACATTTTCCTTCGCTATAAATAATAGTTAAGTAACCGTAGAAATTTTAACTGGCTCAAATTACAAGAAATGGAGGCAGGACATAAAATTTTCCTTAGGAATAGTTGATCTAGATATGGAACTAAGGGAAGACATGCTTGTCGTAGCTGATGAAGGAAGCACACCTGAACAAAGAGAGAGTCTGGGTAAGTGGGAGAAATCTAACCGACTTAGCTTGGTTGCAATTAAGAGGACCATTGCTGAATATCTGTTGAGTGGTTTGCCTGACACAGCATCTGCTAAGGATTTTCTCACCACCATAGGAGATAGATACTAAGTATCCAATAATGCTAAGTCTTGATATTTAATGAAAGAGTTGATAGATATGAGGTATGACCATAACGGGGGTGTTAGGGAATTTATTCTGAGAATGGTTCACCTTTAAACCAAACTAAAAGCCCAATCCATTGACCTGAATGAAAATTTCATTGTTCACCTTGCCTTAAACTGTCTCCCTATTGAATTTACCCAAATCAAAATAGCATATAATACCATTGGTGAGAAGTGGAGCATTAATGACCTTATTACCAAATGTGTGGCCAAAGAAGAGAAACTTAGGAAAGAAAAGAGTGATTTAGCCCTCCTGACCATTCATGCTAAACCCCATTCTGGCAAGAGTCATATGAAACATAAGAAATACTCTTATAGTGCTCATAACAAAAATCAGTACTATAAGAAATTTGGGAATACTCACTATGACAATGATGGAGGTCCTAGGCAGACTACCTTCAAGAAAGGTCCTTGGTGTGTCTTCTGTAAGGTCAAGGGACATAATAGAGGAGAATGTCGTAAATTAAAGGCTTGGTTAGAAAACAAGAAGAAATCTGGAGGTAATCATTTTGGTTTTATCTGTTTTGAGTCTAATTTAGTTTATGTCCCCATAGATTCTTGGTGGTTTGATAGTGGTTCCACTACCCATATTATTGTGTCCTTACAGGGGTTTACAAACATGAGGAAGCTAAGTCTGAAAGAAAGCAAGCTGAGGGTAGGAAATGATCTTGAAGTAGCAGTGGAGTAAGTTGGAGATGTTACCTTAGCTTTAGATTCAGGGCATGAACTTATTTTACAGAATACCTTTTATGTACCTTCCGTTAGAAGGAATTTGATTTCAGTTTCT
This sequence comes from Erythroxylum longipes, assembly GCA_027563885.1. Classification (NCBI taxonomy): domain Eukaryota; kingdom Viridiplantae; phylum Streptophyta; class Magnoliopsida; order Malpighiales; family Erythroxylaceae; genus Erythroxylum; species Erythroxylum longipes. The sequence goes on from JAOQMS010000179.1 coordinate 9,864,638, forward strand.
TGCTTAGATAAACTTGGTTTTACTTTTTCTTTTGGTAGTGAAAAAATAAAATTGTTTTGTAATTTTGCAAAAATAGGATCTGGTTTTTTAGCAGATGGTTTATATAAACTGTCTTTAGCTTTTGATAATTTTTCTACCTCTTTCAATGTTGAGACTACTCTTGCTAAGTGGTCTAGGATACAAGAGAAATCTTCGTTATTGTGGCACAAATGCTTAGGTCATATCTCTATGGAAAGGGTAAAGCGATTAATAAGAGATAACATTTTACCTTCCTTAGGCTTTAATGATTTGGGGACATGTGTAGATTGCATTAGAGGAAAAATCACTAAGACCAAAAAGAAAGATGCAAATAGAAGTTTAAGTCTCTTAGAAATCATTCACACGGACATTAGTGGACCTCTATCTCCTACTATTTGTGGTAACAAGTACTTTATTACCTTCATTGATGACTTTTCCCGTTTTGGCTATCTTTATTTAATCAAAGAAAAATCTGATGCCCTTGAGAAATTCAAAATTTTTAAAACTGAAGTTGAAAAGCAATTAGGAAAAGTCATCAAGGTGGTGAGATCTGACTGTGGTGGTGAGTAATATGGTAGATTTGGTTCTGGACAGCAACATATGGGATGATTTGCCAAAATTTTTCAAGCTTGTGGAATTATTCCACAATATACCATGCCTGGAAGTCCTGAACAGAATGGTGTAGCTGAAAGGAGAAACTGCACTTTAAAGGATATGATGAGGAGTATAATGAGCAGAACTAATTTGCTAGATTTTTTATGGGGAGAAGCTTTAAAAACTGCGCTTTACATCCTTAACAGAGTTCCTACTAAATCTGTTCCAAAAACACCCTTTAAACTTTGGATAGGTAGAAAACCCAGTTTAAACCATTTTCATTTGTGGGGTTGTCCTGCAGAAGTTATGATCCATAATCCCTTAGAGAAAAAGACTGACCCTAAAACTACCCATTGCTACTTCATTGGATATCCAGACCATGTAAAAGGGTAAAGGTTCTATTGTCCTAAAAGTGATCCTAGAATTGTGGAATCTATTAATGAAAAATTTTTAGAATTGGATAAGGCTGAGGATGTTATTCCCGCTGTTAATTCCACTACTAATGTGAATGAGATGGTTTCTTTGCATGTTGCCATTGATAACATACCTACAGTTACTATTCCTATCAAGAGCTTGGATGATGCTCCTTTGGTTGAAAATGTGGTTGATTCCCTGCTCTGGTTAATCCTCTTAATAATGTTGCTGACCCTCCTTCACTAGTTGATACTCCTCAACCCATTGAACCTATTGTGCAAGTACCTCTTAAAAGGTCATTTAGACAGAGGAGACCGGCTATTTCAAACGATTACTTTGTTTATTTGAGTGAGTACATGTATGATATTGGGGATAATGTTGACTCCAAATCTTATCAGGAGGCGATGTCTTGTGGTCATTCTAATATGTGGGTAGATGTCATGAAAGAAGAAATGTAATCTATGGCTAATAATGAAGTGTGGGAACTTGTTCAATTGCCTAAAAATTGTAAAGTGATTAGTTGTAAATGGGTTTTTAAAACCAAGAAGGACTCGAAGAGTCAAGTTGAGAGATATAAAGTTAGGCTAGTAGCAAGAGGTTTCACGCAAAGAGAGGGCATTGACTTCACTGAAACTTTTTCCCTAATGTCCAGTAAAGATTCATTTAGAGTTGTCATGGCTCTTGTGGCACATTTCGCTATGGAGTTACATCAAATGGATGTCAAGATAGCCTTTTTGAATGGTGATCTCCTTGAGTAATTATACATTCAACAACCTGAGGGTTTTCAGTCAAATGGTAATGTGCATTTAGTGTGCAAATTGGAGAAATCTATTTATGGTCTGAAACAAGCTTCTAGGTAATGGTACCTTAAATTTGATGAAGTTGTTACCTCCTTGGGTTTTGAAGAAAATAAAGTTGATCAATGTATATACGTAAAGGTCAGTAGAAGTAAGTTCATTTTTCTCATTTTATATGTTGATGACATTATACTTACTCGCAGTGATCTTGGCTTGTTGAATGAAACTAAGCGCATGCTAACAAAGCATTTTGAGATGAAGGATCTTAGTGAGGCAAGTTTCGTGCTGAGAATTGAAATTCACAGGGATAGATCTCGTAACTTGCTTGGCTTGTCTCAAAGGCTTATATTAATAAAGTCTTGGAGAGATTTGACATGCAAAAATGTAAACTTGGTGATGTACCAGTTGTCAAAGGTGACAAATTCAATAAAAACCAGTGTCTTATGAATGAAATTGAAAAAGCAGAGATGAAGAACTGACCATTTGATAGTGCGTTGGGAAGTTTGATGTATGCTCAGGTTTGCACTAGGCCTAATATTGCTTATATAGTTAGCGTTTTGGGTAGGTACTAGTCTAATCCTAGTAATGCTCATTGGATAGCCGCTAAGAAAGGGGTGAGATACTTGTAGAAAACTAAGGGGTATATGCTTGTGTATAGAACAGTTGACAACTTAGAGATAATAGGGTATAGTGACTCAGATTTAGCTAGGTGCCCTGATGATATGAAATAGAATTCTAGTTACATCTTCATGTTGGTTAGGGGTGCGATATCTTGGAAAAGCAAGAAGCAGACTACGGTTGCGTCTTCTACAATGCAGGCTAAAGTTATTGCTTGCTATGCGGCTGGTACTCATGTTGTTTGGTTGAGAAACCTAGTGACTAGACTTCGCATTGTGGATTCCATTGCTAGACCTCTCGGAATCTACTGTGATAATAGTGCAGTAGTGTTTTACACTAAAAATAACAAGACTTCTAATGGTTATAAGCACATGGAATTAAAGTATCTGACTGTCAGAGACCTAGTGAAGAATAAAGACATAGTTTTCGTGCATATAGTTACAGAGTCCATGCTAGCTGATCCCTTAACTAAGTGTCTTTGACCTATAGTGTTCCAGAAGCACGTTGAAGACATGGAGATTTTAAGCTCTTTTAATGCGCTTGATTAATGGGAGTTTTGAAATGTATGTGATCTTTCCTTGTCTTGTTCGACCTTTATTGTTAAATACTTGAATGTTCATTTTGCATGGATTATGTTATTTTAATGCAATCGATTTGAATATTCTCTTATCACTATTTTGTATATATATCAATTACTATTTCGAAACTCGATGTCCTTTTATATCATCATGTCTCGTGATTGACACCATCTTAGCGTTAGAGACATGTTACAAAACTTTGACGGTGTTCTATTAGATCATAATGTCTCCTGGTCAACACCATATTTGAGTCTATAAACACTATTATAGAACTCGGTGTCTTTTTCAATCATCGTGCCGGTGGTTGACACCATATTGGAGTTCAAGGCCTTATAGTTCCTAGTGAACTGTAAAATTTTGTTGGACCAATGGAGGTTGACAAATTAAATCCGTCTTTGTTTTGATAATAATAAAATTAAAGAATTGGTTA
>JAOQMS010000179.1:9868186-9881406 GCA_027563885.1 Erythroxylum longipes
TTTAATTTTATATAAGATTCTTAAAATTTTAATTTCTAAATTTTATTTGATATTCTATTATATCAGTAATAAAATTGTTACCATATAAATATTAATAATAAAAAAGGTCTTTTAAGAGAAACTAAAATTAAAAAATAAAGACTAAAATCAATAAAGTGGTATCAAATGACCCTTAAATTCCAATTTTTACTATTGGTCTTCCGCTCACATTCTATTTCCTTTGGAATTTCTTTTATTTAATTTCGTATAATAACTGTTGCAGTTCTCGTTGTTTAACAGTTTTTTTCAACAGGTTTAATAACAAGAGAAGATCCATATTGTTACGTTATAGAAGTCGTCATTTTCACTTCAAAATCATTCAAGCAACGATAGATTCGCATCCTTGGCTTGTACGTGGGGAAAATTCTGCAGTTCGTTGAAAGAATTAAATTGCTTACCAACCCAGTTATTTCTTTGTTTTGAGTTCTTAAATTCTCATTTTCTGGTATTATAAGACTTCTTGTCCAAGTTCGGAGGATTCCGTGAGGCCGTACTTTTCAATCATTCGCGTGGATCCATCTGAAAATTTTTCAAATTCTTCATCCATAGATTAGTAAGACCAATTAGCATCTGCATCAGATCCTACAATCTGTTCCAATTTAAAAACTTTTAAACTGAAAATCGTTTCCCACTCTTGAACTAATCCCTCAAACTTTCATCACCCATATTGTGAACATTTTCAACCATCCAGAAGGAACCTTTGCACAAACACACGAAAAATCAGTGACACAGTACTGTCAACCTCCCTCAGGATACAGCAATAACACCCCAGGACTGATTCACAGTATGGTTAAAAATACGTGGAAGTGGTCAAGACCAAAAGAGGAAAATGCAAGAATTCAAACTCTTAATAGGTGCCTGTCGTGTTTAGTTTAGGTGGAAACTTACTGAGAAAAACGTAAAGCAACCATCCCCTGGAATCTACACAGTCTAGCATAATAATTGTCTACCATCATTTACAGTTAGCCAGATATTTCATTTCAGTTGATGCACATGGTTCATTAAATGCAATTTCATATCTATCAAACGCCCAAAGGGGAATAGGTGTGCAATTTGCATCCAATTCAATTTGGTCCAGGTATACCCAATCTAAGTCTATTACACAAAAAGACCAATTTAAGTCTCTTGTACAAAAAACAATGGATCGATCCATGCTTTCACATTCTGGAATTGTACAGTAGCATGTAAAATGGATGACAAGAAATGGAAGGATCATTTAACACCAAAATCTCTTTGTTTATTTTACAATATAAATTTACTTGTAATAGTTAGGTCCATCTTTTGGGATGAGCTAGGGCAATTGATTAATGGACTCCGTTTAACACTGAATCTATGGCACCTGTAAAGCACCTCGACGTTCTTCAAAGCTCAGGAAAACTGGATTGAAAAACCAGTGCTAGTTTTTGAAATGTTCATGGGGCCAAAGTCATCAAAATCAGAATCGGATCCCCTTTCATTGTAATCATACCATCCACTAGGAGAATCCTCATCTTTCCCACTATTTGTTAAAGGAACTCGAAGCTCAGAGATGGAAGCTGGAAGAGGCTCTTTGCTAAAGTACTCATCATGCAGTAATTCCATTGCAGTAGCTCTACTAGCGGGGTCATAACATATAAGCTTCTTGACCAGAGCAATTTCATCACGGGATCGATTAGCAAGACATGCCTCTATACCTATGGGATTTTCCACATTAGCAAAGGAAATTGTTCTATAATCAGGAAGTTTTAGACAACCTGGCCATACTTCCTCTGTCAAGTTGCCTAAGACATTGATAATCCTGCTGAGTTGATCAATGTCAGAGGCCCCTGGAAAAAGTGGTTCAAGGGTCAAAAGCTCAGCAAAAATGCAACCAAGTGACCAAAGATCAACCTCCATCCCATAGTCCATAGATCCATATAGTAGTTCAGGGGCCCTGAACCATCGAGTTCCAACACATGAAGTGAGTGAACCATGCCCATCACCGCCAGCATCATAAACCTCATAAGGACTTCTTAACATATCATCTTCAAAATCACTTGCTGTGCCAGTGGCAAGACAAGAAGTATTCCCATCTTGAATACTAACTGTTTCCCTGTCAACTTCGTCCAAAAAATCTTGGCCCTTGAACTTGCCAATATCTCTAAAAGATAGCTCTCTACTGATCATTCCTTGACCTTGGTGTTCACGGTCTTCTTGTGACGACTGAGGAACAACTTGTGGCAGAAATAAATGGTCTTGATTCAATGAGCTGTTTTCAAAAGACTGAGGGTTCTCATCAACTGCAACAAATCCAGGCTCCATGAGTATCCGTGCCTGAAAAAACAAGAACTTAGTCTTTTCCTCCTTGGTTAAGATGCAGAAAGTACCACTACACAGCGCAATGTCACTGTTAGTCGCAGATCTCGTCGATTCCATTTTACACAAAAAAATCAGGTGAAAGTAAAGCTAGTATCCCCCCAATATGAAAAATGCCCCCTTTCAGTTTCGCTTAGAACCAGCTAAATCGGATATACTAGTAATGAAAAAACCACAGAATAAAAATCGATATTCCACTACCAAGTTTGTTTAACTCACTTATTACAATTTCTTTCAAAGGCAATACTTCAGGAGAGATAAAAACACAATCTTTCATACATTTGACAAAGACACTCGAACTAATCACCGAACACCGTGATTTAAACAGTTAATATACCAGATCTTCTAAACGTTCATCTCTAATTAGATCGATCGGTTACAGGTTGAATGCAAACACAAAAAGCGCCAGAATTTCACACATTCATAACTAAAAAAAAAAAAAATACCTGACCAAAATCAGCCAATTTAAGAACCCCATCATCAGAGATCAACAAATTACTAGGCTTAAGATCACGATGGACGATCATATTCCTGTGACACGCATCAACTCCAGACAAAATCTGAATCATCCATCTCTTCACCTCCCCTACTCCAACACCGCCATTTCTTTTTGCTTCCTTTATAACAGCCGCCAAATCGGTCCTCAAGAACTCCAGCACCAAAACCGCGTCCTCGTCTTCTCTCCAAAAGTACTCGTGCAACACGACGACGTTGGGGCAGTTGTGGAGGAGTTGCAAGGCCTCGACTTCCCTGAACGCCGCCTGGTAATCGTGGACCTCCTTGAGCGCCACCGTGACGTTGTCGGAGATGCGTCGGGCCTTGTAGACATCGGAGTAGGCACCGGAACCCACGCGTTCCTGGATGTGGTACTTTGCGGTGATTTCGGGTCGGGTGTAGATGCTCCAGCTCTTGGAGGGTGGCGTAGGCGGAGAGTGGTGGTCCATGGCGGCGATAATTGTCTCCGATTGCAAAAATGCTGAGGTTTAGATCGCAGTCGTCGCAGGGAGAAGCAGCGGGTTGCTTATTGAGTTCGTTGGTGTGAATTGACCGGTGACTATGACTAACCTAAATTACTAATATGCCCCCCTCTTCATTTTTCTTGTAAGATAGATTTAGGTCTGGCTTGACGGTCAGCATTGGCGGGTAACTGTGATTTTATTATTGAGAATTAGCTAATAAGCGATCAATATCCTTGATTTGGCCCGTGTATAATATTAATATCAACTCTTTATTTAAAAATATTTAATAAAATTAATTTTTTAATATTAACTATCTATGTATAAAATAATTTATAAGAGATCTCCGCACATCACATACCTAACCTAAGTAAAGTTATAATAGGTATTCACAGAAAAAAAAAAGGATGGGCCAAACTTACCTGATTTGGTGCAATTTAACCTCAAAATAACTGATCAAGAGCTTTATTCGCCAATGAATACCGTGCACTGAAAGATTAATTAAAATCATATTTACAAGAAGTTAAATTTTACTTCATGACAGCTATGAAACAAAGTTATATATATTTTTATCTCTCTCTCTTCTCTTCTCTTCTTTTAGTAGTTTGAATAATTTGTAATATCTTTTAGGTACAATTATCTTTTCATTTTTTAATTTCTCAATGGTTAAAGTAGGAGTATTTTTAAAAATAGGGAATTCAATTCGTCAACTTAATTAGTTAATTACTAAATATGATTATCAATGGTTTAATATGATCAAATAATTAAATATATCTCAATCCACTAAAAAATAGCTGATTAGTCATTTACCGAACAAAGTCAAGGTATTATTTCAATTCAATTGAAATTTGTTGATATAATATGTCTACCAAATATCATTTAAATATTATCTATTTATTAAATCATCACAATATTTTGACTTAAGAATTTAAAAAAATTAATTACTAAAATATTAAATTGATATAACTATAGCAAGAGAAATTAGTACTACCCATAATTACAATAAGGATAAAGTGTACATGATTGTGGAATTTACAAGATTACTAGGTTGTAAATGTAAACCCATAAAAAAGAAAAGGCCGTGATTATTTTAGCGTTATTGTCATGAGTTCTACTAGTCTACTAGTGGCATAGGGTAGGGAATTGAATGCACTAACGTTAGAGCTTTTAACAATTATAATGCTGAGGCCCATAATGTCACATGCACATACTTCACTACTTTTGCTCACACATCTATACATCATTGTTGGAGTAATTAAAGTTTTTAGTTTTAGTTTCTTATTTTTAGTTTGTATTCTTCAAATAAAAATATAAATCTATTTAATTGTTAGTATTTAATAATTATATATTACATAAAAATTGAAGATAAATTATTTTTATAAATAAAATTTATCTTAATCTCTTATATAATATTTTTTAAAAATTTATCAGTAAAAATATATTCATAATTTTTAATAATTAGTGTTAAATAATTAAATATATAATATTGAATTAAATTATTCATCATTCTTATTAATAATTGTTGTTGTTTTTATTGTTCTTATTAATAATTAATATTAAATTATTAAATAATATATATTTAATTGATAATAAATAATATTATGAAAAAATAAAATTTTTATAATTTATGAAAATTGAAATAAACTAAAAACAAAAAAATGCAAACAAATAATTTTTGTACTGAATTTAGAAACAAAAATGAATAATATAAATAAAAACAAACAGACCTTAATTGGTTTCCGAACAAATACCTTATAAAGATTTAATAACTTATGATATTCTTAGTAATTCTATGTATTGAGGAAAGAAGAGTTTATACAAAGAGATTCACATTTAAACTAAAAAAAATTATATTATAAACTCACTCTTATATATCAATCAATGTTATAAATTTTAGTCAATGTAAAAATAATTTTACATTTTCATATCTAAAAGTAAACATATAATAGGTGAAGTTTATTGCCATTTTTATAAACAACATAATTAAACATATGTGAGAAGATTACGTAATTAAAATAAGAGGAAGTCTAATATTATTAAAATTTACATAATTCTCTATATATAATATTTTAAGTCTTAAACCAAAATATTTAAAAATTATATAAACTACTAGGAATTAGTGGTATGAAATAATTACCAAATTAACTGTAAGTGTCACCTAGTGAAAATATTAGATGCTTGTTGGGTTTGATTTGGACATGAAGCTCCTGACTTTAACTGATTCAAAAAACATAGATAAGGTAGTTACTATTTTTAAACTAACCCGAAAGCATTTAGGATTTGAAAAGAATGCATTTATTGTTCTAGAGTTTGCGTTCAATTGAGTGCATGTTCTGCATCTTAACATGTCATTTTAATATCTAAGTTTAAATACCAAGTGGTAGTATGAGGGATATACTATTCATGCAGCAAAATCAGTACGAGTACGAACAGTCCAGGAGGAGATTTCAGACTTGAGTGATTGATTCCCTCCCTCCATGGCTTTGCCATCCAGTTTGTCGGATGAAGATAACTGTTTTATAGGGTAAATTACACACAGAAACATGTAAATTCTAACACACAACTCAATTTGCTCTTCATTTATGGAAGAGCAGGAAGTTTGCTTTCGTTTCGCCATTTCAGTCTAAGCAACACATCCTCCACACATGATGCTCCTGCAACGTCGGAAAAACAACTAGTGCTTAGTTAAGAACTACAGTTGATACTTAATTTACGACAAAGGATTCATCTTGAAATTGATGCTCGTGATGGGAATGAGGACGCAGTTTTAATCAGCATGCGTTTATCAGGGGAGCTTATCAACTTTCAGTTTAGGGATGTTTCAGTTTGTCTTGTCCTAGTTTTGAAGGTGCACAATATGTATCGGGAAAGCAATTTACCAATTTAGGACGATCAATAGAGATTCAAGGGCTAAAGTACTTACGCAATTGCTCTACCAGAACTTTGGCGCCTTCTTTTCGTTGCCATTTCTTTCCTCCTTGGAGGTTGAAGAACAACCTTGATTGCAGTATCAAACACAGCTTTGACATTCTGCACAATCACTCAGAAATCACGGAAGGTGTATGGCAATCAGAAAGGACCCCTAACAATAAACTACGAAAGATTATCAAATTTCCAAGTCTCTGAAGTGATCTAATCTACCAGCTGGGTCTTGGAGCTGCACTCAATATATGCCGCTGCACCAATTTGTCTCCTTAGTTCCTCTCCCTAATTACAAAAGCTGAATTTAGCTGAAGACATAAGATAACTCATTTCTCGGCCGAATAAACTCAGCTTTGACGGTAACTTAAGGTGATGAGAACATACCTGAGCAGATGTTATCAAATTAGAATTCATAGGATCACCTAGATATCCTCTGTCTTCACGAAGATCTATTAAAAAATAAAAGGAATCATGTCAGTAACCTGCAAAACAAAATTAGCATTATCACATTAATTTCAAGTGTTTGTAAAATGCTCACCTAATTTAGTTCCAACAAGAATAATTGGAACATTTGGTGCAAAGCGATGAAGCTCAGGCATCCACTGATGAAACATCAAATGTTTGTTCCAGTTAAATAAGGGTCATTAAAGGCAAAAGAGCAGAAACACAACATCCACGCAAAAGAGCAAATTGAACAAGGTAAAAACATTTTGTCGTATCAGTTGCAAGATTGAAATAAGATGGGAATTTAAATTGAACTGTTGGTAGAAGACACTTGACAAATCTAACGTAACCATAAAGAAATTGATAGTTGAAAAAGGAAAAGTGTGGAGCTGTGGTGAATTAAAATTTAAAAATGAAGAAGAGCATCAAGTTTAGAGTCCCTACCTTCTTGAGAACATTTTCGTAACTTGCCCTGCTAATTAACGAGAATGCCAACACAAATATATCTGCTCCTCTGTAACTCAGTGGTCTCAGCCTGCTGTAGTCCTCCTGACCTTTAATGGTGATGATAAAAAAAGTGATAACTAAGTCGCAGAAGACTACATGATTTGAACCTCGCACCAGCCTCTGAAATTACTAAAATAAGAACTATGGACTCGGTACGTGAGGAATACTCGCTAACATACCTGCAGTATCCCAGAGTCCTAAATTGACAATGTTTCCATCCACAGACACATTAGCACTGAAATTATCAAAAACTGTGGGTATATAATCCTGCAAAAACAATGAAAAATACACAAATGATCAAAAGCCAGAGTCCTTGCTTAAAGCTAAGGAATAAACACATTCTAAGGTTACAAACCAGAAGTAAAGTGGAGACCCTTTTCAATGGCTCTCGTTCAAACCCACCCAGTAAAGATAAATTGCAAAACACCGTAAAAAAATGTAAACCTTTTTTGAGATCCATTTTGAGGGTGAAGAACCCATGGGCAGAAATGCCTCAAACAAGCAGAAAAGAAAGAGTTAATTGAATGACTTACAGTGGGGAACTTGTTACTAGTGTAACAAATGAGCATACAGGTCTTGCCAACGGCTCCATCTCCGACTGTAACACATTTAATGAACCTGGAAACACTCATCTTCTTCAGAATGACCTCACAACTTATCCAGCACCCAGTAGTTCTTTTAGCTAAAGCTACTACCACAAGTGTGCTAAAACTCTTTGGAAAGTGTTCATCCAAAAGAAAGCAGATTCTTCAAAGAAAAAGGTTGAACAGTACAATTTAAAATGAACAAGAGATGAAGGATAAAGAGTACAAGGGCATGAACGCATATAGATGACACGTTACAAGAGAGGGTATCTGTTTCAAGTGAGTGCCGGACTCTTCAAGGCTAATGAATAATGAAACGACTAGTAAAGGTACATACAAACTTGATGGAGAGAGACAGTAAGCGAGCTTGTCCGTAGTCAAAGGGTCCACGCCACTGAACTTTATCGTCCCACTCGATAAAATTCAAATCCAACAGAAATACGTTTTGAAACACAGACTGGGAGCAATTGGATCTATTCTCTCTTATCTCTCTCAAACGGCATTGGAATGTTGGCCCGTCCTTGCGTTGGCATCCATGCAAAAACAAATTGTTTATATGTTCATACAGAGACTTCTTTGTCTTTGGTAACATAACAGTATTTTAGCCTTTATTATACCTACTTCAACGCATGAGGTTAGCATTTAACAAGTCAGAGTAGACTATATTTTGTAGTTAAATAACAAAGTGATGAGACACATTCAATCACTGAAGTAAATTTGGCAAAGGTAAAACAAAACATTTCAAAACCACAACCATAATTTTAAACAAAAGTACTTAAAATAGGTTAAAAGCCCCAGTAATGTCAACTTATTAAGAAATAAAAGAAAAAAATTGATTTGATCTATTATTTCTGAAATGCCCAGTCTAGCACTAGTCAGACAAAAACGGCACTCAGTCGGTTAGGGTTCGTTGGAGTAGTCTCATTTATTGCATGTTTTGGAGCAGCTGGATATACTACGTAATAATGTCATTTTCAGACACATTAATGTAAGCAAGGATTAGATCACCGGTTATTTTTAACCATTTTCCCAATCCATTTCATAAAGTCGGGCAAATACATTGGAAAAATGGATGTGTATGTGTAGTGTTCATAGTCTTCCAATCCAATGCTTGTCTATGCGTACCTCTTTTCTTATTTCCTTTTGGGGTCCTTAAGAATAGTACGTCATCCCGAAACCTAGAGTTGTCGTGTCTTAACAAATCTGTATCTTATTTTTTTTTGTCCATTCAAGTTCTGAGTCCCCGTAATTAAAAAAAAACAAAAAAAATTTCTGAGCCCCCGAGGGTTTAGACCTTCTGTCTCATTTAATCAGTTCTAATTATGTTCCTTAAGCAATAAATATACAATTCTACATCATTAGTTCCATGCATGTGTGTACAATTATTTCTCCTCTGAATGAAGAGGGTTTCCTTGTGTCTAAGTCTGAGATGATAATATATTTGTGAGCCAAATCCCTGACAATGAATTAAATTCAGGGTATTTACTGTTTTGTACTGGTCGATATTGACCTGACGGTACTGTATCGATTGAAAAATGGAATAGTATTAATATATTTGATACCGGTTGCAATTATTGGTTGGTATCAAGTGTTTTCCCCAAGTATCGGTAGGTACTCAAAATACCAGTCATATACCGACTAGTACAGTAATTTTAATAAAAATTGAGGACCTTTTGCAAAAATAAAAAATAATAACCCTAGCAACCAACCCCCTCCCATGCGACGCCTGCCTCTACCTTTTCAATATTTTGTCTCTCTCTCAAACTTACTTCATCATCTCTCTATCTCACCCATGCTCTCGTCCTCTCCACTCTCTCTCTCGTTCTCCTCTCCATCTTCGGTGGTGCTCCTACTCCTAAGTCCTACCTCTCCGACTGTGCTCTTACGTCCTACCTTTTTGGTTGTCATCTTCAGATCTTTCTCCACCACGCGAACCCGTTGCCACCGAGCCTCATCTGGACCTCCATCAACCTTCAACCATTCTCCACGAGGACCACCAATGCACCATGCCGCCATCGTCTGCTTTCCTCCATTGCCTATGCATCCGCAAGACCGCAGCTGTCAAATATGGGAATAATAACCAGATCTAAACTCGACCCGACCTGATCTGGAATAATACACAATCATCGATAATGAATTTCTATTTGGTTCTGTTTTCACTTTATGTTAGAATTTTTTTGGTTAATTGCATTTGTGTTGTGATTATGAATGGGAAGTTGGAATGAAATTGTGAAACATTTGTGTGTCGTTGGATAATAGATTGGATTTGGAGTTGAATTGAATGAAAGGAGTATGGTTTTTGTTCATTTATGGTTCAGTTGGTTTTGGTTCATTTGTGGTTCGGTTAGTTTTGCCTCATTTGTGGTTCAATTGATTGATAACTTGATTTATGTTAAATTTTTAGGTCATTCACGACATGCATTAAAAGTTAGAAAAGCTTTCAAATTTCAATTCAAGTTTCAACTTAACTTTATGATGCATGATTTAAAAGTTAGAAAGGCTTTAAAGTTTCAACTTAACTTAAAACTACCGAGAACGTAAATTGGAAAGAATTCAAATAAATAATTAATTGACATAATCTTAAATTTATTGAAATGGTATTTGGATATTGAGTAAACAATTAATTGAGTATAATAATAATTCAGTTGCGGTCTTATGGAAAAATCGAATAGGAACTTTTGTAATTGTAATTATTCTATACCTCTAAGTTGTCTTTCATTTTTATCCCAAAATTAGTCCATCTCTTTAAGGATTCGAGTATCTTACATATCAACCTTTATTTATCCTAAAATTAGTCCATCTCGTATGCTTTGCATATTCAAAATCTAATTTTCTTATTATTCCATTTTATCTCATTTATAGTACTTTGGCATTAACTCTTCGAATAAGTGTGAAAGTTTTTTAGTTCATCTTAATGAAAAAATTATTCAACTTGTGCATTCTATTTCAAGATATTTACTAAAGGCAAGGATTTATCAAGATATGTCAATGAAAATAATCATATTCCTAAAAAAACAAGAATAAAGATGAAAGTGAAGTTAAGAATGTTTAAGTCATGACTTGAATTTTTTGATTCGTTGAGCCATCATCTTAAATCTTTGAATGGTACTTTGATTTTAAATTTAGCATGAATTTACTACTCTCCAATAGGAAAGTCTATCTATTTCTGAATTTTACTCTAGTTTCATGCATCTTTACTTCTTTAGGAGTAATATAAAGTGTTGGACCTCGAATTTTTCTTAGAATTTATTTTAATAAGTTAGCAAGCATGAACCGAAATTTTGAATTCTTGGATTAGAAATTTTTTGAAGTTAGTTAAGATTATATTTTTCATTTATATGTGTTTGCATGTATTAAATGGAAATGCAAGAAGTAAGTAAGGAGTTAGTAGGAATTAGATTTGATATGGAAGGGTAAAATTGGAAAGTTAGAAGTTGTCTTAAAATTAATAAGAAAAGAAGATAAGAGAGTCGTGCATAGTAAGAAAGAAAAATAGAGAAAGTCGTTGAAGAAACTAGAAGAAGAGAAGGGGAAACCAAAGCAAGGAAAGAAAGAAACAGGTTTCAGCTGAAATTTTTTGGTATATTCTACCTTTTCTTCTTGCTTTAGTAGAAGAAGAAACTAATGAAAGTAGGTTTTATGTCGAAAATGAAGAGAGAAAGAAGAGAACCAAGAAATTTGTTTTCTTAGATCTTTATATATTTCTAACTATATCTTAGTTCTTCTAGCCTAGATAAAGCTTATTGTTGGATAGTAGAGCTTTAGGAAAGTTCTATTCGTATATGTTGTTTGAATGAAATCAAGAATATCGAAGACGAGAGCAAGAGGAAGAACAAACTTAAGTTTGAAGTTACAAGTAAATAGGTAGGTAATACGTTTATAGTCGTTATGTTAATGAGCTGAATTATTTGCTTGTATGTTTACTTAAATGCTTGCCTTTTTATCATTGTGAATGTGGGAAAAAATAATCTGTGATTGAAATCATGTTTGCTTTGAAAGACTACTGCTTTTGGTATTAATGAGAAGAAGAAAAACACTAATTTCATGAAAATATGATTATGATATAAAATAAGTAAGCATCGGAAATTTGCTTATATGGGCAAGAGAGATACCATTTTGTTTGTCATATGCACGTTGACCTATAGCCTTCTCTCGGCTGCCCGCTTGTGGCATATGAGCTCTGAAAAGTGGGTTCATTTCGTTCATGGTGTAAACTTCAGTTTTGCCATTTTGTTCTATGGGATTCTCTCATTTTGCTTTGATTTGTTAAACACGTTATACGAGTGAATGCTATGTTTTGATGATTGAAAAATACATGATTTGATTTGAATAATAATATGTTATCTGTGAGCTTGAACTATGAATAATCCGATTGTTATATTTATATGTGATATAAATTTATGTATATGTTTGGTTGTGTGTGTGATTCGTCGCTAATAGCTATAACCGTATTAGCCACTAAGCTTTGCAGTTTACCCCGCCATTTTTCACTCTTCAGGCGAAGAACAAGTAGAGCATTAAACCTTGCAACTTTTGCAGACTGCAAGAATTATTATTATCTTTTGTAACTAAGTTAGTTCGAATACCTTAGGTAGCCTTTCAATTATGCATATATGTTATATATTTTTGGATTATGCCACTGTGCTGACTCTTAATAGGTAATTGAAGTTGTATAAATTTTGCAATATTTGAGAGATGAAACTCTGTCTTGTTGAGAAATGAATGAAAGAAAGGTTGAAGAATTTCTCTTTTGAATATATGCAGAAATTTCTTCTCTGTTAAGTGTCAATTGTGTTGGGAATAAATTGTTAGTTGTTTAATGGCTTTTGGATAAATATTCTTAAGCAAATAGTTAATTTGGGAGTTATGTATGTATAGTCTATAATTGTTGGATTCAGATCTTGTGATATTGTGTAACGTGTATATTGTTAGTAGAGAGAAAAAAGGGGATGAAAATGTATTCTAAAATCTTTAATAAATAAACTGTAATGATCTAGGCATAATTAGACAAAATTGTCTTTATAAAAGTTGTAGCTCTTTCTCTTAGCTTTCTAACGACATAAATTTTATAATTTTTGGATTTCAGTATTGAAAGTTATGGTGATTTGAAATTGTTGTATGCAGTAGGGTTACACGATCGCGACTTTCCTAAAATAAAGGGGTTGTCACGATCGTGCGATCATGCACATGCACAATCGCGACAATCCCTTTATTTTGGGAAAGTCGCGATGGGACGAACCATTATTGTTCATAAAATTTTGCGATCGTACACATGCATGATCGCAACTCTTCATTTCTTTAGCCGTGCATTTTCTTATGCACAGGAGTGCATTTGGGGGCAAACCTTACATTTTTATTGTTTTACTTGTTTGTTTGTTTATTTGTTTTTACTCCCATCAAGAATTTAATTCTTTTTATCTTGATGTTATATATA
>JAOQMS010000179.1:9881506-9906581 GCA_027563885.1 Erythroxylum longipes
GGATAAGATTGAGTTGAAATTTGGTATACTTGAAAAAGCTATCGATTAGATATGTTATGATATAAAAGCATGAAGATAAATTAATAATGGTTAAGATGTTTTTCATTGGATTACGCCCACGTTATGGTCATAAGCTCACGTTTTATGATATTCTGGATAGTTGGGCTCCGGAAACGGGGTCCAACATGTGTGGTATCAAAGCAAACAGGAGTTAGACTCCGGAAACGGGGTCTAACAGAGTTAATTTTATGATGTCATGGAGAGAGAGAATGAAACAATCAAAGCCAATGTGAAAAATAGGTCTTCTTTGTAAATACCTTATATTGCAATCATCCATGAAAGATGGGAAAGGCAATTTTACTCTTTGTTATTTCCAACTGGGCTATTTTTGAATCCTAGTATCTATTTCAGACGAGGTTTTACGAAGAAATTTGACATTAATAAGAGAATGCTATTAATTATCATAACAGTTGTTGCTAATGAGATGATGTAAGATCTCCTAAGCTCTCAAAAGGATATTTATAAGGAAGCTTAAGAGAATTTTGAGATTCTAATTGCTATTCGTTGAAGAACAAAACTTAATCCAGGTATATATTTTTCACTTTTGTTACTTGTTGAAAATTAGTCATCACTTTATTTTATTTATAACGCTACTTTTGTTGTCTTACTATTTACAGTTTCTTAGTGAGACCAATTTGGAAATGGTGTTTAGAACTGCAAATGTTTGCAATTTGATTCTAAGACAATGTATGAGTGTAATAGGATGTGAAAGAAATTGGAACATAATTGAATTCATCTATTCTAATAAAATGAGTAGATTGGAGCATAAAAGATTAAATGACTTAGTCTTTGATCGATACAATTTAAAGCTTAAGAAAAGTTATATTACTATCATTAGGAAGTTAAATATAATTTCTTATAATTTTTAATAATTTAATTTTATTATTTATAAGAACTTTTAATAGAATAAGTAGTTCAGTAGATCCAATTTGGATTGATAATATCGATCTTTTGGTGAATTGGGTTTAGGAGGAACCTGATTTGATAGATAAGAATGATTTGGAAGATAATCTTAGATGGGAAAGCATTGATATGTCATTTGGTGCAATGAATTTGAATGATGGTGATGATGAGACTCCTCTTAATGACGAGGATTTTGTATTAAATGAGAATTAAGGTTAATGTAGTTATAATGGGTACCTCGTATTTGATTAAATGAAATTTCAGGTTTTTGTTCTTCTTCTTCTTTTAATTTTACTTGTATTTGATGAATATGTTAAATTCTATATATGCAATATAATTGTAAATATTTTTGTTTCAGGTTTTACTTCTATTTGATTCTTTGGCATAAACTCTTGTTGTAAATTGTAATTGTTAGAGAGCAACTGATATTTATTATTCTTTTTATTTGATGTAATTATTATTTATTATATGATAAAATTGTAATATTTTAAATGCTTTGTATTGTTCTTAATTTTATATGTGTATGATGATTAAATAATTTTTTTCATGTTAACTGTGGCTATTATTTAAATGTGAAATATGTGAAAATTAATGTTAATAAAATAAATACATTATTGTTATTTTAAATTTCTATTATTATGATTTTTTAAGACAAGGTTGATGTCAAATTATATAGTATATAGTATAATATGCTTATGGACTATTTAACGATTTTAAAAATTTTTTGGGAGTATTTTGTAAATTTAAAAAATTACCTGAAATAATATTTGGTGTTGACAAGTACCCTTACAGTACCGTACCAGAACCAAATCAATATTCTTAACATTGTCTGCAGAGTTTGTTGAGAAAATTCTGCGACTATTATAAAGAGAGTTAAGTAAGGAATGTTTGCTACCTTGAAACCTAAGCCTATTTATAGTAGACTTTGGGTGTTTTAGGAATTTAATTAACATTAAATTATAAATTTCATTAAACTTTAATTAGAATTATATTTTATTCTAATTAAATGCCAATTATATTTAAATAAGATCCAATTTCACATATTGATCCTTATTTATTAAATATCTCATATTTAATCATAAATTTTTCAAACTTTATAATTAAGTCCAACTTGATTAAAATATCTTTTCTCCCTTCAACTCGTTCCTTATGAATGACTCATTATGTTTCCAAATATGTTGCAGTAGATATAAATTATAATTATAAATCATATTTAATATTAAATTAGTAAGTAAGATCGAAAATTTTCCAAAGTAAAAACTACTGTCAATAAATCTTTTTTGGTTGACGAATAATTTTTCTAGGCATCATTAAGGTTATTGATGCATAGTGAATGACATGGTGCACTTTCTCCAGTCGTTGCCCCAAGACAGGTCCTACAACTTGGTCATTGAGGTCTTCACGTACATTTATTTAATTGATATTTAATTCTCTAATTAAATAATTTAAGTTCATAGATCAAGATTGACATCCAGCAACGTATTATAATTACTTAAATATTTAAGAATATCAAAGTGATTTTGACTAACCTTTATATATATGATTTTTTTCATAAATTCAACCTTTTCATCATATAATGTTCTGATTAGACATAGAGTATAGAAATAATGTCTACTTTATTTGAGTTCAATCATATTGGTTCTCCACCATTAATAATTAATACTATTAATGATATTTGTAAACTATATACAAAGCCTCATTTCACCTTGGTCAAAGATTTCCCAAATCAATATTAATTGAGAATAATGAAATATTCTCCTTGATCACTTTAGGATGATAAATCTTATATTGATCACTTAACTATCTCAATATAGTTCATGCTATGTCCTATAAACAACAATTGAGTTACACTTGAATACAATAAGTTTTAAAAAGTATCAAATATAAGAATCCCTTTATGTGATAACTTTGGATATCTCAAGTCAAATAATCACTTATACAATCATCAATATGAGAATTTTTGTAGACATACGAGCTATTTTCTAAATAGAATTCTCATATGAGGTCAATTCAATGAACTTGTTATCTAACAACTACTCATACATTTATATAAGCATCTTCATACTTTAGTCTATAAAATCAATCGCTTCTTTCATAAGAAAGAAATATAACATGTGTAAGTCTTTTTCCGCTCTATTAATATCCAGTCTTAATAGAATAATGACTAGAAATAATTTAGAGATAATATATAAATGCAATATGAATATCATAATTATAATCCTATTATAATTTTGTTTGTAATGTACATTTATCCTATAGACTTTATTATATACATTTGAATATTTATAAAATAAAAAATGTTTTTAAATAATTATGTCACTATACTACAATCAATTGATTGGCTATAAGACATAAATCAATAGTTACAAGGTTGGATGTATTGTGTATCCCACTTTTACAATAGAAAGTCCTTTAATATTTTGTCCAGGTAAACTTCACTTTATATCTAAGGTTACAATCTTACATGCTAGTGAGTATGGTGCCAATTATGTGAAGTTTGAATAATTCAAATTCAGGCAGTTTTTTATAACAAGAAATATTTGAAAGTTCAATTTTAATTACATATAAATTAAATATCTGAATATTCATAATAATCATTAAATCAATAAACCACTCCCTTAAGAAAAGATTTGTAAGCTGACTGAATTTGAAGAAAGGGTTAATTATAAAAAATCTTAAAATTTACTTATTTTTGTAATTATATGTCAAACTTTAAAAAGTAGTAATTAAATACTCAAATTTTCATTTTTTTTCAATTCTAACAATCTGAATGAAATTCATAAGTTGTATGACAAGGATTGAAAGTGGCAGTTGTACAAGTTCCCATGTTGGAACCCTAAAGTCACTATCATTGACTCGCTGTCGACCATTAAGCACCTTCACAACCCAATACTAATGCTTCAGTTGGTTTCAGAGTTGAAGATCGAGTTTGGGGATGATTCATTTGGAATTCCCAAACATATTGTGATTTATGATAAGGAAACGTTGTTTAATCCCCAGACTTGGGAGTTTCTCAAGTATCCAGTGATTACAAAGCCGCTAATAGCTGACGATAGCTCGAAGTAGCTCAAAATGGCACTGATCTTTAACCAAGATGGGTTGAACAAGCTAAAACCGTTGAATGTATTGCAGGAGTTTGTGAATTATGATGGAGTTATTTTTAAAGTGTATGTGGTGGGAGAATATGTGAAGTACGTTAAGAGGAAGCCGTTGGTTGATGTTCCAAAGGAGAAATTGAAGAGCTTGGAGGGTTCTTTGTCATTTTCTTAGGTGTCGAATTTGAACGAGAGGAATAACGATGATGACAAGTTCTATGAGTCGATGGATTTAGAGGACACTGAAATGTCGACCCAGAACTTTTTTCATCTAAAAACGACGTAATTTAGTTAAACAACGTAATGAAATTTAATTAATTAGTTTAATTAAGTCTAACATGTATAAAGAAGATACTGATATCGGGCTAGAATTGAAAAAATTTGAAAGTTTGACCATTTCATTGTTATTTTTTTAAGTTCGAGCTACAATTATAAAATTGAGTAAAGTTTATGATTTTTTTTTAATTAACCTTAAACAAATGTAGCAGCATAAGTTATCATCTAAAGTGGGGGTATTCGACCTACTTCAGAGTATAATTATGCAACAAATTTGAAGAAATATATATCTGTCCATCCATATTTGCCTCACTATGGATGTTTTACTACACTTGGACAAATTAAGACATCATGGTCTTGCTGTTAGAAACAAAAAAAAATTGCATTCATATTAGGTACAGTGGACAACACTTCTTCTAGCACCCGCGCAATGCTCGAATAAACTAATAACATTACGCGAAAGTACCTACAATTAACATCATCACATCAAAGTCTTTGGTTACAAATTTTGTTATTTTTGTGATTTTTAATTTTAAACAAAAATTTGTTTGATTATTAATATTAATATAATTATATTTTATTACTAATAATAATTAGATACTAGCTAAAATTTTAAAATAAATTAAATTTATAAATAATTTTATTTTAATCTTTTTATATAATTTTTATTAATAACTATTAGTAAAAGATTTGTTACGTTTTAATTAAAATAAATAGGTTAATTAGTAAAAATTATTTATATATTAATATTTACTTGTTAATATATATTCTAATTAATAAAAATAATTTAATTTAAAATTTATTCATTTTAAGATATTTTAATTTAAATTGTACTTATTAAAATATTTTTATTAATTATAACAGTTAAAATAAATTATAATTTTTATTAATAATAATTATTAAATAATATATATTTAGCTACATCTAAAATAAAAAATAGAAAAATTAAGTTTTATAATTTTTGTAAGTTATAAAAAATAGAAGAAACTAAAAGAAAAAATTTAAACAACAAATTATTTTACTGAATTTAAAAGTGAAAACAAAAAAATAAAAACTAAAGTGAAACGAAAAAGGCCTAGGCAGCTCTAATTCCTAATTAAACATTAAACACATGACATCACATATTCTTATTATTATATTGTCAGTTGATTTGGATTTGGATTAGCAAAATAAATAAATAACAAATAATATGAACGAGGTTTTCTCTTTTGTCAAGTCTTTGTGGAGAGCTTTGCAGGACCTGAAAACCCTATTCAGGGAAGAGTTTAGGGTTTCTCTGTCGTCAAAATCTCAGGTACTTTTCTCTCTACTTTCTCTTCGTACAACCTACAAGCACCCGAACCTCAACACAAATTCAAATCACGACATCTTTCTTCTGGTTCAAAGCCTGCGAATTTTAATACCTTGATGTCTTAATTGGAAGATGTCGTTTTTTTAGCTTAGCGAAGTGTTGTAATCCCTGAATTTTGTATCTTTTTATGCAGTTGTACATGTGGGTTATGGGGTTTACTTTAGCTTTGTTTTTCTCTTGGGTCACGGGGTGGAGTGGTATTGGTGGAAATAAGATATTTAAGTTTGAATTATTGCAATTCTATGGAGGAAAATTGAATTTTTTTTGATATAGTGAGAAGAATCTACGTTCTTAATTTTATGCTTATTTTGTTCACTGATACTTTTGCCACATTTTTCTTCAGAGTGAAATACATGAACGTGTTTAGCATTCCATAATTGTTTTCGTTTTGTTTTACAATTTTGTTAACTTTGACTAGTTCACCAGTAGAGAATCATGGATGTAATTCGTTATTCTTGGTTTACACGGTTTTAAAATGATCTTTCTTGTAGGTTCTTGAAACGTATACTGGAAACTGAGTAGAGTGTAGAGCGGTTAATATTGGAGGGGTTTTTTATTCTAATGGATTCACCTGAACATGGTCGGAATTATGGTAAACGGGACATGGATGATAATTCAGATGTGAGAAATGATAGGTTAGGAGATGATGAAGAATGGGACAGCAGCGATAAGAGGAGGCACAGGTCGAGCAAGTCCAGAAAGCCAAGCAGTGGAGAAGAGGCTGAAGGAGTGGAGGGCAGGGGGAGAAGAAGAGGTTCAGGTGGGGACAGAAATGAGAGTCGTAAGAGATCAGGTGGTTGCTCTAGCAGGGCAGATAGTGATGAAGATGATTATGATACAAGGAAAGAAATGCGATTGAAACAAATGAAGAAAAAACAAGAGGAAAGTAGCCTGGAAAAGTTGAGCAGTTGGTACCAGGATGGAGAATTGGAGAACAGACAGGGTGGAGAAAAATCTGTGAGTAGAGGGCATGGTCGGATGGATGAAAGTGAAAAGCGGAAAATGACATCAAAGATCTCAGAGCACGAGAGATCTCGTAGTGGGAGTAAGAACAAAGAAGACCGCTCCCATGATGCGGAGTATGACAAGTCACAGGATAGAGATTCTAAGTATCGAGAAAGGAGAGAAAGCAGCCGAGAGAAGGTTCGTGGTTCTAATGAGCATGGTAGAAGCTCTAGAAGAAGATGGGATGAGTCTGACATCCCTAGGAAACCTGACGAAAATCATTATGAAAAGACTGATACCAAGAATGTAAAGGCTTCTGATTCAACATATGAGAATTATAAAGATAGAAGCACACATACAAGAAGTGAATTCAGTGATGGTAAAAACAAGAATTCGGACTTGTACAATGATAAGGGTACCAAAACCAGCTACAAGGAAGAGAGAAGAGTTGATCTGGAAAGGAATAAGTCCAAAAGCAGGTCCGAAGTTGCAGATGAAGAAAACAAGGGTAGTCCTATTACTCATGAAGACAAATCAGGTCGAGAGAAAAATGAGAAGCACAGGCAGCAGAGAACTCCCACTAACAGGGATATTTCTGAAAGCCGTGAAAAGTCTTCTAATGTTGATGAAGATGGAAGTACAAGGATGAGAGACAAAAGTATGGTAGGTCGTTCTAACAGGTCCAGAACTCCTGAGAGGACTATTAGACGTCACCAAGAATCACAACACTCTGACATGGAGTATGAAAGAAGCACAGATACTAGACGAAAAGATATGGAAAAGGATGGCTCCAGGGATGATCGATCAAAAGGCAGAGATGATTGGAGTGACAGAAATAGAGATAAGGAAACTTCCAAAGAGAATTGGAAAAGGAGGCAATCCTCTGCCAATGATAGGGACTCAAAAGATGGGGACCTTGTTTATGATCGTGGTAGAGATTGGGAATCAAGGCATGGTCGTGATAGGAATGACAATGAAAGGCCTCATGGTCGAAGCAGGGGTGAAGCTGTAAAAACCTCATCAAATTTTGGAATTTCAAATGATAATTATGATGTGATAGAGATTCAAACCAAGCCTCTTGATTATGGAAGAGCAGAGTCCACATCCCACTTTTCTAGAAGAAATGAAACTGCTAAGCAGTCTGATGTAAAAGCTGCTAGTAATGCTGAAGATTGGGCGTATATGCGAGATGATAGGGCAAGGAGACATGATTCATACAATTCTGCTCCATCTGCTGAAGATAAAGAAAGATATATTGATGATAGGGTATCTATGCGGGATCCAAGTCCATGGAGGGATGAAATGGACCATCAGGGAGGTAAAGGAAGAGGCCAGAAAGAGTCTGTGTCTGGTCGTGGTATTGGTGGTCACGGTTCTGGCGGTAGTTCACAGCCTCCATATGGTAACCAAGAGATAGGATCCTCTGTCAGAACTCCTATGCATGGGTTAAAAGGGAGCAGGATTGGAAGAGGAGGAAGAGGTAGACCTACTGGAAGAGACAGTCAACAAGTTGGACTTCCATTGCCCATGATGGGAGGACCTTTTGGGCCTCTAGGGATGCCTCCACCTGGGGCAATGCAGCCACTTGGTCCTGGTATGACTCCAACTGGGGGCCCTCCAATTACCCCTGGTGTTTTCATTCCACCATTTTCACCGCCAGTTGTTTGGGCTGGGGCTCGTGGTGTTGAGATGAATATGTTAGGGGTTCCACCTGCTCTTTCTCCTGTACCTCCTGGACCATCGACCACTAGATTTCCTCCTAACATGGGTGCTCCACCAAATCACCCCATGTTTTTCAATCAAGCAGGGCCGGGAAGGGGAGTGGCTCCTACCATGTCTACCTCTGGTTTTATTCCTGCTGGACCAATTGGACATGGAGCACAACCTGATAAGAACCCAGTTGGTTGGGTGCCTCCTAGAAATGGTGTCCCCCCTGGAAAAGCCCCTTCACGGGGAGAGCAGAATGATTACTCGCAGAATTTTGTTGACACTGGTATGCGCCCCCAAAATTTTATCAGAGAGCTAGAACTGACCAATGTTGTAGAGGATTATCCAAAGCTTAGGGAGCTTATACAGAAAAAGGATGAGATAGTGGTTAAGTCTGCTTCTCCTCCCATGTATTTGCAATGTAACCTAAAAGAATTTGAGCTGTCTCCAGAATTCTTTGGAACTAAGTTTGATGTCATATTGGTAGATCCTCCATGGGAGGAGTATGTTCATCGAGCCCCTGGCATTGGTGATCATATGGACTATTGGACATTTGATGAGATATTAAACCTTAAGATTGAGGTAGTCCCTCTTTTAAGTTCTCCTTTTCCTGATAATGGCTGTTCTTTTTGGGAAATGATCAATTTGCATTTCTTTTTTCTTGCTTGAACAACTTGCTGACCAGTAATTCTATGCAATGTTCTCTGCTTTTTTCCCTTGCAGGCAGTAGCAGACACGCCTTCCTTTATCTTTCTCTGGGTAGGAGATGGCGTAGGCCTCGAGCAAGGCCGCCAGTGTCTGAAGAAGGTAACTTTTCAGCTTTGAAATGAAGAAGAGGTCCGGGAGTTACTTTTTTATTTTTGGTCTCAATCTAATTCATTTTACTCTGTATATTGTGGTTTTCATGTATTTACTTTATTTGCAGTGGGGATTTCGTAGATGTGAGGATATTTGCTGGGTAAAAACTAACAAAACCAATGCAACACCAGGGTTGTGGCATGATTCCCATACTTTGTTTCAGCATTCTAAGGTCGACAACTCAAACATTTCTGCTGCATTGTAGATAATGAACCTTTCCTTGTTCACTTCAACTAGAGATTTCTTTAAAAAATTTAGTTTTTCCATAAACTAATTACTTTGTTATTTATTGTAGGAACACTGCTTGATGGGTATAAAGGGAACTGTTCGCCGCAGTACTGATGGTCATATAATCCATGCTAATATTGACACTGATGTGATTATTGCTGAGGAACCTCCTTATGGTTAGTCATGTTTTCTTGTTTAAAGTTTGACAAATTGGAGCTGAGTTTAACTGAATTTATATGATCACTGCTTTTGCTCTTTCCTCTTTTGCATACTTTTGTCGGGAAATGCATTTTTGTGGACAAGTGGCCATGAGATCCCCAAAGTGGCAGCATGTCACTCTTTTCTGATGTTAACAATTTCATGAACAGTTGGAACTTCACATGTTTTCTTTCAATTTTTATGGATATTGGGAAATATTCGTCATTTTGTTATGGTTTGAAGGTGTCTTCAATGTAGTTTTGCTGTTAACCACAAAATGGTATACCCTTTGTTGATGGCCATATCATGTCATGAATGCTGCCTTTTTACTCCTTGTGTTGCAATAAAAATGCCAAACACTTGAATGGAAAATTTTATGCCTTTGGATTTCAGGTTCAACTCAAAAACCTGAGGATATGTATAGGATAATTGAGCATTTCTCCCTAGGCCGCCGAAGGCTTGAGCTTTTTGGTGAGGATCATAATATTAGATCTGGTTGGCTGACTGTTGGTAAAGGACTGTCCTCCTCAAACTTTAATTCAGAGGTACACTCTCTTTAAGAAATGAAGTCACTTGGATGTCTCTACCATAATCTGAAGCTGCTTGTGAAACTAACCAACTACATGAGTGAAAATAGAGGTTCTGGATGTTAGCATTGAATGGGAGGATCTTGATTTAGTCCTATGCGATGAGTCATTTGGTTCATTAAAATCTGTTGTTTAAAATTAAAAGTTAGCTTGTAAGATGTAAGTAAATACATTTGATTTGGTACCTGCAAGAAATTTGGATTTTATGAAATGGAAAGGTATCTTTTAGAGGAAAAGAACATCTAGTCTTATCTTTTGTTTGATATGCATGTAAAAAAGGATTACTTGTGGTATTTTGACCTTGTTAAGTTTGAAGATAACTTGTGACATGATGCCTGGCAACATTTCAGGCATACACGAGGAATTTTGCTGACAAGGATGGGAAAGTTTGGCAAGGAGGAGGGGGAAGAAATCCTCCACCGGATGCACCTCACCTGGTCATGACTACCCCAGAAATAGAGGCTCTGCGACCCAAGTCACCAATGAAGAACCAGCAGCAATCAACTTCGATACCTCTGACAACAACCAGCTCCTCCAACAGAAGGCAAGCTGGTAATTCTCCTCAGAATCCACCAACTTTTAGCTTAAACCAAGAGGCGTCTAGCTCAAATCCTTCAACACCGTGGGCTTCACCATTCAAGGTACGAGAGAGTCTCAACATACCTTCCGAGGATATGTATGGGTTTGGTGCACCAACAAATGGCGACTATTACGATTTTGAATCTCAGTCTCACAGACAAATGAATATGCTGTAACAATAATGTAGCACATTGCCGTTATTCTTTTTTATAGCTAGCTAGGTTATTGTTTTTCATGAAAAGCAAATTCCATTTCTCTTCTGCATTTTTACATATAGGGCAGTGGTCATTTTTATTCATCTGGTGGAGCCTTGAGGCTTTTATGGGCGGCTTTAAGTACAGTATCATGGAAATACCTCTCCATTAAAATACACTTAGCCCGCATCTCCATTCAATACCAAAAATTGGCTTCCGTTTGCATATCTTTTCTTGCATTATTTGGTTTGGAATATGTAATTACATAAGATGCACACTATAGATTATATTACTAAATTATAAATTTAAGAAAAAAATAGTAAACACCAAATATGTAACAATTAACATCAAAACATGAGTCCGCCATAATTTAGGGTGATGAGTGTTGAGGTAAACTTAGTTTCCTATGGTTTAGTCTGTGGTATCCTATATTATTAAATGTAGTTGGTTCCTATCACGTATATTATAATGATTCAATTCAATCGTGTTTTAAGTTTTGGTCAGGAATCAAAACCCTCATTTGCTGCAAGCCTTATCGGACGGTAATACGGTAACATGTAGTGATAAGGCCAGCATGGGTTACGGTCAAAGACTAAACTAGTCTAGACCACCTAAATTTACCGGAACGTTACGTTACCAACTTTGGTCAAGTCAAGACCGCAACTGATAGTCTTTTATAATTTATATAAATTATAAAAATTTCATAGAAAGAAACCCTCGGTATTTTAATTACCAGACATACACACTCATATTATATTATGTATTATTGTAACACAGATACATTACTTTATCATTTTATCTTTCAAAGAGCCTTGAGCATATCATCCACACTAGAAACGGTGAACTCCCCACCTTCTTCAAGTTTAGCCTCCTTCACAATGAGGTCATCCACCAAGAGAGCGAACCTCCTCGCGC
Organism: Erythroxylum longipes; assembly: GCA_027563885.1. Classification (NCBI taxonomy): domain Eukaryota; kingdom Viridiplantae; phylum Streptophyta; class Magnoliopsida; order Malpighiales; family Erythroxylaceae; genus Erythroxylum; species Erythroxylum longipes. Next base: position 9,893,403 of record JAOQMS010000179.1, read on the forward strand.
GAACCCCAAGCCCTTTCTCGTTCAGATCAAGCTCCAGCCCAAGCTTGTGGGTGTACGCCGCAGACCCGTCTGCTAAGAACTTCACGTGCTTGTTCTCCGGAAATGTCTTTGCCCATGCCTTCATAACGAACGGATCATTCACTGCCCAACCAAGAAATATTTTTGTCCGTTCAATTTATACGTAAAAAGGCTTTATTAAGCTAATCCCAGAGATAATTAGGGGACTCATTACCGCTAATCACGAGGATTTCGGCCACGTCCTTCGTTTTCAGCTCCTCAGCCTTTTCAACGTATCCGGGCACATGCTTCAAGCTACACGAACGCCAGCCAAATCAGACCGACTATGACTAATTTATTGCTAACGAGTTAAAAAAAAAAGGCAAAACCAAAGAGCTGAGGGAACTTTTCCAGCAACCTGCAAGTAGGGGTGAAGGCGCCGGGAACACCAACGACAACGACCTTCTTGCCGGCGGCGAGAGAGTGGATGGAGACTTGCTGGAGCTGATCATTCTCGTCAAAGTAAGCGAGGGTTCCGTCGGGCAAGGCATCGCCAACTTTAATCGGAGCCATGGTTTATAAATGACGAACAGTGATTGATCAGACAGCCGGCTGCTTAAACGATGAGACAGCGGTCCTTTATATACACTAGTTGGGGGTTTATTAGCTGTATTTAATAGTCATTTGAGGTCCGCTACTACCAAACATTTTTCGGACTCCGGGTGTTAAATGGATTGGTCCACGTTACCGCCGCCCAGCTAACAAGTAACAACTTCGGACTCATACTTTAGGATAGGTTTCCATGGGCCGGCACAATCCTATATTTAAATATCGTAAATGAATTAACTTATAATTGTTATTTAATAATTTCTCATTCATATAACTATCGAAAAAGGGAGTAAAAGATATAAAACTATTTAAGTAAATATTTATATATTTAATTACCTATTTTATTTTAATTGTTTATCACAGAAAAATATTTTTTTTAACGACGACGATATGAAAGAACTCTCATTTTGTTAATGTTCAAATAAATATTTTATTATTTAGATCTTATCATAATTATACATGTTTATATTTATTTACTTAATTTTATTTTTGTTATGAATTTTAAGAAATTATATTTATATTTTAGAACAAGTTTATGATTATTTTTATTTGAAAAATGATTAAGTTTTTAAATCAAGTTTAGTATGATTGTGCATGCATATAAATTAATGTTAATATGTCATAATTATATTTTATATAATTATTAAAGTTTTTATAAGATATATATTTATGTTTGGGTTCAAATTTAAAAAATTTATAACTGATTAGATTTACGCTTGAAAATTAGACTCATTTCATGAGTTAGGTTGGATGTGAGCCTAAGAATTCTAACCTGATCCACTCCAACCTGGTACATATCTACTCAAATTGACGCTTGAATATTACTTTTAAGTTTTATATTAACAATAAGAAGAAATCGATTAAGTCAAGAATTATAAATATAATTTAAGCTGTACTTATATATTTATGTAATAATATATATTGTAACCAATGTAAATACTCTCTAGTCAACTTGTAAATTCAGTTTAGGCACAAATTATGTTCTTCCTTATGTAAATCTTTCCTTAATTAATTTAGTACTTTTGTATATAAATAGGTATATCTCTTTTATTGTGAGATACATCAATAATATATATATATATATAAAATTAAGTATACAGGGATGGTCGTTGACCGCTGGCATATTATACATCCAACGACTCATTTTATCAAACAGTCTCAACTGATTCGTAAGGCGTGTTGTGGAGACGCGTGTTCAGGGAGAATGCAAGGAAGGAGTTCGAAGAGGCGTGCTTCAAGAAGGATCTAGAAATTGTAACAGGTTTGCTAATCGGCGTTCGAGAAGCGGTGCAATCGGCGATTGATAAACTTGTCCAGAAACAGAGGCAGTAGGTTGAGAAGAAGCGAAGCTCCAATGGTGATGGTGATCATCGGTGACGATTTACCACAACTGTTGTAAGAAGGTGCTCCTCTTTTAGATGATCTTCAGATTTCTGTAAAATCAAAGATCTGTTCTCCATTTTTGTTGACGCAGGTCAGCGCTGGGTAACAACATCAAAATAGAGGCAGCAGGTTGAGAAGGAGCAGAGCTCCAGTGGTGATGGTGATCATCAGTGACGATTTACCACAACTGTTGCAAGGGCATGTTCCTCTTTTAGATGATCTTCATATTTCTTTAAATCAAGGTTTTAAGATCAAAGATCTGTTCTCCATTTTTGTTGACGTAGGTGAGTGCTGGGTAACAGCATCCAAAATTTTGGATGACAATACGTTGGGTAATATGGGACTTTTGAGTGAGATTGTAGTTGGAGACATGACAGAGGCTGGTGGTGGTATGGTGTCTATGTTCTGGTAGTTTTGCGTGTTTTATTGATGCGACTTGTATATAAAGATAGTGTCTGGATTATTACAATGGGGTTTAATTGCTAAGTAAAATTGTTTAGAATTTGGATTTTTATCGAATCTTTGTATTACCATAAATTGTTTTAACTAATGAAACATCAGTTATCTTTAAAAAAAGTGGGTAATAAGTTACATGAATCGTAAAGCAATGGCTGATTTTCCAAATTGAAATAACAGAAGATAATGTTCTTTGTAAAGGTTTTTAACTCTTTTGTACTTTACATAAATGGTTTTAACTAATGAAATATCAGTTATCTTTCAAAAACAAAAAAGTGGGAAATAAGTTACATGAATCATAGAGCAATGGCTTCTCTTCTATTATTTCTTTTTGCAGGTCATCATCAGAGGGTGATGACTATGGTGATTCATTGAAGGCGGTAGAGGAATCTTTAAGTCGGAGAAGAAGAAGGAAATCAACATTATTCAATTCTTGTGGAGAAACGTAGTATACATCAACTAATAACGTGAGTCAAACTTTCCTAAAGAGAAGTGCTTAGAGGTAACAAATGATGGAGCATAGAGTCATATTACCTGTTTTGTGTGTTATGCATCTATGTAAAACTATTATTAGCTAGTTTCTTTGTTGGGCGATAAAGAGTATGAGTGAGAGGTTAAAAGTAAGACAACTGTGTTGTTCATGAAAAATGTTTCCAAATGCATAACATTAGAGATTGATTGTTGCGATTTTAAGAGGGATATTTGTTCCACCAACCATCGATGGGTATGTTTATTTTTCGTTCTTTTTCCCTTGCTTGTTTCTGATATGAAAATGGAGAAATATGTATACATTCATCCTATGTGTCTGTTATTGGTGATTTGGGCATAACACATATGTAGTTCTTATGGAGAAATGCAGGATCTAGGAATACTGTCGATATAATATTATCGATATAATTCATTCTGTGTGGACTAACTTTCAAACATCAACTAAAAATGTCAGTCACAACTTTCATGAAGAGAAGTGCTTAGAGATAACAAATGATGGAGCATAAAGTAATATTACCTATTTTATGTGTTATTTCTTTGCTAGGCGGTAGAGTATGAGTGAGTAGTTAAAAGTAAGCCAACTGTGTTCTTCATGAAAAATGTTTCCAAATGTATAACATTAGAGGTGGAATGATATTTAAGAAGTGAAAAAAGTATTATCTTGTCTTTTCAAAACCTGCCTCATACAGAAGTTATTGTCATTAGTGCAGATTATATTTGGGAATAGGTGGAGGCGTCTCTTGGGTGAAAGAGACTTTGAGTTGAATAAATCACCGACTAATAAATTTTGGTTGTTGACTTAACAGTTTAACTTATCAACCCAAAGTCTAAACACAGAGAGACACATGCAACAAATACGTACGTCATCGATTTTGAGATGCAACATCATTTACTAACACAAATCGAGTAGGAAGATGCAATAGTCAAGACTAACTGAGTGGAGTATTTGAGTGGCAAAATACAGTACCATAAATAACGATTTAGAGATGCAGTAGTATAAATGACTTAAAATCACAGTTGTGATTGCAATGAATTAAATTCACTCATATCAAGTTGTTGGTTCGTTTATAATAGGTACTCTTCTTGCAGACCTATCCACACAAATTTGGTCCAACAAAAGGCACGAGAGAGAGCTCAGAGTTAGCCACCAAGCTTGCATTAGTTCTTTAGCACCCTCATATATCTTGTAATTCATTTGTTTGCTTTGAGCAATTCCAAAAATATGGTTGCTTTAACTTTTAGATCGAGCTTTCTTCCTGCAATCCACCTTCAAGATGGCCATTCTTTTGGTTTACACAAATCCAATGCTGTGGCTAGCAATAATATCTCTGCTAATGACTGAAAGGTGATTTTCTTTATGAGAACATGTAGTAGCAAGCATATGATGTTTATTGGTGCGAATGAAAAATGGCACACTTGTCTATGTTAATAAAGATATTAAGTTTTCAGCTCGAAGATTAATTCTCTTTTCATCTCTTGTGTGTTTTCAGCTCAATGGTGTAAAAGCTACCCTGGACAATATTTTAAGTGATCAAAACAATACCTTGCCAGTGAAAACGCAAAAGAGAAGATCCCTCGACTTTTCTGGCAACAAGCCTCCTACTTCAATTCTTGACACCATCAACTACCCTATTCACATTAGATTACCTAACATAGCTGACTAAATCTTAAAATTTGATTGTCCTATCAATCCAAAATTTAGGCTTCTATAAAGAGAATTCTTGATTATTCCCTCAAGGACTTGAATAAACAAATAGGTGCCTGCACATCATATAAAGTCCCTGTCTCTTGTTCCAAGCAACTAAATCATATTGTCAAAGAAAACAAAGAAAAAAAACCACATTGTCAAAAGTTATTCCACCTGCTAAACTATATCTTTTATTTCTTATGTTTAATTGTTATGTAAAGCAGAAGATTTCCAATATATCTGCCCTTTTTTCTTTCCTTTGATATTACTTCATTTTTTTCAGAATGGGCAAGAAAGAAACATATCATCCACTCAATGAGAAAATGAAGTTGTACTGGAGCTTATAAGGAAACCAACTCCTCTCTCGCTGAAGCAGGTGGGGGTCTTTTGTGTGTTTTCACTGTTCATACTTAATTTTCTTTCATGGGTCAAGATTCAAGCTTTCTATGTTTCTGCTTCACCATTTCTCCGTCATAATTATGACTACTTCCTTTTCAATTTAAGTGCTTGATGTTAAGCTTTTCATTTGTAGTAGGAATGTTCAATGTTATATAAAATTCTGTAGTGTTTCTAATGTTTTTATCTTCAAGATTATATCAGTACTAGAGGGAATAACTATTGCCATTAACGTTATGTTCTACCCAATCACAGGTGATATTCTACGATAACACTTATGTTGGATTATTTTTGAGAGCTAAAGGTGATAACGTGAAGAAGGTTGTAAAGAGTTTAAGGGCTTGCCTTTCTTGGAGAGACAACATAGTGATTGGCATTGTAACAAAAACCTCCATTATCATATGATTACTACCACCAAATTTTAGAGAAAAGTTTTTTCTTACCCTTTTTCTACTACTTCTTATTCTTCTCTTTCTCATAATCATTCACTTTCCTTTTTATTCTATTAGCCACGAGTTCAAAATAAAGAACAAACCTTAGCTCAAAATCTATCAATCGTTGTGTTTTTTGGTTACTTTTTGTTTTTTGTTTCTTGTTTTGGAATACAGAAAACTTTATGACAGATGAATTTTCTGTTGGGCTCGCAGAAGAGTCACCTATGTAGCGGGTCACAATAAAGATTTAAGACCTATTTTGGTTATTTTTAACTCCAACATTTCCCTCTTATATCACTTTCTGCATTTTTTCAAACTGAAGGAAAAAAGGAAATAGTCGATAGGATTCCTTTTGTGTATCTTCTCAAGATTCCAACTTTGCACCTATTACGTATATACTACTTCAAAGGCTTTACTATCCCTTTATTCCCATCGGTTACAGATTTTTCGCGTTAAATGAGACTATCGCAAGTTCCATTAACAGAAGCTGTAAGTGACTATATAAACTTTTAGATCCTACCTCCATTTCCTCTTCTTTTTGCTTCTTAATTCATTATATCAAAATTCTATATTTCACTTCATTTTTTACACAGATTCGCACGCTTTCTCACGTTTACTTTAGAGGTGGCCATTTCAACCATGCGAAGAATGGCGAACAATTTTTACTCCTCTTTGATGCAAGTATGTTCATTTCTTCCAAAATTTCGTTAATAACCCATAAAAGTTTAAGGACATGCAACACTTTTTGCTCCAATAAAAATGCATGAGATCAAACTCGAAGCTCGACTGCATTCTAATGTAATGTCTGAACCACCTCTTGATGTCACATCTTTATTGTTTCATTATTGGCTAGACTTTCTGTTATAGGGCATTACTGAGAATTGAACCTACACACAAAACACACACACACACACACACACACACATACAGAAACATATCCAATCTATTGTATATTCTGCTAGAATTGGTCATTATCTTTTTTGTACGCTTTTAATTAATACTTGACAACCTTATAATTAGATTTAAATCGATCTATTTTATATTCTGCTAGAATTGGTCATTATCTTTTTTGTACCCTTTTAATTAAGACTTGACAACCTTATAATTAGATTTAAATCGATAACTGGGTCTCGGTGTAGCATTGCCATCTGTTTTCTTATAGTTTATTCATCTTATCTTCTTAGGCTTTTTCAGGTCTGCTTTAGCTTTTATGAATCTGCTCCTGCTAACACTCAGAATTGTGGCGGAGTACTACCGTGCATACTTTACAAGGCTTTTGTAATTGACCTACCTTCTCTATTCCCTAATATATGGAAGGTAAAATTCAAATTTATGTGGCTAATTCTCATGTCTTTTATTTTGTTGTCTCAGTTTCTACCACAAACAAGTCAACTCTTTCACTTGTAGGACCTATAAGAGGCTGTTACTGTTGACCTACTATTGTTCCTTTCTTTACTTTTTTAGTTAATTTTCTATAGGGGGTCTCCTACTAACTCATAAGTCAAATCTTAACTCCTTAAACTTGTAGGGCGTCTGATCATTTGTTAAGCTATCGCCAGTCACGATGGTGGTATCTTCGTTGGATTTCGAAGAATCAGTAGAGTTCAATGATTTTTGCAGTTGCCCACGAGTCTCATCCCTCTAATTTAAGCCTTTATTGATCACATCAACAGCCAAGGATGGCTCTCAAACTATGGTACCTTACCTTGACCGACCCGACTATTCTGAAAGTGCATGCCACTAGCAAGTCTCCTTTAGGCTCGACACAGATGCCTGCACTTAATGTGAGATCTATCTCTTTCACATAATTGATTGCTAGAATGCCACGTCGAAGCATCAACGATTACGCAAGGCCCACCAATAAAACTTTGTTCCCCTCGACTCCTATGCCACAACGTGTGACAGTGAGTGAGCGACATAAAATTAGTTAACCACAGACCCCACGACCCTTTTTCTTTTGGTGACTAGCCATGTTTATGTTTTCCAAAAAGAACTGCACATTTGACAAATCTCGCGAGTCTTTCTTACTGTTCCTAAAATTCTACAAAAGGCCCTACAATGAGATTCAAAGATGAGTCCCCCACTTGGTGGTCTCATCTCTATCATACCACCTCATCTCAGCGACACCAAATGTCAATATCAGATTGGTTCTAAGCCAAGAGTTAAATTCATTGACACCTTTTGAAATTATGTATGGTTTTAATCTTTTGAATCATTTAGACGTTTTACCTTCATCTACTAATTATTGTGCTAATTTTGATGGAAAGAGAAAGGCAGATTTTGTTAGGGATTCCAAGTGCTAGATAGGAAACAGAAAAGAGCCTACTACTTGTTTGTGAGACTAAATTTGTTAGTTTTAATTCTTGTTCAACTATAACTTGGGTAAAAGATCGGGAAATATGCTTTCTTGAATAGAGGAGTCAAGATCAAGGCAGATAAGTACATCGGTATTAATGTTATATGTTCTGTAAGATTTTGAAGCATATAAATATTATAAAGAACATATGAAATAACTAGAATATCAAAGACCACTTTGTTAGTCATCTGATTCTTTGCTTCTCAAATTATTTTGTGTTAAGATTGGTTAATGATGATAAATATTTTTGAATGCACTCATATACACAAAAATGCACATAGACAAATAGCGTTTTTCTTATCCAATGCTAATGTAGTAAGTAATAATATAAGGAATCTCCTTTTTCACTAAATTTGTAATGTTCTGTATTAGATATTTTAAAGCACTAACAAATGTTGTAGATTTTCATTGTTTCTTGGTTGCACTGGCTAGTTATATCTAACTGTGCAGTTGCTGGTGATATTGTTTTTAATACAAGCTTGAAGATGTTGGTAAGCTAGAAGCTTCATCTTGGTTTTAACAATGTGAGAGAAGTGCTTAAATTCTTATTTTTCATTACTTCTTTAATTATTTTGCATATCATTAAATTAAGGGAAAAATTAGTTACTAGAACATGAGAGCTTCCAAAGTCATTGCTGATTAAGTTGCGACCTTAACCATTTTCTTCTTTCTCCTAATTGCAATCTAAAATTAGAGGGAAATAATGTTCGGAGGTCGATAGTTTATGTCAAAGAAAATACTGGATGGCCATCTCATCTAATTAATAAACACAATAACACTAAGAACCTACATCTTTTTGTCTCTAATAAGCAAGCAAACAAGCACCAAGTGATCATAGTCTCGTAATGATTATTCCCACCCTTTAAGTAGAAAGAAAGAAACATAAAGGAGCAGTTGTTCCTTTTTTCATCCTTTCCTTTTTTTATTCTTCTCTATCTCATCTTGATCTACTTCATTAAGAAGTGAAAATCGTCATCTCTGTGATAAAATTTTAATTTTTCAATATGATTTTAAAACATTTAGAGGCATGGCCATGTTAAGACTTGGGGTATAATAAAGAAAGTGACTAATCTATGCTGCTTAAACATGATCCTACGTCTACCTTACGATCCTCTATAGCTCCAAAAATATAATATATCTCCAACTCAATACACATAAATTTGTTCCTTTAATGGAAGTAAAAAATTTATAGTTTTTAAAATTAATATATATTTATTAAATAATTTATTAAGATTGTATAATTTATTATTTATTATAAGTTTTAGGGAGAAATGGATGGTGAACTTGGGAAGAACAAATGGAACTGGAACGTTTAAGAAAATCAAGATAAAAATGCACCATAACAAAGAGAGCAAAGATAGATACGTAAAAGCCACTTAATTTGCTTAACAGGAGAAATCTATGTTTTTAGGGGACTTCAGGATCTCGCATTCAACCAAAACTCTTGATCAATCTCTTACTCTCATTAGTTTCAAATTGAATATAAATGCACTTTGTCTTTTACCTGAACGAATACACCAAACACCTTGCAACTGATGCCTCCATTATCATTCATTTAAGTGACTTAATGAGATGAAATGACTGCTACCTTCCTGTTTCTTTAAACCAATAATGAACTCTACTTACTAAGTCAATAAATACATTAAAAAGGAAGTAGCAAGTCGAATTTAACTGATAAATAATTATTAAAAGTGGGACCTTGATGGACATGTATTTAAAAAAGAACCAGCAAGTCAAATTTAACTGATAGGTATTTATTAAAGGTGAGACTTTGATGGACATAAAGAAAGATGCTCAACATTGGGAAAAGAAACTAAATATCGTGTGCTAAAGAAAACATTAAAAAGAAAATGATTGATAGTGGGTCTTTGATAATAACACAACAGAAATTTATGGGTCGTACGCTGTAATTTAAAATTGCTATATATACAAGACTAGTAAGTGACATGGTTAGATAAGTTTGATTTTAAATGATATGACATGATCAATTTTTTTATTATTTATCAATCAATCAAGAAGTAGGTTTGTTTGTATCATCCAGTCTTTTGTTCTCTACCCATACAGATATTCACTCATGAATATATTTAAACATATTGATCGAGCTCCAAACTATAATGGCCCATACATTGAATTCATCAGATCCTCCATTTTTCTATAAACAAGAGTTTTGAGCTTCATTGATCTAGGATTCGTAAGTTCTTGGCTTTTTCTTCGTAATACATCTGCAAAGTAATTCCATTTTTTATCAACTTAGTAATATATCCATCATCTGTTAATCCTTCATTCATTCTCATTATGTTGTGTAAAAGATATTAACAACCTGTTTTGCATTTTTTATTCTTAACAAATCACTCTACAGTAGTAAATGTAAATTTTTTATTTGGACTTTTAAGCATAGCTTCAACTTCCATCCGAATGAATATTAGAACAATCCTATCCTTAACAAATCCTAAAATTAAAGAATTAGGGAATAAAATCCTTTAGAATGTGTGATATAAGTAAATGAATAATGGAGAAAATGTAGATATATTTTTCCCATGTTAGTGGTTTTTGACTTTGACTTGGTTTATGTCTTTTTTCAATTTGCTTTTTTTTTGTAGGTGTTGTTGTCTGGCCTTGCATTTGCTTTGTACTATTAAGGTATGTTTTACTTTTCTTTGATAAAATATTATGTCAAGTTTTACTCTATTTGTTTGGTGCTTTAATATTTTGGGATGAAGTTTTGGTATGTTAATTTTTTCTACAGTTCCAATTGTCTTTAAGCACGTTCAACCCATGCATATGATTTTTTTTTTATTTTTTCACTAGATTAGCTATTTTCTTCTCATATATTTGGGCGGTATATACAACTACTTTCTAATATATCAAATTTTCTAGCTAATGTTACTAATATTATTATTTTGTCAATTCACGCTAGAAAATATTGTTGGCCCCGGGTCTCCATATAGATTTTATGGCGACTACGTGTCACCATTGGAATTTATTTGAACTAATAATAAATATATTTGGAAACATTTCAATAAAATAAAAGATAACATTTAAATTTAATTAAGGTTTAGACAAGGAAGATTTGTGGTGGGACGTTTCTAATATAGGCAAATAGTCATTAAAAATGTCATAGAATGATTTTAGACATAAAATCTAATTATAAAAAAGAATTAATATAAATAATTAATTAATAATAAAACAAACAAATAAAGAAATAATAAATATATTAAATAAATAAAATTTATAGGAGAAGTAAAAATAATACCCAACAATTTAATGAAAAATTGTCCATAGCAAAAATGAACAAAGAATAAATGATTTGGGCGTTAAAAAGAATTAATTTGCAATTTGATTTAGAAATGGAAAATCTTAATCCAAAAGAAGAATAGTCACAGGCGTGACTTCCATCTTTCACCCCCGTGATAGGGTACAGAAAACAGGGATGTCGCGATCGTACCGTGTTACGATTGCGACTTTTAATGAACAGAAGAAAATTGAGGGGCGTTGCAATCGTACCGTGTCACGATCGCGACTTTTGTGAAAATTAGGACTGTCGCGATCGCGAGTTTTGTGAAATTGTCGCGATCGTGCTTCATTGCGATCACAACTTTTGAAAAATTCTGGACTGTTGCGATTGTGCTATGCCACGATCGCGACTTGGTAAAATTCTGGGATAGTCGCGATCGCGCTTCGTCGCGATGGCGACTTCCTAGTTAAACATTCTCACTTCTAAACAACATAAATTTTAATTCAGAAGTTTAAAAATTACAAATTATATATTGTTAGAAAGATAAGAAAAAAATCTACAACTTTTATGAAGACAATTTTGTCTAATTCAGCCTATATTGATATTGTTTAATCATTTAAGTAGAAATTACCATTTCTGCTAAAAGCTTGTACATCAATACAATTCCTTCTATCTTGTAAAGGCTATAACTTTTGCATCTGAAGTCTAAAAATTTCGATCTTCATACTATTAGAAAGCTAAAAAAATAATATACAACTTTTATGAAGACCATTTAGCCTAAATCTAGCTCTATCAATGCAGTTTATTCCTTAAAGTTTTAGATCACATTTTTATTCAATTCTCTATTTTCCATTCAACAGTTTACATTCATTTCTACTGCAAATTCCAAAGACCCGAACCAACATTCAATTTCATACATACCAAAACTTCTTTGATAAATAATTCACTTCAAACAAGTCCATTCAAAGATCTCCCAACATTCTACACAGAGCCAACATATCAGAAGAGAAAATCTGCAAATATATATATTCGTTCATACATTATCAGAGAAAATTTTCTATTCTTTCACTGTCAATATGCAGTAAACAGAGTTGTTACACAACTTCATATTCCATATCAAAATTCCTTATTAGTTTCATAGTTACAAAATACATACAAAAAATGTCTATGCTTATATGCTTCTAGAACCTCACTAGTTAGCTACAAAAATCTGGAATTTCTTGGTAATTTGCCAAAACTTTGTAAGGCTCAATTATGATCTACTGATTCTTCACCTGAGGAGTAGAAAATTTATGGGGTGAGCTAAAAGTTCAGTGGCTAATATGTTTATAGCCAATGATAATGAACCAAGCATAACATATATGAATACTCAAATAACATCATAATTTAACATATCAAAAATGCAATGCACAATATAATGGCTCGAGAGTTCCGTGGAACGAAACAGCGAAACTGAAGTTTACACTGTGAAACGAAACGAGTCCGATTTCTCAAGATCTCGTGGCCACAAGCAGGCAGTCGGGAGAAGGCTATAGGTCATCGTGCACGAGACTAACGAAACGGATTTCTCTCTTGCCCACATAACAGGTTTTACAATGCTCATTCATTTCCGAATATGTTCATGCTTTCATGCTTCTTAAAGTTTTTGTTTTTCATTCACACAATGTAACAAAATCCTTACAAAGCAACATGATGTACATTCACAAGAATAAAACAAACATATTCATCATACATACACATAAAGATTAGCTCATCATCACAAAACTATAAACATATTACCCACTTATTTAACTTGATATTTCCAAGAGGAGTCAAGCTTGCTCTTCTCCTTGCTCTTGACGTCGATATTCTTGGTTCCCTAAGAACAACATATGTTCATTTAATCAACACACATGCATGAAGCTTTCCTTAAACTTAGCTATCCATGAATAAACTTAAGCTTAAGCTATTCTTGATTTTATCTAACTAGAAAAACTAAGATCTAGATAAGGTGTATAACAATCTAAAGAAGACATCAACCTCTTGTTCTTCTTCTTTCTTTCTTCATCTTCATCATATACAAAAACCTAGTTTCTCCACTTCCTTCTTCATTTTCTTCCTATAAAACCTACTTTTTCTACTTCCTTAATCTATCAAA
>JAOQMS010000179.1:9914302-9932360 GCA_027563885.1 Erythroxylum longipes
TAGAATCCTTCACAAAATAAAAGTCTATTATTATCACGTTGGTGATTCATATGTGAACTGCTAGATTATTGGGATAAGGATCATGTGGGTAGGTTTTACGTATTGGTGTGTGGCTCTTCAAGAGTTGCATCGTGTATGTCACTATTATGGGAAAAGTGAATTAGGTGTGGGTTGCGTGTCAATGGTGTAGTGCATCAATTGCATTTTTGAAAAACACAACTAAAGACATGTCTCTCTCTTTATGCATTGGTTCTTTGGTTGGAAGCTTTCGTGTAACCACATGAAGATCGAATTACGTGAACAGTTGAAGTGTATGGTCTGCGTGATTCTGGCTAAGAGACTCATAACTTTGCAGTGATTTTGTGGGGTGCTGCTTAAGCTGCACATTAAGCTTTATGGAGTGGCTCTTAGGTGGACTGCTTTCCCATCGTTATTGTGACGACTTCCAGATTCATTTCAGTGGAGCTGAACTTTTTGAGAAGTTGTTCTTCTCTTTTATCTCAAGTCTGTTATTGTTCTGTTCTTAGTCGATTGATCACTTGAGTTATTTTTATTAATTATCTTTTAATTAATAGTTGTTTAGAAAAATCCTCTATTGAGGTTAACACGAGTTGGTCGTGTTATTGAGTGTGAAAATCTTTCATAGGGAGTGAGGTTGAGAGATAGTGTCAAGGGTTGAGTAGTGTCGGCTCAGTAAAGCCTTGGATAAATCTATTGTACTTTGGTGAAAGTATTAAGTTGGGTGAGGGCCTCACAGATGTAGGCAAGGTGTACCGAACTGCGTTAACAAATCTCGGTGTTTCTTTATTTTTGGTTCTTTTAATTTTTCTAATTTTTTTATTTGCTAGAAATGAATCGGAAAGTTTGCGAAACTACTACCCCTACGGTTTTTCAATTGGTACTAGAGCAGGTCACCGAATCAGAACGTGTAGATCTGGGTTTGGCAATTATGGCCATAAAAGAAGGAGCATCAATTATCAGGCCACCACTGTTGGACGGTTCCAATTATCCTACATGGAAATCACGGATGAGAGTTTTTATTCAGGCATAGGGAACAAGAGCATGGAACTCGGTGTTATATATCTGGACACATCTGACAATTACTGACAATAAGAGAGAGACAGTTCTAAAAGATTCATCTGAATGGACAAGAGTCGAAAAAGAGAGGGCACTTAGAAACTCACAAGCAATGCATACAATTTTCAGTGTTGTTGATGAAGGACGCTTTTCAATGATATTGGCTTGTGAGTCAGCTAAAGAAGCATGGGATACTTTGCAAACTATTCATGAAGGGTCCAAATCTTTGATAGCGTCGAAACTACAGATGTTAGCTGTGAGGTTTGAAGAACTGAAGATGGATGAAAACGAAACTATTGGGGATTTTCATGAAAGATTGCGCGATATAGCGAATCAGGTACATCAACTTGGGAAGAAATATTCCAATCTGAAACTAGTTAATAAGACGTTGAGATTACTACCTCTGAGGTTCATTCCAAAATTTGCAATAATCGAGAAAACTCATGACATTAATGATTTGTCGTTGGTTTTGAGATGAATTTGTTAAGGGGTAAACAAGAAAAGAGAAAAGGATTGGTACTATATGCTGAAACTAGAAAAGGTATAAATGATGTAGAAGATGAATCTGACGAGAATGAGGATATGGAGCTATTAACACGAGAGTTCAGTAAGTGGCTGAAGAGAGTAAAAAAGGATAAACCCGAGTTTAGGCGAAACGACGGGAGCTCATTAAACAACAACTTCAAACAACAAGCCAAAACTCAAAAGGGAGAAAGAAAGGTGAAGAGAATTCAATGCCATGAGTGTCAAGGCTTCGGACATGTTCAAGCGGAGTGTGCTAACATCTTGAAGAAGAGAAAAGAGAAATCATCTACGAGTACTTGGAGTGAAAACGTATCCGGAAGTGAATATGGAAGTAAAGAAGAAGTTATGAATAGTGTTGCGTTAGTTACTTTGTACAGCAAAAGTCCAGTTATTTGCTTAGCAGCAACTGAGAAGGAAGTAATTGAAGATGAAAAAGGGAGTAAATCGAAAAATTTCGAGATAAATACAGACAAATTAGCTTAAGGCTCAATCTCAGATTGTGACATTGACGAAAGAGGTTTAGGTGATAAAAAGGATAACATTTATGAGACTTACAAATTAATGTACAAAAAATGGGTAAAAACATGTAGGAAGAATGAAAGGTTGAAGGAAGAAAACTTCTCTATGAAGAATACTATTCAAGACTTGGAGAAGAAATTGATGTCAACTTTAGATGAGCTTGTTGAAGCTAGATGAAACTAATAAGTACTGAAAAGGGATTGAGAATGTTGAATGGAGGTAAAGAAAAGTTAGAAAAGTTAATGAAAATTGGTAAGGTTGAAGGAGATCTTTAAGGCATTGGCTACAAAGGTGACTGTTCCAAGGTGAATGATGGGAAAGATGGCATATCCAGATCTGTTTAAGAAGAAACTTCGAGGAAGAATTGAAGGTTTGTACCCACATGTCATTTTTGTGGAGTTATCGACACATAAGGCCGAGATGCTATAAGATGTTACAAATGATGTTTCAAATGGGTTAAAATCGAAAATCTAGACACTCTCTATTAAATTCCAGCAGCAACCCATGGTACTAAATCACACTTGGGTTACAAAGGATCAAGTACAAACACAAAGATGTAGTGAAGGAAAAACAAGAAATTGTCTAGATTCACAGTTAGTTACTAATTTTGAAGCAATTGTTCAGACTGAGGATAAGTCAGTTACTTTAGATGAAGAAATCAATCAGATAGTTGATGAACGAGATAATGTGACGAGGAATAAGCTCAGGTTTGAATTTCTTTGAGGGGCACAAGGACTGTGTGCTTTACATTTTTGAAGTATAGTTTGATGTTATTTATTAAAAAAAAGAGGTTTGAAGGATTTATCGTTTAAGCTTTCTGAATTTTTATTTATGAGTTTACTAAGGTTCAGTTGATTGATGTGTACATAAGGCTGTGCTTGATGGTGAGGTTTTTGAACTTAATGAGTCATTTGCGGATGGCTTTGATGTGAGTAATGATACTTTGGCGAGTATTTTGACTGGTGGTAAATTTTCATTTTGGCATACTTATGATTCTTCCGCTGAACCTTTTGCTAATTTTGATGCTTCTTTATTCGCTAATATTGATCGCATTGAAGACATTTTTTGTTTTGAGTATTGTTTTGCTCCAAGGGGGAGACATCAGATTGTTTTTGATGATTGTTCAATTTAGGGGGAGATTTTAAGGTATCTTCGTAACTATTAGTCTTACTTTTTGACATCTTTTTATCCCAAGGGGGAGAACTTAGGATGATTGATTGGATTATTATTTCTATGGATGTTCTTTGGAACTTGATGATGTATTGAGGGGGAGTATTTGTTATATGAGTTATGAATTTGATACTTATATGTCCAATTATGTTATTCAGGGGGAATTTCTTATTTGTGACAAAAATACCAAAAAGGGGGAGATTGTTAAGGTATATGGTATATATCCTTTTATTTATTTTTGACATCTTATTTATTAATTGGACATATAAGATATTAATTGGACTTGGACTCAAAAAGATGTGGTTGCTACACTTATAGCTGTGATAGAATCCTTCACAAAATAAAAGTCTATTATTATCACGGTGGTGATTCATACGTGAACTGCTAGATTTTTGGGATAAGGATCAAGTGGGTAGGTTTTACGTATTGGTGTGTGGCTCTTCAAGAGTTGCATCCTTTATGTCAATATTATGGGAAAAGTGAATTAGGTATGGGTTGCGCGTCAATGGTGTAGTGTGCGTCAATTGCATTTTTGAAAAACATAGCTAAAGACATGTCTCTCTCTTTATGCGTTGGTTCTTTGGTTGGAAGTTTTCGTGTGACTAGTGAAGATCGAATTACGTGAACAGTTAAAGTGTATGGTGTGTGTGATTCTGGCCAAGAGACTCACGACTTTGTAGTGATTTTGTAGGGTGTTGCTTAAGCTGCATATTCAGCTTTGTGGAGTGGCTCTTGGGTGGACTACTACGACTTTCAGATTTATTTCAGTAGAGCTGAACTTTTCGGGAAATTGTTATTCTCTTTTATCTCAAGTGTTTTATTATTCTGTTCTTAGTTGATTGATCACTTGAGTTATTTTTATTAATTATCTTTTAATTAATATTTGTTTCAAAAAATCCTCTGTTGAGGTTAACACGAGTCGGTCGTGTTATTGGGTGTGAAAATCTTTCACGGGAAGAGAGGTTGAGAAATAGTGTTAAAGGTTGAGTGATGTCGGCTCAGTAAAGCCTTGCGTAAATCTATTGTATTTCGATGAAAGTATTAAGCTAGGTAAGGGCTCCGCAGACGTAAGTAAGGTGTGTCGAATTGCATTAACAAATCTCGGTGTTGATTTATTTTTGGTTCGTTTAATTTTCTGATTTTTTAATTTGCTTGAAACAAGTCGAAAAGTTTGCGAAACTACTACCCTTTACAGTTTTTCATGATGCAATAACTGTAAGAAGCAATAATGTGTCTTGACGATGCCACTGCACATATGCAGGATTTGAAAGTGTTCGAACATCTTTAATGATCATAGACAGTGGGGATAATACACTACCTTCAACAAAGTGCAGCAGGTCATAGCCAATTAGAAGACTAAGAAATTGGGCACGCCAAGAAGGGTAGTTGACGTTAGTCGATTTGAGTGGAAGCTGTGCTGCGGCATTGATGGAAATTAGTGGTGCGGTTGTTGCATCTGAGATAATAAAAGGGTTGTTTGAGACGGGAGTGTGTGCTGTTGACTGTGTTTCGTTTGCCATTGCAACAGAACAAGTATCAAAAAGGATGGGACTCGTTTGAGCTTAAAAGCTCTCATACCATAAACGAATTAAAGACAGATAGATGAGTAAAATATTGATACAGGATAATAAATATAATCTACTCCTTGTCCTTGATTGTAGGTAGATTTGAAGATATCATCGGAGAATCCTTAACACTCTGAATGTTCATATAGTTTCCAATGTGAGAAAAGGGAAAGTCAAAGTCCGGTGAGTCCACTTTTAAAAGTATACAATAATTAGATACATCAGCATTATAGTTTTTTTTTTAAATTTAATATCTAAAATTTTTAAAAATTTTAAAAATTAGATTTAAAATTATTTATACTGCCACTACATAAATATTCATCTATTATTTCAATAAGTTATATAAAATTTAAAAGCTGAATCACTAAATTAAAAGTTTTAAGATGTTTAATACTAATTAAAAATATATATATACAAGTAAAATGTACTTATACATATACATATTAAAATAATAAAATAAAAATAGACAAAAAAAGATAATAAAATAAATAAATGTATCAATAAAAATATAAAAATAAGTAATAAAATAAATAATATAAAAAATATATGATATTTCTTTGTCAATGGGAAATTGGAAATAAGAAATCCTCAAAGCCATATCAAATTGTGGGTTTCACTTGCTTTTCTTGAATCGCGGTCATCACATATCTTTCAGAGTAGTCGTTGAAGATGATAGGCACTGGACTGGACCCAGGTATTAAAAGCCAGAATAAAAGAAAAAGTTTTGCTTTATGATTTTTTATTATCCCATCTGTGATGCACTTGAAGGAGTGTGAAATGGAGGCCTAGCCATGCAGGAAAATCACAATTACTTTCTTGTTTCTTTTCGTTAAAGTGTGTCTGTCAAGAATCTGGACTTCCATGTGCTGATGTTTCATACATGTCCTTCAATCCTCAAGTCTAATGGTGACTTTTGCTCCATAGATGTTCAGTAATACCCCTTGTTGGCCTAGTCTTTTTCAGGATATGTTTAAGATTTCTAATATACTTAAAGAACCTTATGAGCTAATAAAATGAGTTTCAGGAAATTTAGGGAGAAAAAAGCTGAGAAAATTTGAAGAGAATAGTTTTTGACAAGATAATGAAAAGAAATCAACATCGATTCTGAATGCAAGAATCATTGTCTAAACCCTGTGGCTGATGATGACCAGTTTCAGGGTCAATTCGTTTCTCAGATGACAGAAATCACAGGTTACTACTCATGCTGAAAGGGAAAAAATTTTCTGTAGGATCTCGTCACTGTGAAACTGAAAGCGCCTGTAAAAAACGTCAATCTTGGCAAAGAATGGTGCCGACGAAGCATTTCCTGTCATTCCAAGTTTTGATACAATATACAGAAAGGCCAACTTCTGCCCTGACAGGACGATGTCAGTATCCTGAGTTTGATAATGTTAGCTGGTGATACAGTAGAGCCTTCTCATCATTATCATCCAAATCAAATATCTCATCCTTCTCATATTCTAATTCCATTTCGGTTACCTCTCCAACTTTCAACTCATTTGATTCTGCAATGTGTTGGTGAGAGTATACTTGTCCTGTAGGAGAATTATCTGTGTCTAAATGCTGCATTTCCGAATCTATTAATGCAGTCATTCTGGCCCGATCGCGGTCTCTAGGGTATGTGCAATAGAGGAAAGAATAGATGAAGCAGCATATAGCCATTGGAACTCCAATTGCAGTGTATAGTGCCTTAGCAAGTGATGCAGCATTTTCTCTGTCTATTTCAATTGCCACACCATTTGAAGATGTTTCAGGAGTCTTATAACCATAAACATGTTGCGCCAAAATACCAACTGCAGGAGGAGCAAATGAAGCTAATATGGATTCGAATGACATGTCCAGAGCATAGATGCTCGTTCGAGATCTCTCTGGGACTATCTCTGCAAATATTGGACTGTGTACGACATTAATAACCAATTCAAAACAGAGACCAAGGCTAAGAAGTTTAGATATAGCAACCTACATTTAGAGAACAGTTTGACCAGTATCAGAGCTCATGCTTCAAGTAGAAAATCCTAGGCAACTAGGCTCTCTCCTTCTTTACCATGACACATAGAATGAAAATTTCACATTTTAACTTTGAATCTAAGGGATATTTCCTTGTAATAGTGCATTTCACTTGTAGAAAGAATTGGACTAATATAATAATTTGGTTAAATGAATAAGCTGGTTTAGCTCAATTATTATTTCCAACAAGATCAAAACAGATGATGAGACTTACAACCAAGGTTGATACAGTTCTCACACCACAGTTCAGCAATGTGCATAATGTTATATAAGAATTACTCAGACCTAAAATATCCATTCATTGGTTAAACTGATTGAACAATCAATGCTCAACAGTGATTGCAGAAAGCAAACTACTCTAATTCTCAATTTGATATCCAAATTTAGCAATTACATTTGAGCATCTTTATTGGTGATTACACAATCACTATGAGTTTTTCTGGAGTTCAGTTTTAACTTTCTAAACTAGACTATTAAATTTTATCCCAAGATCATGTGTATCTCATGTTCACTATTCCAATGCAATGATTGACAAACTTACTGCATTCTTTCTTCCCTCATTTTCAGTAAGAGTCCCAACTCCTAATACAAAAATTAAGTACAAGGAATCAAGAGCATTTACTTGTTTGTGGCAGGAGCATTCCAGGAAGTGGTCAATCCCATGATGAAAAAAACCAGACCATGCCAAAATGATGTAGATGGATCATCAGGTAAGCCCAGCAGCAGAATTGCTGCTAGAGGAATGAATGAACCAGCACTTATCTGTGACAGAACTATCCTTCCTGAATTGGGAAATCGTTTGGCAAGTGTATCCCCCATATACCCTCCAAACAAACCACCAAGTGAAATAGCAACTGCAAATAAAGTCATTAGAAAAGCTGTCTTTTCATGAGAGAAGCCAATAAGTTCTAACCACATAGGGGCAAATGATAAAGCTGACCCAGCAAATGACCCAGAAACACCTTGAGCAACAATTATCTGGAAACATGGTATTTTCATGACAGACTTTGCTTCTTTGATCAGGTCCTTTAATTCAATAAAAGGCTGTGGAGTTTTTCCTTTAGTGGTTTTGTCAGTTTCTGAAAAGCGAGGATCATTGGCAAAGAGTTGGACCAGAATACCAATTATTACACTTATGATTGCAACCAGATGGAAAGCAATTCTCCAACCAGGTATTCCCAAGAATGTGGTTGAGGCCATTAGTACAGAACAAAGACCACCAATGATGGAACCCAATTTTCCTGTTAACTGTAGCCATCCAAAAGCCATGCCACGATTGCTTTCATCAGTTGAATCAGCAACAAGAGACTGAATGGCAGGTATGACGATGGCAAGTCCTATCCCATTTAAACCTCTTGAGATTGCCACCTGATATATCAAGCTTAGAATTTGTGATCGTGACCAGGAAAAACAGAAATTTGTGACCAGCACAAGCCAATTTATAAGCTTAGATATGGAGGACTAATGTGGATTTATGCAAATACCTTCTGCTTATATTTTCTTCTTCCAAATTCTTGGCTTAATTCAGCTAGTCTTATTGTCTTAAGCTTTCTTCTTCACATATCCATTAGATAAAAAGAATATCCTTATTTGTAAACTTAAGCTCTATTTCCTTTTTTTTTTTTTTTATAAATGGTAATCGATTAATCTGATCCTTGTTTTTGCAACTTCTATTGAAGCACACTGGCCTCTTTAGAAATGGAACAATGAGATCGAAAGAGGGGTAGCTCTGCAGCCAGAAATTCCAACTCTTTTTAAGTCCTTGGGAAATGACATTAGTACTAATCCAAGCCCCAACTTTTTCCAACATACAGATCTGCTCATATATCCACGAAACACCCGAAAAAGAAAGGAGATAATGATAATGTTTGCAACAACTTGCAAACCGAAAAAAAGAAAAATTACCCAGAAACCAGAAAGGAATAAGACAAATAGCAATACTGAATAAGGTAAAAAAAAGCTATGGTGAGAGTTAAAGAGGGACCTGTAAGAACGTAGAGGAAACGGCGACAAGGAAAGTAGCAGCGGCCCAGAGAAATGCACCAACTGCAATCACACGAGCACGGTTGTATCGTGCTGCTAGATAAGCAGCCAATGGATAACATGAAGATTGAACTATGGACCTAAACAGCGTAAGCGAACCCAACCCAGTTGGATCTGTGTGTAAAGCTGCTCCAACTTCTTTGTACACCCCAGGTAACAGTGACTCGTCTGCACTCTCCATAATGGCAGCTAGATTCACCAGCACCAATGTTAAAGTCTCCTGTTTCATGGTTGAAATTGTTCTTTGATTGCAGATACTCAGTTCCAGTACCAGAAACAAAGGAAACCTCTGTTTTCTCCATAGAAAGGTTGACTTCGTAGGTGACAAACTCACAACGAGGGTGGGACCGTAAAGAATTAGTTTATGGGGGGACACGTGGACGTTAGATTCGTCGAGATCTTTGGAGTGGTACGAGGAGTGCATTAATAGCTCCCAATTTCCTAAATTTTTGGAATATTATGAGACACTTAATTTCCTACGTTGAAGTATTTCATTTTAAAGTACTATTATATTATTCCGTCCTTTATATTTCCAGAATTTTCCTTTTTTTATATATATATTAATTATCGCAGTTTTACTCAACTAATCCTAAACTCCTAAGACCTCAACTCCAGAGCTCTAAAAGAGAACCACAAGGTCCCTCAGGTTCCTACGTAGCCTGTACATTTCTGCATATAAGAAGTCATCACATACTGATTGGTCGACTGTTGATTGAACACTGCTTCCCCAGTCAGCATCAGGTTCTGATCAGCCTCAGGTTTCCAGTAGTTCCGCACTCCCACACTGCCGTTAGAAGTGAGACATTCGCAATTAATCCGACTAAGGAGCATTTCAGGGGGCTAGAGGATCATCAACAGAAAAAATTCCCCCTCTCTCTCCCTTTAGTGACTCGAACTCAAGATCTTTTACAAAAGAGAGACTTAAGTGAGGAGTTGAAACCTATTAGGTCACTCCTACTTGTCCAAAATTTTCCAATTTTACTTATTATGTGTAGGCCTAAAGAGCAATGTAGCCCCCAACGCTTATACTAAAATTTGAATTAGACTATAATATTTTGAAGCGTTCGAAATGAACTCTAATATTTATAAAATGTTTAATATGAACTCTAATATTTGAAAAACGTTTAAAATAATCAGAGGTTGTTTTGAATGCTTTTCCAAACATTAAGTTATGGTTTATTTTGAACGTTTTACAAATATTACAGTTCATTTTGAACACACTAAAACGTTATGATTTAACTCAAATTTTAATATAAACGTTGGGGAGTAAATTGCTCTTTTTGCCTGTATGTATTTGTTTCTTTTCAAACCTATGATCATATTTATTAATGAAATAAACGGGAAAAATAAAAAAAATGTAGTGTAAATAATTAATTTTTTGAAATTTTATGATTTGTCAAAAGCCACTAAATCTCTAAATTTATTATGAGTAATATAAAAAATGTTAATGTAGGAATAAGAAAACTTCAAATGCCACTTTTTAGAGCTTAGAACAATTGTTTTTTACCTAATGTTTAGGGAGCACAAAACAAAGACAAAAACAAAGACAAAAAAATATCCTGCAAACAACGGTAGAAAATGACATCAAAGAAAAAATGCGTAAAACTTGAAAACTAAACATTTCAAAACAAAGAAACGGTAAAGGCTACTTTCACCATGACAAATTTAGAGGGACATTTTAAAGCATGAAATTACTGGAATAACACGCCGTTAAATATAATATGCTTTGTGGAAATAAATCAGGATATTAAAATGAAATGTCCTCAAATACAATATGCATTTTGGTACAAAATCAAGACATTTTAACAAGCTTCACGGAAACCAACATCCGAATTAGGGAGAAGTACCTTTTGAGACCTTAAACAAAATGCAATATCAGATTTTCAATTTCGTTTCGTAACCTAATGGTTCGAATATTATTACAATTTAAATTAAGCTTTAGAGTCACAAATAAACAAGTCGTTAATGTTGCATTTCATTTGAGGTCTAAAATGGGACATTGATTTGCTTCGAAGGAAAATTGCCAAAATAGCACTTCCATAAATATAATATGCTTGGTAGGACAAAATCAGGATATTATAGCAAGCTTTCCGAAAACCAAAATCAAAGGAATCAATATCTGAATCTAACAGTAGTCCTCTAGAAACCGTAAACGAAATACAACATCATATTTCCAACATATTACGATAACACAATGTTCTAAACAATATTATTGTTTAGAACTGAACCGAAGGGTCTCAAACCAACAAGGCCTTGATATTGCACTTCCTTCAAGATCTCAAGAGGGACGATGATTTAGTCAAAGGAACGTTATAAGGCATGCAACAACTAAAATCACACGTCCTCAAATATGATATGCGTTTTGGAACAAAATCAAGACATTTTAACAAGCTTATTGAAAACCAACATGTGAATCCGAGAGAAGTATCCTTTGAGAGCTTAAATAAAATGCAATATCAAATTTCCAACATCTTTCTGTAACTCAATGGTCTAAATATTATTGCAATTTACAATTGAGCTTTAGGGTATTAAACAAACAAGTTGTTGATAATGCATTTCATTTAAGTTCTCAAATGGGATATCGATTTACTTCAAAGTGCAATTACAAAAATGACACTTCCATAAATATAAAATGCTTGGAGGGAAAAAAATCAGCATATTATAGCATGCTTTTCAGAAACCAAAATCAAAGGAATTAATATGTGAATCTAAGAGTAGTCCTCTAGAAACCTTAAACGAAATACAACATCATATTTCCTGTATGTTATAATAACACAATGTTCTAAACAACATTATTACTTAGAACTGAACTGGAGGGTCTCAAACCAACGAGGCCTTGATGTTACATTTCCTTCGAGATCTTAAGAGGGACAATGATTTAGTTAAAGGGACGTTGTAAAGCATGCAATAACTAAAATGACACGTACTCAAATATGATATGCATTTTGGGAAAAAAAATC
This sequence comes from Erythroxylum longipes, assembly GCA_027563885.1. Lineage (NCBI taxonomy): Eukaryota > Viridiplantae > Streptophyta > Magnoliopsida > Malpighiales > Erythroxylaceae > Erythroxylum > Erythroxylum longipes. The sequence continues at coordinate 9,926,169 of JAOQMS010000179.1, forward strand.
AAGACATTTTAACAAGGTTATTGAAAACCAACACGCGAATCTGAGAGAAATACCTTTTGAGACCTTAAATCAAATGCAATATCACATTTCCAACATCTTTTCTAACTCAATGAACCGAACAGCATATAATTTACAATTGAGCTTTAGGGTCTCAAAAAAAGAAGTCTTTGATAATGCAGTTCATTTAAGTTCTCAAATGGGACATCGATTTCATTCGAAGTGCAATTATAAAAATTACACTTCCATAGATATTAAATGCTTAGAGGGAAAAAATCATCATATTATAACATGCTTTTCGAAAATCAAAATCAAAGGAATCAATATCTAAATTTGAGAGTAGTCCTCAAGTAACCTTGAACGAAATACATCATATTTTCGACATGTTATGATAACACAATGTTCTAAACAATATTACTGTTTAAAACTGAACCGAGGGGTCTTAAACCAACAAGGCCTTGAAGTTGCAATAAATTATCTTTAACAATAAATATAGGAGCTATGTCAAATTCAGCTTTTTGCGATTTCTTATTGAGGGTAGGAGAAGGTATAGAACCTGTTGACGAGCAAAATTAGATATCCTTACCCGAACAGCTAGTTATTCCTTATCATAACAACGATGAATCTCTCAACAGGTTATACTTTTTATATGTTATCATTTAGTGTCTATTTTATTGTTTTTTTAGAAATTTTTTAATGCCTTTCTAATGCATTGTTAATTTCACCAGGTTAGTTGAATACGTCTTCCCTAACTTAACCATATATTCATCTGATCCATATCAGATGATAAATAGATGCGTACTCTGTCCAACAAATAGCTGTGTTGATAAAATTAATGACATGATGATCAATAAATTGTCTGGAGATTTAAATTCATCTGTAAGTTTTGACAAAACAGTTGATCGAAGACATCAAGTAGATTATGAGGATTTTTTTCAATTCTCTAAATCCTAAAGGTCTACCTCCTCATAGATTATTACTGAAAGAAGGCTGTCCAATCATGCTTCTAAGAAATTTGAATCCAATAGAGGGTTTGGGTAATGGCACAAGATTGATATGTAGACAACTAAAAAAGCACACAATTTCTGCAGAATTTTTTTTTGACCTCATGAAGGAAAAATATTTTTCATACCTAAGATTCCTTTATAGTCTTTTGAAAATGAAAAAAATTGGATTCCATTTGTAAGAACACAAGTCCCTATTTGCTTATGTTTTAAGATGACGATAAATAAGTCGTAAGGTCAGACCCTTGATTATGTAGGAATTTATCTTTATCAGCCTGTATTTTTACATGGACAATTGTATGTTGCTTTGTCCAGAACTAGAACTCCTGAATCAGTTAAAGTTCTAATTATTCCAAGCACTTTTGAGTCTTCAAAAATTGATCACAAAACAAGGAATATTATATTCCATGAAATTTTCCAATTGTCTAAATTATAACAAATAAAATAAGCAAGAGGTATATTCATTGTTCTGTTCAAGTGTATTTAGTTTCATTTTATCTACAAAAAAAATATTTAGTATGCCAATATTTTCTTAAACATTTTCTTTTTGTAAGATGGAGAAACTTTTATTGATTAACGATATTTTACCTGGTGCTGAGGGGTGGTCATGCAAAGTAACCGTCCAAGAAAAACAACAATTTGCTACATCACCTAACAAGCAGTTGAGGAGACAAAAGTTTATCTTTTTTGATTCAGAGGTTCAACAATTATACTTTCTTCATTCAACATGTTCCTTTTTGCACTAACTTTAGAAAATAATTGTTGACCTAAGTATGAAATTAGAATTTCTATTAGTCTCTTTACACTACTACTAAATTCATGAAATATTCGAACTTTTTTTTTCTATTTTTATGTCCTTTTTTCTATAAAATGCCATTACCATTTTCAGTTTAAAATTTTAGTATTTTAATGTGTCAAAATTTCAATTTGTTTCTTTTCTCTATCACCAAAATTATTTAGCTCTTTTTTTGGATTTTGTTTTTTTCAACAAGGATCACACGTAGATGCTATCATATTTAACAATGATATCCAAAGTTATATCATTTCTAATGCCATTGTCAAGCCAATTCCACCTCAATTCTAACTTGAAAACTTGAATATTCAGTGGATCATTGCATTATCCATATGGTTTGTTTCTACAATTCTCATTGATCCGCTAATACAAGAAGCTGCAGATTTAAAAAATCGGGACTTCCACATTTCCCATCTTTACTTTTACAACAAACAAACTTGTGTACGCATTTTTAGATATTTTTATACTTACCCTTATAATTACCATTTTTTCAGGGCGCAACATAATAACAAGTAGCTAAAAGACCTTGTTACCTAACAAACTTACTTCAGATATGATCCTGATGTATCTTTTGGACCAAATCAAAAAATTTCAAAGATCATTTTCCTAAAGCCCACCGACAAGGTACATACATTTTTATATTCTACTATGAAGTTTTTTTCTCACATATTATCTATCTAATTTGAATATTCCTAACAAACATCTATTTGTATCTTTTCAGACAACATGGACTAAAGCTCGTATTTCCTTTCAACACATTCTTCAAAAATATTGGTATAAGAGCTACAAAAAATGTTTTTGTTTGACTGCAGCTACATATGGAGTTACATTTACATGTAATTCTTGCAAGGAGAAACATCTAGCTGAACCCAGGCATTTCTTCCCTTTTTTCCTTTTCAATTGTTTGCCTTTTTAAAAAATAAATAAGGGACAAACAATCCCCTCATGTCATGAACAATCAAGTTCTTTTTATGTCCCCTTCAGAACATATCCTAATATGATTTTAACACATGCCCAGATACTTGTATGTTAACTTAAGTTTAAGATCATTCATATCAATTCTAAATACAACTTTCTAATATTCTTTATTTATTCAATTATACATTTTCTCATTTACTTTCCCTTTTAAATGTAGATGCCGGTATGATATTGATTTCACTGAGAGGACAGGAACTATGGCATCATCCATTTTTGGTGAACTTGCTAAAAATCTGTTGAATTTCAATGCAGTTGAAGCTATGCAATATTACAACTAGGTTATATTTTTATACTACAAATAAAAACACATTTGATTAATTTTTATGGCATCTTTATTATATGACTAATAATCTACACTTTTCTCTTTGGTAAAAAAAGTATTGAACTTTCTCTCGATAAGATCCATGCTGAATTGAAGATAAAAACCTTTTTCCTTCATATCAAACCTGTTCAGATCCAACCATTGAATGGAAGGCAACACTTCACTGTTATCTATTACCGTCAAACTAATGATGCTGAATTAGAGCGAGGTTCAACTTCAAACAAAAAAAGAGATAATAGTACTGCTGAAATGACACTTTTTTCAGGTACTTATCATTATTTATTAAAACATTTTTTTGTTTTTTAATTCATGAAACTATATAATAAACCAAAACTACTGATAACATCCAATTTTCTTGGTGATGAATGCACGAAAAACCACAATCATGAATTCTAAACACACTTCAAAATAGTTAAGTATATACCTTTCATTTAAGATTCATTGTTACTAACATTTTATATCTCACCTTTCAAACTACTTCATAATGTTTACATTTTATAATTTGAACTTTAATCCATATATGTCTACTCAACCTTTACCAGTGTTTATATAACTATAATTTAACATAAACCAATTCATCTTTATTATCACCTTCATGTTTTATGAATTCCTACGCATGCCTATCAATTATTGTACTTATTATATTTTTTGCCATCAACATCTATCCTTTTTAAACTACATATTTCATTACTGGGCTGTGAAGAACTATTTGCTCATTTACTATCAATAGATTGCCACGTCTACTGTTATTTATTATTTACCATTTTCAAATAATTTTAAGTTCACTAAAATCTTCACTGTTATTATTTATTCGTTCAACATTCTTATAAACAAGGTGATCTTCACTTTTATACTATGTCACTAATATACTTTGATATTTTTTATATTTTCAGAAAATATTCTTGTTTCTTCTTCAAGAGTTAAACAATGTCTAGACAAAAGATTTGAAGAAACTGGACCATAACCGACCCCGACCTCAGATGTTCCTGTTGATAATCGCAAGAAAAAGCCTAAATTATCATGAACTTTTTTCATAATATCTAACACAACATAAGCATGCAATTTTTTTAAAAGATTGATTAACGCTACCACTGCGTAAGGCACTCTTCTTGATGTTCTACTTTCGTATAAACTATGACTTATTTTTTTCTTTTAAAATGATCTTGTTGTACGTTGATATTATATTTCTTAAACTACTACCTTAAACAGGTTGTCTTTTGTGCTTTTTCATTTAATTGGTTGTTAAAATTTATTATCAATCTTCACAGTTTTTAACTTTATCAATTTACATTCAATAAGTGTTTAAAATAGGTTCAAAATGTCAAATTAACAGTAGCGATGTGATTTAATATATGATTTATTAATTGTACTTTCTTGGTAACTTAATCTAATCTAGGAAGTTTTCAACATGCTGATGTGAAATCCGGTCCAATATTAGATGTGCATTTTCCTAGTAATAATTTTGGGTACTTGCTGTTTTGGCTTTTGGAAGACATTGTTTACCTTTCGGGGTCCTCATGGGACAATTTTAGCAGATATTGCTCAGGCCACCAGAAATTAGTAAGCTTGTTTAATGTTTCTCTGATAATTCTGTATTAACCATTTCATTGCCTAGATGTTGATTTGCAAAAGTTGTATTGCAGTCATGAATACCAGATGATCATACTTTGGAAACGCATTAATGATACTGCCAAAAACTGACGTCACTTCTACAAGGTTTAATCATCATAGAAGTTATTCCTCTCTAAGATACAGCTGACGCAGCTGATTCATTATTTGCATATGGATGCCTTGTTATTCTACACATTCACTTTTGAATTTTATGATGGTCATTTTACATTACTTCATTAGATGCATTTTAGATAATTGGAGTGGGCCACTTTCCCGACAATGCATTATAAAAGCTTCTAAGACATGAGTTGTTCTAATTTGGTTGGGGTCCAAGGCTTTGACTGTTCTGGAATACCTTATTGCTTATGGATCAGAGCGTGTAATAGATAAAATAAGGGAACATGGCTACCAAATATCGGTAATTTTTTCACCTGAACTCCTTAGATGACTAGTTCAAGTGTATAATTACTTCTTTTTAGGTATGTTTCTTTTCTTGTATTGCAAACATTGTCAGAGTTCCAGTATATAGATTCCAATGGAAAGGATCAGGGTAATAATTTTAGAAGGAAATCACAATCTCTTATAGTCCTGGTGAATGACAAGGATAATTGAAGTTAGATAAAAAGCTACTGCTAACAGAGACAAGTAAGTTATTTCTTGTTTGATTTGTCAAATAGTTTCATATGTCAGTGATTGTTATTGCGTACTAGTAATGATATGCTTATTCGCCCAAGTATTATGCAACTGTCGCTTATTTAGATCACCATTGTGCATTGTTAAATTACAATATTGCATTTGGGAGAAAATAACGATGAGTAATGTAAAATGTTCTATTTCAAAGGTTCCGAACTCCATCAACAGGCGGGATGTATAGTTTTTGTCTTGTTATTTTCTGAGTCTCTTTGATGATTTTCATATCTTGTATGAACCAAAAGCAATTAATTATGCATCAATAAACAGTGCATACGAAACTTGAGATAGAAATAGGATTTAACATAGAACGAGGATTTCATGTGGATGGATTTCACGCTGAGATATCTAACCTAGCTAATATCCTTTGTTTGATTAGGAAATATGCCAGCTAAAAATTATTTTTCTAAAATTTATGGTTAACCATACTGCATTTTTATGCAGTGGGAGTGGTGCCAAAGCTGATGATCAATCCCATGATGGAAGGTGAAATATTTTAAAATGTTTTTTGTTTTCTTGCTTTCATTAAGGCTGTTGAACTTTGTTAAACCCAACTAAGATGTTTGCACTGTTACTAGGAGGCTTGAGCAAAACTTATCTGAACACAACATTGGTGCTCGTCCTGGTTATGAAGAAGTTGTCGGTGAATCCCAAAGCCCTGTTTAAACTGAAAGGTGCTATTTTGTATCTGTTCACTTGCAGTAAGATTGTTCTTGCTAGATGTGCGCATACATCATTTTTCAAGTCTATAAGGAACACCTTAGATTTTCATTTTGAAGATGATAATGAAAGTTAGT
>JAOQMS010000179.1:9932460-9948057 GCA_027563885.1 Erythroxylum longipes
TGTGTAGACCAGATTGGCGAGAGAGGTCATGGCACACAGGTGGGTCAGCTGGGACTTCAGATTTTTGGGATGACCTAATTAGGAGTTGTTGTATTTCTTCCTTTTTCATAGTACTTGTATTAGGGTTTTTATATGTACAGACTGTACATTTGATGTATAAAACCGTTGGTTTTGAGTAATGAAAAGAGGAAGGATTTGGTTTTAAAAATTTGTGATTTACAATTACAGTTTTGATTATTTAAATTGATATGATTCTATGTGGAGTTCTGGAGTGATCGCACGTAGCGCTCTCTTATTTTAGGATATGTATCGGAATAACCTACGGGCGTCCCGATGCGTACCCTAGGGTAATGGGGTGTTACAACTTCCATATAAATTATGACTTGTTCTTTTCTTTTTAAATGGTCTTGTTGTTGTTGATATTATATTTTTTAGACTACTACCTTAAACAGGTTGTCTTTTCTGCCTTTCATTTAATTGGTTATTAAAATTTATTATCAATCTTGACAATTTTTAATTTTATCAGTTTACATTCAATAAGTGTTTAAAATAGTTTTGAAATGTCAAGTTTAGATGGAAAAGTAGAGATGTGATTTAATATATGATTTATTAATTGTACTTTATTGGTAACTAATTCTAATTTAGGAGGTTATTAGCATGCTGATTTGAAATCTGATCCAATACTAGATGTGCATTTTGCTGATAATTATTTTGAATTTTGTATCATTTCAACTGACTCTTTACAGTTGAATCTTTTGTTGGAACTCTTGGATGAAGAAAGGCCAAAAGCTCTAATATGAGAAAGGTTAGTTGTATAATTTTTCCTTTTACTTGATTTCATTTCATTTATCCTTCGAATGTAGTCACTTACATCCCTCAACTTTCAGTTCCTTATCAAATATTACTTAGGTTTGTTAATGGAAATCTGTATAGTCATTTCTGCAATCATGCTATGTTGAATATAATTACTTCTCATTTACTATCTGCTATTCATTTCACTATTCTTAGTAAAGAACAGACACTTCAGTTTAACTGGTTATATGAGAAAGAAGCCTTTGTATTACTTCCTTGCAAGATATTTTTTGTTAATTTTTGAAAGGTATATACTTGATCCAAATTCTATCTTTTGTAGGTACTTTTAACTAATTAATGATGCTATAACTTTATTTTGACTTCACAGATTAAAGGGGAGTTGAAAGCCTGAGTAGGGAGGTACTTACCACATAGGCAAAGGAAGACAAAGCACATGCAAATTTACTTATTGAAAAATACTATAAAACGACAAACCATTAAAACTCGTTATGGAGAAATTATAGAATGTCCAGGTATAAGCTATACATACATTTAAATACTTGAGGAAAATTACTTCGTTGTTTAGGCTACTTTATCAGCATTTTCAAGTAACTTCTAAGAAATGTCTTCACTAAAATGAACATATATGTTGGTGGGTTGAATTCTTTATAACTTGCTCTAGAAAACCAACAAGAATTTAGTGGATATTGTTCCTATATTTCCCATAACAAAGGAATTAGCAGGCTATTTGAAACGGACAAGGATTTGGTTTCTATTGTGGAATTTTCTATGACTTATAATGAACGCATGGTTTGTTATGATTTTGTCTGCAAAATACGAATAGAGAAGTAAGGAAGAGGAAGAGAAAGAGAAAGAGAGTGAGAGAGAGATTTTTAGAATTAGTCCTTTTCACCATATCTAAGACAACCTAAACATGTAACTTTTTCTAATGATTAATTAATGCTACTACCTCATAACGTAAACTACAAAATTATAAATAACTTCTTGACTTATTATTTGCTTTTTTCGTATCTTTCTCTAATGATTTGCCTTTGCCTTTTTCCTCTTGCTTTTTTTTACCATTTATCTTACTCCTTTACTTAAATATACTTCCATATGTGTCCAATATACTACAAACATATAAGAAACAACCTATAGATATTATCCAAGTAAATTCTATTTAGCACATCTTACTTCAGCTGGGCATTATCATTTTGGAGATCTCACTGTGCATTTGCTCACTGACCACCTGCTAGTTAGTTTTTACTTGGTATTATAAAGGTTAGTTTTCACTTTCAGGTAAAAAAAATTTTGTGGTCCTTTTAAGGTGTTCTTGTACTTTATTTTACTTTTTGGTTAATTTTTTTAATCAATTCTTCTTCTTTGGGCTTCATTGATTTTCACAGTGCATAAAGATTTATTACTTATTTTCTTTAATTTAAGCATATCAAAAGATTCTTCTCATAAGACAATTCCAATACTGGAGACCGAATCTTCATTGGAGCCTCGACCTATCCACACACACTACCAAAAGTTACTCCATTCTTGTTCACTCACACATGTATCATATGTGTTAGAGATACTCTACTGATACCAATCGATGCCTTGCATTAGTCGTTCATCCAATCGCAATGCACCACATTTGCCATTCCTCTTTTGGTTGACCTAACTGAATTGAACCAGTTAAGAAAGGTTTGCCTGTTCAGTCTAATCCTCTTTTAGCCAATTTTCTTGCAACTTATAATAGTTTTCAAGATTTTTAGCCTTCTTAAATTCATTTTTGAGGCTTTCTTTTCAAATTTTATCTCTATCTCTTAGTTTTATGTTTGATACCTTATTTCTTATTCAATTTAATATTTTTTTTAGTTTTTATGAATGCTTTGAATAATTCTTACTGTGTAACCCATCATAATAATAATAATAATAATAATAATAATAATAATAATAATAATAATAATAATAATAATAATAATAATAATGGATCAAATTATTATTTATAATCTTAAGAGATATATAGCTTCGTAGAAGGTGAGGTTAAAACCTATTAAACAAGATGATGAGACAAAAACGAAGTTCACTGAGAAGCTCAATCAATGTGATAGTGACAATTATTAGATTTTAATTTAGTTTTATGATACTTGTCAACATAGTATCTAGTTAGAATTTCATTATTTTGACTGTGTTAAAGATGTTTGGGATTTTTAACAGACATTTTATGCAGTTTCAGATGAAGTTCATCAATTTCAATTGTACTATTGCCTTCATCATATGCATCAACAACTTGATCAAAATATTCATAGTTATATTTTTGAGTTGCAAAATTTAAGAGATCAGCTGTCAGCCTATAATCTAATTTGACCTGACCTGATATAGCTTTTGCAAAAATTTATGTTTTGCAAAAATTTATGTTATCTTTCATGATCATCAATGTGTATGCCATTTACTTATGACTTTTTATACTGAGCTTGATTCAGTTCGTGCTTCTCTTCTTCACTACACTTTACTAACTAAGCTTGACATAGTTATTCTAGAGGTACTTTATAAGGAAACTCAACTTAATACTCTTCGTGCTGAGTGATGTCTCTCTTCTACAAATGTGATTCTTACTGCTCTTTCTACTACTTTAGCCAACCCTATTTCTTCTAATGAATTTTTTAAAATATTGCAAACAATTTGAGTGCTATATTTCCTCTTGTCCTTATCTTAAGAGGTAATATGTTCAAAACTCATAATAAGTCTTATCCCTGAATACTTCTACGAATAATGCTGCCATTGAGGGTTCTACTTTTGACGACATCCCTCTTTGTTTTTTTCTTGAAAGAAATTCAAGCTATTCTTCAATAAATACAACCTAATTCTAGTACTCCTATTTCCCTTGTCCTATCTGTCATTTTAGGTAAATCTAATTTTTGGCTCTTTGATTATGTCTTTTGTAATTATATGACCTCTAATTCAAAGCTATTTAGTTTTATTTTTACTCCTTTTTATACACCACTTGTCCACACTGCTGATAATTATATTTTCCACATTCAATATGTAGGCAATATTTTTGAATCTCAGATCCTTATCCAATGGCTTTTATATTCCTAAACCATCTTTTAATCTTATTTTTGTTGGTAAGTTATGTGAACATGGTGTTAATATAACTCTTTAAAGTCATGGTTGTAATGTACAAGATTCACAGAAAAATAAGGTTCTCAGGAACAAGGCATAAAGTTGTCTATTTGAACTTATTTCTCACTAGGTTCCACCCATAGCTATTATTTTTGTTACCTCTTCCAATATTTGACACTCACATTTTGGTTATGTTTCCTCTTCTAGACTGGTACTTTTATTTTTAGTGGATGTTTAGGATATGTTCAAAATGATTAACTTGATTATGTTTCATGTAAACTTTCAAAATATCATGATTTGCCATTTAATATTGTGACTTTATTTCTTATGTACCATTTAATCTTTATTCATTATGATTTTTGAGGTCATACTCCTAATATTGCGATTGGTAGTTCTTGATATTTTATTATTTTTATTGATGATTATTCTCGACATACTTGAATTTACCTTATGAAAAATCATTTTGAGTTACCTCAAATTTATACTCAATTTGCTAATATGATTAAAACTTATTTTTCTTGCAATATCAAAAAATTTCATATAGTTAATGCTTCGAAATATTGAGACGCTACCCTTCATCAATTTTTTGCTACTCATGGTACTATTGTACAATGTTCCTATCTTAGAAACTCTCAACAAAATATTCGTGTAAAACATAAATACATGCATAATTAAAACACTATTCGATCTCTCCTTATGTCATCTTCTTATCTTGAATCTTTTTAAGGTGAAGTGGCTCTTACAATAATTTATATAATTAAACGTATCCCTTCTATTGTCGTTAATAATATTTTCCCTATGAATGTCTTTAATGATTATCATTGTCTTCAAGGTTTTAGATCTACTAGTTTTGTCTATTTTTAGTCACAGGAATACACCAAATTAGAATCCGTAAGGGTTATTAATGTTGGGATCCTTTTTTTAACGTCTTCAAATTTCTTGCCATATAATTTTTTAGGAACATATGATGTTTTCTTTATTATCCACTTTTGGAATCACTCCATCTTATATCTTCCTTATTAGCTCAATGTCACTTTTCATGATTATCATTGTTATTTTGCTCTTATTTCTCTTCATGGGCCTTACATTATTATAAAGCTAGTATGGAAAAGAGCAATGGAAGAAGAACTCAATGCACTTACTTCTAGTTATACGTGGGATTTAGTTGATTTACCTATGGACAAATCTATGGTTGGATGTAAATAGGTCTATAAAATCAACCATGATTGTTGGTTTAGTAGAACAATATAAGTCTCAATATGTAGCTAAAGGTTTCACTCAAGAATATGAGATTAATTATGAGGAAATTTTGGCTCCCATAGCCTGTATCACTTATTATCGTGCTCTCATTATCATTTGTTAAGCATTAGACTTTATTTCATATAGATGTCAAGAACGCCTTCTTAAATGGAGATCTCACTAAAATGTTTATATGTAACCTATTCCTTGCTATAATCTTCATCCAGATAGAGTTTGTCTTCTTCAACAACTTTTGTTTGGACTTAAACAAGCTCTTGGTTTCCTAAAGTTAGTTCCACTATCTATCAATTTGGTTTCTAGTCTAATCCTCACACCTATACATTATTTATTTATAATACAAACCACGGTATTATTATGCTATTATTAGATGTTGATGAAATGATCATTACTGGTGATGATACATAGGGTACTCATGATCTTAAGTACTTTCTTAGCCACCAATTTGAGATAAAAGATCTTTAAAATTTGAGCTATTTTTTGTGTGTTACTTCTGATTTTATAGGATATTATTTATCTCAGGTCAAGTATGTTGCAAGTCTTATTGATGATAAAATTGTTAATGCTTATATTAAAACTATTGTTCATTTTTCTACTTCTAATAGCTCTTTTAATTTGTATCATCAGCTTATTGATAGTTTATCTTATCGTTACTTGTCCTAACATTCTACGTTGTTCATATTATTAGTTAGTTAGTTTATGATAGCTTATCACACCACTCATTGTATGGTTATTTTTTGTATTCTTGGTTACATCAAAGGTATCCTGTTTCATAGTCTTCATTACTTTAATTCACTTTTCTCTTTAGTTGTGAGGTTTTTCAAATGTTGATTGGTTTGGTGATCTTATAGACCATCAGTATACTACTGGTTACTTCTTCTTACTTGGTGATTCATTTATCTATTAACAAAGTAAGAAGCAAGTAGTTTTCTCTCAATCTAGTACTAAAATTGAATATCAAACTTTTGTTGATTTTGCTTATGAGCTTCTATGGCTTCGTTGATTACTTCAGAGTATGAAAATTCCGTCTCCATCTACTATTCATCTTCATTGCAATAATTGAAGTGTTATGCAGATTGCTTGTAATCATGTCTTTCATGAATGCACAAATACATTGAGATTGATTGTCGCTTTGTTCATCATCATTTTCGTTATAATATGATCGATCTTATTTATGTCTTTTTTCAATATTAGATTGCTGATATATTTATCATTATGCTCCTCAATTTCGCAATCTTGTTTACAAACTTAAGCTTTCAATTCACTATCACCATAATTTTGAGGGGAGATGATAATATATATTGTAATCAATGTAAATAGTGTCTAGTAAACTCATATCTTATATTTAGGCACTGATTAGGTTCTTCCTTATATAAGTTCCTTTCTTATTAGTCTAATACTTTATGTATAAATAAGTGTATCTTTTTCATTATAAGGTACAACAATGTATAAAATAATTCATTCCCTATTAGTTTCTACTTTATACACACACACATACACACACACACACACATATATAACAATAAACTATTTATTCTTTCCAATTTATAAATAATTGTCATAAATTCTATACATTGTGAGGAATATATGACAATTATTTATAAATTGGAAAGAATAAATAGTTTATTGTTAGAAATTTACAGCATCCGCCACTTCTTCTAGCTCAATTCCCATGCCTGCAGTAAAGAAGTTGTTAAATGACAAGATAGATTGACTTTGGTTTAAGAATGAACCAGCCATCGTGAAGTAAGAATAAAAGTTGATTTTTAGTTACCTGTATCCTGCTGTCTGAGGTTCCGACGACAAGTACTTCTTCGGTGGGGTCAAGTGCCATGCAGAGAACCTTAGCATTTGTAGCAGTTTGGAGGACTTCTATCTTGGTCTGCTTCTTTCGGTCCCAAATCTCAACAATGCCTCCTTTGGACCCCAAGTATATTAGGTCTGCGCTAATTGCCATTGTCCTCACTTCCGATGTTGTAGACAGTGTGCCTACCAAATCAAAGTTTTCACAACTCCATATCTGTCATCAATTTTTGGATGCTGAGTTGGTGACTCATTAAAAATCACGCAGAAAATAGCCACTAGGATAGGAGGACATACCTTCACCACTGATCCATCTACTGAAGAACTGGCCGAATGTATCTGCCCGTCACGAATTTGCAGAGCATTTACGGAATTTGCTTTTCCTAGTAATTTCCTGGATCCACTTTGAATAATGGCTACTGTTCCAGTTGCCAGGTCTATTTCCTGAATAACAGATTGCTTTATATAAACTCAAGTTGCTGAATGTAGATAAAACATGCTGCTTCAGTTGCATTACCTGAATGCTACTGTCGTGGCATCCACAATATAGTTTTCCTTGTACAAGACACATGCATTTTACGTGCTTGCCTTGATTTACCAATTTGGATCCTCCGTTCCAGGAGTGAACCTGACAGGTAATAAACGCCAATCATTAGTTACACATGTGAACATGAAATGCACTGTATTTTTGACACCTCATAAAGAAACAGAAAAGGAGGTTTATATGATACCTTGACACCGGCTCCTTGTGGAATAAAACATGAAATGCTATTGGCAACAACTAGATTATGAACTGGATCCTTCATATCATGCACTTGTACGCAGCGCAATGTTTCACCACTGAAAGACCAGACCTATTCATCACAGTACAATACAGTAGCATTCTTTGTTAAACATTTATTCAGCAATACAGATCAGAAAATCAGGCATTCGTCCTCTGTTGAACTGAACATGTAGATGGATAAATCTCAAAACTGATGGCGAGAAGGTGCTTCCAGGTCATTGTAACATGAATTAGTATTTAGATGAATTGTGAATGAGACTTTGGCATTGAAGCAATAAAGAGAGTTGTCTGATTAAATTGCCGTCAGTTTTGAAGGCAGGTTTGTTAGTAAATCTGTAGTATGTCTCTTGAGTTAGTGGTCATCTATGCAGCTAATTAGTTCAGTTTCATCTGTTCTTAAGCTACCTTTTCCAGCCGGGCTTCCCGAGTCCAGAAACTTTATGCGGTCTTTTAACCGAGAGATAATTGGGTTACGTAGAGAACTAATGTTTTTCTACCAATAAAAACAAAAGAGTGGAAAGAGCACACAAACCCTTGATGTTTTGTCTGCTGAACCACTGTACAATCTTTCGCCTGATTGTAGGATTGTTAAGCTAGTGACAGCCTTGGTGTGTTCACGAATTACTTGGATGAGTTGAAGAATGCTACTCCTCGCTGTCCAAACCTACAGAAATTGCGAAAAAGAAAATCTTCTAACTTGTATTCGCCAAACTTGAGTCATTTCAAGCAAGAGGATAGCCATTCACAGTATGAATTAATCGTGTGGATTACTTAACAATGTGAAAGAACTTTTCTAGGAAGCTAGGTGCTTATCCCTCATTCAATGATCTAGCCAGATGAAGTGCTTGGTTTGGTTCCAATAACATTATGAGAGAATTACCTTGATGGTTCCATCCGAATGGCCAGAAAAAATCTTGTCATTGAAACAAGCAATTGAAAGCACCTCTCCGTTCTCACTGCAATCTATTAGAGCTAATTCTTTATGACTCCACAAGTCCTGGTGCTCGAAAACAATTTTATTGTCATTATTTTATTGACTGAGAACTAAAACGATAAATAAATGTATAGCAACTTGCATTAAAAACACTTTTATTATTAACTTACAGCACTAGAGTCTTGTCCCTCACTCAGGATTTTCATGATCTCAAATGCTAATCGAGATGACTTTCTCAGCTCCCTCAGACCTTTCTTGATATCCTTCATGTAGAAAGTAATATCCCGCAGGCCATCTGAAAATTACAGTAGCAAAGTTATGATAGAGATGTCTTAAACCAAATTAGATTTGTTAATCTTGCAGTCTCGGAATGTGAAATTAGAAATCTTTCCAATACGTTTCTACGGCTTGTGCAGGTGTCTTTCTGGGTCTCAGTTTGGCAGCTGGAGTAACGCTGACCAAGATTGCTACTTACCAGCATCATCTATGAAACTTTTCAACACAAGCAATGAAAGGACTTTGTCCTCAATATCCTTTGCGGACTTGAATATTGCAACAAAGCGCTTGAGCAAGCAGACTCTGGCCGCTCCTCGTATCCCTGTGTCTGGAAGAACATTAAGCATATGTGCAAGCCAAGTTGCTGAGACAAAGCATGCTGAACACAACTCTGCATATCTGCTCTTCAGGCCCTCTGATAGAGCTTCGAACAGCAAACCGAACTCATGAGTTACTAAAGCAAACCCCACTTTTCTTTCCCAATCTTCAGCTGCTCTTTCTTCCTCTTGCTGTTCCCAATGTAACACAGAAAATTAATTTGTATTTTCATATACAAAAATGTCAGAGGACAAGATTTTATTCAGAAAAATTCAAAGAGTCTGACCAAGGTTCCTTCTACTTCTTCAGAAAAGCTTCCAACTTGTTCCATTTTTATAAGATTTTTGTAACTTTTGTCCAGTCCAGCACGCTTCAGAAGCATGGCTCTGGTAAGAGATTTTCCAGAGGCTGTAAACCTCCCCTGCAAAGAGACTATTGTTTTCGCCGCAGCTATTTGAACAGCAGGAAATTCAATTTCTCTGAGGCATGATATGAGGGTATCTATTGCCTCTTCACGGTATATACTCATCTTTCTCGGCTCAGCCTATCGACCAATACAGTATTCATTAGCTTACTGTAACTACATTCTGTCATTAAACCTTTTAAGTGCTTTTCGAGCAAAAAGTGATGGCGATACTGATGTTAAGTAAAAAGAAACAATCAAGCATCTTAATTTTTCAAGCTTTGTAACTTGAGATAATTGAAAAAGAGGAGAGATGTCCATACCAGAAGATCAAGTTGGAGTAAAAGGCCAGCCACTACTGGGCATTGCTCTTGTGGAGCTGTCTGTAAGAAATTCAGCAGGGTATGCATTGTACTGTAAGAACCTTCATCTTTAATGATGTGAAGGACTTGTTCATTGAATGTCCTCCTAAGAATTTTATTGAAAATTCAGTTGCTGGGGGAAAGTATTCCAAATTCAAGAGAAACCAAAAGAATGAGTCGAAGGTTTGATCTGGAGAGAAGTTACCTATTTAATTTGACTAATTCTGACAAGAAATGAACGATCTCAAATTGTTCTGAATCACTTGCAGTGCAGAAGCTCTCCAAAACAGGAGCAAGCTCAGCTTGGTCAGCAATGGTATTTCTACATTTCCCATCTTCCTGGATGCACCTGAGTAAGATCCCAACTGCTGCAATTCTCTCTTCTGCCCACTGAGCTTCCAAGCTGCGAACAACTTTCTCAATCACTTTTGTTGAAATAATGGCATTGGCAATGGAGGAAACAATGCTTTCTTCACTGCTACTGAGAATCTGACCCAGTAATAGAACTGCAGCTGTTTTTGGTTTCACACACATATTCAACATATCCTTGTCTTCCTTCTTAATGACTGTTAGGAGAGATTCTACTAGATCCATCTCCAGGAGGCTCATTGTGGTGGGCGTTAACAGATATATCAACACAACGGCCTCCAATAAACCGTTCTTAAAAAGTGCCACAATGCATTCCACATCAGAATCAACTCTCGTCAGTGTCTGGATCACCCCTTTGTCTCTTGATCCCAACTCAGAGAGGAGAAGAACCGTAGCTTTTAACACTTTTGGATCGACAGAATTGAATAGTATCTCCACAAATCCGTTAACAACTGGAGGTCTTGAAAGCAAGCTCTGTATATCAAATTCCATATTTGTTTCCTTCCAGAATCTCTCTATTCGAAGAACAGCCACTTCAGACTCGTGCAAAATTTCTGACATACAAAGATTGTTAATGGCCTGTCTGAGCTCACTAATTGTGCCGTCAATGGTGGTTTGGCTAATGACACTATTAGGAGAAGCAGTAGGAGGCGTTCCTGATGATTTGAAGCTTGCATCAGCCTTCTGACGAGGGCTTCCTAATTGGTTTGAGGCGGAAACAGGGTGCTGCTCTTTCCAACTAGCTATAAGCCTTTTGAGTACGTAATTTGTCTTAGGTAGTTGTGTACTTTGCAACTTCTGGCGCGTGATTGGGCATGTTGAGTTCCCCCTATCCAGCCACTCTTGAATTGCTCTGCGTTCATAAGTCTGGCCTGTTTCTAGAGTCACCGGATCATCAAAAAGATGGCTTGTTATCGGGCAGACGAAGTCTTTTGGCGGAGTATGTTTCCCACCACCTGGGGAGTTATCGGCATCCGCCATGGGATGATCCGAAGAACTATGGGGATGATCCGAAGAACTATGGGTGACAGAAAGAATCCAAATATCAGAACTTCAGAGGAGAAAGCGTAAAATGATAAATGATAGAGGCCGTTCATGAGAACATACCTAATGGAATCTGCAACTGTAAATTGCTTGTGTTTTCGGGTTCGGCTTTCTGATGGCTCAACCGATGTTCTTTGTCCGTTGTTTTCCTACAAGACATAGACAACGTCATTTCAGTACTAGAATAATCGCCTAGGTAGATCAGTCCAGATAATTGCGACCTCTTTTCTTGCTTATGCCTCTACCTCAACTTCGGATTCCAATGAAGAACAATCAATCAAATTATCATCCAAGGACGATTCAGCTTCGGACTCTGAATCTGAACCTGGCGATACCGTCAACCTCCTAGTACTGCTGTGACTTTTGAGATCTTCTGGGGAGAAACTCTGAGGATAAGATAGTGTAGCAGAAGTACGTACGCCGTTGCTGTACAGTTCTAGCGATTTTTCTTCTTCACGCCATATTGGCTATAACACGTGAAAAAACATGTCATAAACCTTAAAGGACAGTACCTCGTATGTTTTGTGGTGTATTAACAGAACCATTTAAGAACACAGGATAAAGAAACAAACTTGATCAGTCAATCATTTAAAAACACTTGAATTATGAAAAAAGAAGCCATCTTTAAGTTTTGTGTTGAAATTTGTCTGTCAACTTGGCCTCCTGACATGTACCAGTCCTATGAATTTTGAGTTTTCGTGGTCAGATAAGCAGAGAATGGTGGGTGCACTTTTCACCTTAATTCCACGAGGCCGTTTAGTTTAGACTGTTTATGTAGTACAGTAAATGAGCTAAGCCCAACAGTGGATGTAGTTATTTAAGTAACAACAATATAGAAATTCTCTGCTAATATGCATTTGGAAAACTGAGAGTAAAACTTTTGTTCTCGTTTTTTCACATTCACCATCAACTGCTTGCACATCCGCCACTCTATCCCCGTCAGAACTACCACCTGGACCTCACCATCGACTGTGCCACCATTATAATCATAAAAACCACCGTCCAAATGACAAATACAACCAATATTTAACCACCATTTACTCATCCCCCATGATCAATTATCCCTTTAACATTTTCGTAGTTCGATAGAAACCCACAGCTTGGACAGATTTCATGGCAACTGAAATCCTAATATTCTGCTGAGCCTGAAATTGGAATTAGAGTTCTCAAATTGAAGCAATTTTGTTTCAGTTATATATGCTATATCCACAAACTTGATATACAGACACAATTTTCATTCAACAATTCACTTCATCCAATAACACCAGCAAGTAATTATCTTCATGCAATCAATTGGTTATTTTTGAGAAAGTGGAAATTTTGTTATACCGTTTTGAATTATATTTTGGCAGTTTGGTAACAGAAAATTGAGGAATATGTCCCCAAGTTCTGCTTTGACACATTGAAAGTTGCAATACATCAAGGATCAAAACATAAACAAAGAGTGACAGGTTTCCTAAGATTTTTGCCAACTGTTTTATAAACTAAATTGTCAAAACTCAATGTCAGACCAGATAAACTAGGGTGAAAGGAGGACAACATGAAAAAAAATTGATTAAACAGTACGAGAAGCTCTTATTATATTAACCTAAGCATTCATACACTTGCTTAGTATTAAACTTAAGCACAATTAGAATTACTTGATAAAAATTATAATGAATTTGCAAGGCAATTGACAAAGTAAAAGGTTGAGAATATGGATTTAGCATTGCAAGGCAATTGACAAAGTAAAACGTCGAGAATCTGGATTTAGCATTACATTATACCGGACGTTCTTCAACCCTACTCCATCCATTTTGATGTTATCTTCAGCTTCTCCTATCTCTTCCACAATCACTGGTGGTGGCTTAATCGAAATGTTCTCATCGCTGGTCTCTAAAACCTCCTTAAAGTAACTAGCAAAGACTCTGCAATTTTTGTCAAGAACCTTTTCATAAGCGCTCTCTAACTCTTTCAACTCCAAAGCTTGAACCCCACAAATGTTCGTCAACAATTTCAAGCTCGGAACAGCTACCGATACATCACATATTGAATTATCATCACCCTCGTAGTCCATATTCATTGAAAAGGATGACAGTATCTTTGTTCTCTTCTCGTTGAACCATTGAAGAACTGGTAAAAGATGTGACAGAAACAGCTCCTCAAAAAGAACCGGAGCTATTTCTGACCGAGCTAGGGAAGGGTCTAGCTGGAAGATGTTGAGCACACTGAGTGCAGCATTAGTGTGTTGATATGTGAGTGCGTAAATGAGAGAGAGAAGAAATGACGAGAAGGACGATTTAGGGCAAGAAAGGAGAAGTTTTTCGGCGAGGCGAAGCGAAGAGAACTGAACGGAAGGGTTAGTGGTTGATATGGACTTTTCGACTGTTTCAAAGGCGAGGTTTAGGGGTTTGAGGGTGGAGGTTTGCATGGAGGGAGTCAACTTGCTGCGGAGAATGGACAAAAGTTGGTGGCGGAAGTCGGACTGAGAGATGGCTTGGGAGAGGAAAGCGGTGGTGTGCAGGAGGATATGGGTGGTTGTGGTGGTGAAGGATGGTTCCATGGTCGTGGGTCTCGTGGTGGTGTTCGTTGAGATGCTGCTGGTTGGTGAAGAGCAGGAAGAGACTAAACGAAGGATAGGAATGATTAAGTTGATTGTGCTGGATGGTGCTTTCTCTGGTTTGATGTATTATGTATTTTGCCGGCAAACATAAATGATTGATACGACCTCAAAAGCCACTTTAACTTCCAACTTTTAACTTGCACAATAGGTGTCACTGTACGATACTTGCACTTTACAATATTATTTTGTAGCTTTTCTATTTGTCTATCCCAGTCCTCCCATGTGCTAACGCATTGAAATAGTTATTAATTCACTTCGATATACTAAAAATAAGTAGGATAAATCATTGAAAAAGGAGTTAAAATATTTACTCTTATACATCATATCACTTTTAGTATTCAATTAATACTCAATTAATCATTAATAACTAAAAAACAAATATCTTTAACCTTAAAAAATGTGTGTAACATCATCAAAATTTAATAAAATTTATCAACCATTTATCCAATAAAAGTTTGTTATAACTTGCAACATTTACAAAAATTGATTAAATGCCTTTCAATATAGTTGTCATATTTGCATTTCACGATAAATATTAGATACATCTGATGACTTTCTACATCAATCAAAGCATACGTTTACTATATATATTCCATATTGATAAATGACAAATGGTGAGAACCTATTACTTTCATGACTTTAGCATACAATTTACATCCTTATACTTAGTGGAATTGGACGAAGAGAAGAAGATTTCAATGAGGAAGCAAGACAAGGGCTTTGAGGCAGTTTGTGTAGGTCTGCATTCAGCCGGGCGGGGTGTGGAAATTGAAATAGTAAAAGGTAAGGGGACCCATATCGCCGGCCAGCCGGTTGGAGCACTGGCAGCTGGTGTCGGGTCACTGCAAATTCCAAAACATGATTAACAATAATAGGGACTTTGGTTCTTCCATTTGTCCTCTAGAGATTTTCTGTCGTTTTAAGATTTTTCAGATATGTGATGCTAGGTAGGCCAACATCTTTTATGTCTTCAAGATCATTATTCTATCTTAAATGTGTGCAATTTTGTTGACTTATTATGATGTATCTTGTTACATTATGTATGCATTAAAGAGATCTGTATGAAGTTGACATTGTAATGGTTTTTCCCCTTTCGGTGATTTTGGAATGACATTTGCGTATATTTTGCACCTTGATGGGTTGATTGACTTGATTCGGCCGTCAAATCTAATTGATTTTCGATGATACAAATGTTGTACTTCTCGTGCTAAGTATTATTCTATAGAATTATTTTATTATATCAACATATTGATTAATTATTTTATGAAGTTAACTTATGCCAAATCAAGGCTCTACATCGTAATGGATTGTCGCTGAAAGTTCAACGATATACTACAAGAAAAACAGAATTTAGGAACGGAAAAAACACGCAAAATTCGTCCCAATTTCGATTCTAAATCTAATCAGGGACAGATTTTTGGACCGAAACTTTTCTGTCGGTATTTGGTTGGTCGCAAATCTTTCCGTCCCTAAAACACAGGAACCGAAAAATCCGTCCCAAACAGCGTTCGCAATATCGGTACCAATCGAGTTATTGTA
>JAOQMS010000179.1:9957010-9967292 GCA_027563885.1 Erythroxylum longipes
TATATATGTATGTATGTATATATATGTTAGCAGAGTGACTGCTCATGATGTTATATCGTTATATCAGAGGCCATTGCATGTGTGCATTGGTCTGCTTGGGATCTCACTTCTATCGATACGCTCCTCCCAGAGCAGGAGCCCAGTAGTCTGCTCCATTGTCACTGCCAACGTGAAGGGTGCAAGATACAGGAACCAGACACAACCCTCTACTTCGCAAGTCCTGGAGGGGTTCTTCTTGACAGCCCTAAAATATTGATATTTCAAATGGGATTAATGAAGTGTTAGGTTTGAAAATCTACAGGAAATGAGACGAGAGAAAGATGAACTTTAAGCAGAAGAAAATTTATGGTAGAAGAAGTGTACCGGTTCAGAAGTTGCTTTCCTCTTCAAGCGGGTATCGTTCAAAAGCTGGTAAATTAAAAATAAGAGAGGAAAACCAATTAACATTTCGCAAACTTCATTAATTTGAACTCCAATGTTCTAAGACAGCTTTTAATCGTTGATAAAGCTGAAAACCTTCTTCTTTTAACAAGCTAGAGCTTTTTCTTTTTCTTTTCAAAAATCGAACTTTATTTTCTCCCAGGCATACAACTTTAAAGGGTCAATGGATCCGAGAAAAGCATACCTGACCAGGGTCCTCGGGGAATATACAATTCCTTTCTCCTTGAACCTACCAAAAAATAACAATCATTTATCAATTAATGCCCAAATATACGTATATGTCCACATCTGATCAACGTGTGTTTGTGCCTCTGAAAGAGAGAGAGAGAGAGAGAGGACAGAAAAATTGAATAAATACTTTGGGAATTGGGAAATTATGGGATAGAATATATGTAGTTACTTACAGATTGTTGATGTCTCGTGTTTGAGGATCCACTGCCCAAGTAGGGTAAACTGAGAGCCTGTGTTCTTCCACGTAAGGAATAACAGAAGGTGGGAATTGTGAGGACTTGCAATCACTAAAAGAATGTTAAAGGAACATTGCGAAATAAATAAACAAAAAAAGAAGAAAAAGACATGGTTGTATGCAAAAATGAAAGATGCTAAGAAACGTCACCTCAATTTGGCTTTGAAGGAATCTGATGTATCCTATAGCTTCTAACAAGACAGATGCTGTGTCAGTCTGCATAAAGAAGAAACATCACACCACAAACTTCCAAAGTCATTCCTGCGTCTTCTATATAGCGTAGATGAAAAATAAAAATAGATATAAAAAATCCTAGCCACAGGATAATTTAAATAATAAGAAATTGGAGAATAATGTTAGAGCTTTATTCTTCTTTCTTGCTTATTCTTTCTTTCTTTCTTTTTTTGATGAGATATCTGCATGACCAAAGGTATGGGCCTCATATAGTTAATAACTTCAGCTTTTAAACTACCTAGTGTCATTATCAAGATCTAGATTAATTACTGACTGTTTGTTTGGAGCTTATTTACCTTCCCAAATGGAGAGACTAGTTGGTGAAGGGCAGTGATTCTATCACCTAATTTCTCCTTTCTCACCTGCTAAAATCAAAGACGAAAATTGAAGAATTTCACGGTAGTTTGATTGGAAAGTAAATCTCTACCTTTTTGTGGACATAAAGAGACGGCAAAAGAATCATAATGCCTCAAGAAATGGTCATTCAAGGAAGACAATAGTTCTCAAGCCCACAGAGGTTTGTATTTGTTTGCTTCTGTTGCGCATGTGTATATTGTGTGAGATGAAAGGATTTGTATTGAACAACAGTAGATTACCTTAAATGTAGATTGGTTTGAAGAAGATGGCTGAAACCTAGCTTTTTTAAGTGCCCCACCAGTAGCACTGCTGTTACACTACAAAAATAGTACCAAAAAGAGTTCTGATAAAGCATCAATATAAATAATTATATCAGCTTAATTTGCTCAACCATTCAGGGTTAGCCAATGGTTTAATACTATACGTACAAGTTTATATACTTGATGAATAACTAAAAGTGTTCTTGAAATGACGGAATTAATTTGGTCATGTAGTTTGATTAATAGATCTGAAAATAAGGAACAAATGAAATTGCTATAAATCGACAAGTTTGCAGAACGTCATACTATGGAGATTTGTGGCTTCAAAATTTATCCATCTCTCAGTGTCATACCTCAGGAGATCGATCTGGCGGTGGATATCTCCCATCTCCCTTGGTAGAGAAATCCAACATGTTACTACTGAAAGTTGTAACACAGGACTTGGGTGATGAAACAGGCATCAGTTGTGACCAAGTAGGTTTAGGTGCAGCCTGGAAGTCTTCGTTTGCATGTCCATAAACATAGCTGCTTACAGAATTTACAGGATTTACATCAACTACTGATGCAGCACTTGAAGCATTGTGTAATATTTGATCCTCCCAATTCTCCACCTTCCTTCCTTGAAAGTGATCTATACTGCCCTTATCTCCACCCCTACAAAAATCAATATCATATTTAGGTATTTATTAGAGGGAAAAAAAAATGAGAGAGAAATAAAGAGCATCAATGATTAAGGAGACATGAGAGAGAAAGAGAGTACAAGAGTAGTTGGCTCCATGACTCCGGAAGTTGATCCTGGTTTTCATGCCAAGCAGGGACTGAAAGTGAAGAAGGCGAAGACGAAGAGTAAGGAATGAATTGAGGGAAGAGAGCAGAAGGAGGCAAGAAAGGAGTGGTTTGTTGGTGGTGGTGGGATGGTGGTGGTCTCATGTTATTGATGCTCCACCAGTTAGGGTTTCCGGTCATCATTTGCTGCACCGGCGAGCTCTGCAGAATACCTCTATTCATTGCTTTCTCAACAAAACCTTGATGAACTTTTCCAGCTTCCTTATTCTTCACTTTTTCACTCAGGTCTAATGCTATCTTCCCCTTTTTGTTCTTTAAGCTTATCGGCTTTTTAAGCTCTTAGACATGTCTTGGAGGAAAGTTTGAGCAAGTCGTCTTATGTGGGATTGAGCAAATGAGAGAAACAAAGTCCTTGTGGTGTAAGAATTTAAATCATGAAGGTTTGAGAACATTTTGTCTTGTTTCCTTCTCTCTCAGTCCATCCTTCTTTTTTTCGGCTCCTTTTTTCTTTCTTGCTTTTTTTCTCTGCTTTTGCTTTATCTCAAAGTGGGACACAAAAGGTGGTAGCAATTCCCATTGATTAATAAATTAAAATTTAAAATATAAAATAAATATAAGCAATCAAATTGGCTTTGATATAATGACCATTTAGTGTACCATTCTGGGATGTTATGTGCAACGTGTTTAAATTTTGTCCTGATTCATAATTTTTAGGGTATGCTAGTATATATTGTTAGTGGAGAGGAAAATTAAAATCGACCAAAAAAAAATGTTGATCTGCAGATTTCATAGTGCATAAGATTTACTTTTCAAATACATTAACTAGACTAGAATGAACAATCTATATTTGTCCAAAACTGTCTAATAATCATAGGTTAATTCATTAATTAAGATTAATAAATGATTTTTTATAGTTGTATTATCTAAATTTAATTTAGTAGATTATTATGAATTTCAAACTAATAAAAGTCAATCATAAGAACGAATTTATATGAGGTTCTATAAATGAAAGCATTATAATATAACTTAATTTGTTTTCTTATAGTTATTTAATAGAGCCTAATTGGAGTTAAAAAAAACTTACCATCAATGTGTATATTTGATTTGGAAATATCCCTTTGTAAATCAAGATTAGATCGTGCTAGACTATAAGAGAGAATTTAATTTTAAAAAATTGAACCAAGTAAAGTCTTAATACCCAAGATCAAGTCTATCAAACTTTGAATTAACACACCAAAAAAAAAAAAAGCACTCCCATCGAGCAACAAAAACTTTCTTCCCGCTTTCTCAATTTCTGGCAGCCATCTATTGATGAGATTAAGGTAAACAACACGATTTTGTACTACAGATGTATAACAAGTCACCGGCCAACAAAAATAAAATATTGGGTACGAGGGATACGTCAAGATGATGTGAAAAAATGAAAATTGGTGTTACATGTGATGTTGTCATATTATTGATAAATATGTAAGAATTAGAGGATGGAGTACCCGTGAGTGTGTGAGGGAGGGGGGGCCGACATATACCACACCTTTCAAGAGGTCAATGTCTTGGGTTTCGAGATCCCTATATAGCCTGGGTCTCCAAAGGAATGATTACCATTTCCTAGACCAATTTTGTTGTGCACTTCTTACCCTTTCACTCCCATTTTTGTTCTTTTCTTTTTCTTAATTTCTTAATTCTTTTTCCTCAAACAATCCAACCCAACCTAACCCTTGCTTGTGTTAATCAACTAATCCAGGATATGGCATCTCAAATGCTTGAAATTTGCACTCGATCTTCTTATTAAAGAAACAAATAAATTAAATAAGTGAGATATTCTTCTTGAAGCAATTAATGCTTTTATTCCCTGGGAATGGGATAACTTACATCACATTCCCTTGAAACCGCATTTCAATGTCGGAAGCAAGCAAACAGACAAACAATCCCTTGAATATTGAGGCAGTCATATGAGTATTAGAGAGGGTGGAAACATAAGCCATTGTCTTTTAGGAATTTATATTATAATTAGTAGTGAGGGGGGGAAGGAGGACATGGGACGTCTGATCCGTACCGCCAAATCTTTGTCGGAGGTGCTATGTCTTCTTCTACCCCATACATATATTTTTCAGTTTAACCCTCTGCATTTTCATTTTTTAACTAATGCGTACATTTCATTTGCAAATAAATTCCATCCTTTTGTTTTTACTTGTTCATATAGCTGTTCAATGAGAAATAAGCTAAAAATCAATGAATCCTTGATGACAGAGTTTGCTTTTGCAAAATTTTAGAAAATATAAAATTTTCATATAAAATATATTTCTTTGAATTGAATTGAACTGACCTACTTTTGTAACTCTACACAGGAGACAATTTTAGTCAATGTCATGTTCCTTCAACTTCACGGGCGAATACAAGGAATGGCAGTCGCAAACCTTAACCAACACGTCGGCGATTTTTGAGTCATTAATGTTTGTCTTTTATGAAGACAAAATCCTAGATTCAATGGTACCGAGACAAGTGTTCAAACTTGCATGACTAGCTAGTGGCCCATTTTTTTTAAATCTTAATTACCTACCAGCTATATTCAGCCGAGCCCAAATCAGTAAATTTAGTTTATAATTTGTATGAAATCGACAGTTTTGAAACTTTGTATGTCTTTTTTCCCTTTGAAGGCGAATATAAATCACTCATCAAAGGGTGTGCTCTTCTGTTCCAATTTGTATCATGCTTAATCATCGGATTCCTCATCACATGCCTCATTATTCCCCGAATTACTACACAAATATTCTTCTTTATGATCCCAAGATAACCCATACCTTATGTTGTACCCTTGTTCAAAGCCAAAAACAGGAACCCTAAACATAACCCAAGGTAGTTTCTTACCCTAATTATTTTTAAAAAAATATCTAGCTAATTGATCACCTCACACTTGTAAAATCAATAACTCATAAAAATGCAAATATTAATAGATTAAACAATTGTTTTACAGTCTACATTTTTTTACGCTGGATTAAATAATCGTTAGGTAATCTGAAATTCGTGTAGGTCTAAAAACAATTTTTTTAGAAAACATATTCAATACAAAGATACTAGTTAGCCACGAGTTTTGCTGTACATGATGCTAAATGAAGAAACTGTAACCTTATCAAATTACAGTTAAAAGTTATTTCCAATAAATAGGTAGATTTTACACCTCCAAAGACCTTCAATTAGGGGAAAGTGATGTTTCGACTCTATAAGACGATACATATTAGATGTTTGATTTATGTGCATGTTTTTCAAATCATGTATCTTATCAACAAGATTAAAATTTGTTTCATCTAAATGTCTAGGGTTGATCAATCCTCGAGTTTGCTTTTCAGTTTTTCTCCCCAAGTTCGCATTCTGTTTAACCTACTTCGAATTAACTTTTTTTCTTAATGCTTGTAAATGATCTTCAAATTAGTCACTATGGCCTTTTATTATGAGCAAAGTTTATTTATTTTTTCAACTAAAAGGTCTAAAATATTATTCACTCCAAATACTAAGTATTATAAAATAAATTAATTTTTGCATCGTATAAGAAGGCCCAAATTTAAACGATGATAAAAGAATTAAGTAGTATTTATAAAGTATTATAACTCATATTACGCATAGGAGTGGAGTACATCAGCAATTTCAATACATAGTCTTTTAGATATAAGTTTTCCTTTTAATTTGTATAACGAATCTGGCTTTTTTTAAAAGAAAATCTCAATCATTCTTTTGATACTTGAAAGATAGTGTTGAGAACCTGGGGAGTAGGAAACTTTAACATTGAAATAAAAATATTTAATAGATATGAAAAACATCACAAACATAAATATAAAGACACAAGGAGGAAATAATTATGCACTGAATTAGATTATCAAATGCATTATGTAACATGATTATGCAATGTATCATGTCTCCTTCTATGAGTATTCTATGGAATGGTGAGCAAACTGAATCCTTCAGGCCATCAAGAGGAATCCGACAGGGTGACCCGCTTTCGCCGTGCTTATTTGTTCTGTGTGTGGAACGACTGACTCACTTAATTAATAAATCTGTTGAAGGAAAACAATGGCAACCTATTAAATTGTCATAGCAAGGACCTTTCTTATCTCACCTTTTTTTCACTAATGACATTATTCTTTTTGCTGAGGCTTCGGATGTACATGTTGCAGTCATTCAGGAATGCTTGAGGAAATTTTTTGAAGGGTCAGGAAAATGTGTCAAATTTTCTAAATCTCAACTATATTTCTCCAAGAATGTCCCTACTATGAAGCGTCGGGCTTTGAGTGGCAAATTGTGTGTTTAGATGACTACTAATTTAGGGCACTACTTGGGAGTTAATGTTGTAAATGGGGGTTTACAAAGGATTTATATGTAAGTGTGATATCTAGGATCCAAAATAAGCTTCAAGGGTGGAAAGCTAAATGCTTAAATTTTGCTAGGCGAGCTACACTAGCCAAATCAGTGCTCTCCACAATCCCAGTTTATCAAACGCAAGTTGCTAAACTACCTATGAGTGTTTGTGACCGTGTTAATCAAATCATACGAGACTTCCTTTGAGGCAGTGATATGGGGAGATGCAGAATACATTTATTGGGATGGGTGGTGGTTTGTCAATCGAAGGATACAGGAGGCTTGGGTGTTAGGGATATGAGGATACTAAACAAAGTTATATTGGCTAAGTTACATTGGCATTATCTTACGGGCAATCAACAGATGTGGGTGCAGGTCCTCTCCCGTAAGTATGGTATTATGGATGTGCAAAGTAATAGTAGGAAGGGGGCTACTTCTTTTATCTGGCGAAGTTTACAAAGTGTGAAGTCTCTTATTCAGGATGGGATAGCTTGGAATCTAGGCGATGGATCTAAAGTGCGGTTTTGGCTAGATAGAAGGTGTGGGAGTCAGCAACTATTAGATGGGGTTGTCTCACCAGTGCCTTCATAAGAGAATAATAAAAAGGTCTTGGACTATTGGGATGATACCATTGGGTGGAAGATGGATATCTTGGGACAATGGTTAAGCCCTCAACATTTGGGAGCTATATTAAGCATGGTTTCTTTCACAGAAGAGAGCTGATTGTTTGCGTTGGGATCCATCACCGTAGGGCAATTTTACTGCTAAATCCACTTACCATCTGGCCTCTCTTGCTCCCAATATGTATGGAGGCACAATCTGGAAATCCATTTGGCAGTTGAGGATTCTAGAGAAATGGAGAGTTTTTATGTGGTGATGTATCATGGTAGATCCTCACTAATTTGGAAAGAGTTCGATGGCATTTAAATGTGGTTGATTTGTGCCCTTTGTGCCATCACGCAGCTGAATCTCCTTTACATTTGTTTCAAGATTGCGAAGTCATTGCTCAGGTTTGGAATATGATTAAGGGGCAATGTAGATTTTTCTTTGTGCATACTAGGAATAATTTTATTCAATGGGTTAAAGCTCACATTGGTTGTATTGAGGTAGCTCATCAGGGGGTGACATGGTCAATTCTTTTTTCAGCATCGTTATGGTGAATATGGCGTTTTTGAAATGATGTGATTTTTAAAGGGGGACGAAATTTACAGGTTCAAAGCTTGGGCTATTTGATCTTGGATCAAGCTTGTTGGGCATGGTATAGCTGGCAGCAGGTGTATTGTATGGGCACTATCTCTCTTAAGCATACTTGCTTGGTAGGGTGGCGTGGCCCAGATGAAGGTGTGCTAAAGCTCAATATGGATGGTGCTTCACGGGGGAACCCTGGTGAGGCATCAATTGGAGGAGTCTTGCGCAATAGAATGGGGCATTGGATTAGATGATTTTTTTATCATATCAATTTTTGCACTTCAATGAGGGTTGAACTTTGGGCTCTCTTGAAGGGACTTGAAATGGCATCGAATTGAGGAGCACCCAATTTGATATAGAGATGGATTCTAAAGTTGTTGTGGATATGATGGAAAAACATGTGGGTATGGAGCATCCTCTGTGGACTCCTGTCATTGATTGTCGGGCCCTGTTAATGGGAAACTTGAAGGTTGAGTTGAGACATATTTATAGGGTGTCCAACAAGGTGGCTGATTTCCTCGCTAATGCAGCTTTTGAGATGCCTTTAGGATTACATGTCTTGCAGGAAAGTCCAGTGAGTATGGGCAAGTTGTTGCATCAAGATGTTATGGGAGTTGCATGGCCACGCTTAATGCCATGTGAGGATTCGTAGTTATTCTCTTTGTTCAAATTAATGGCTTATGCCCCATTTCTTACCAAAAAAAAATGTAAACTATGATAATGAGACATGAGGTCGATCAGCGTAGATTCTTATTAGAGACTAGACTTATATACCAACACTAGGCCAATTCACTAATCAATATCTAAATTTTAAACTATGGTTTAAAATTTTATATATTTATGAAATATAATTGAGTTTTAATAATGGAAGTCCCAAATTCAAATCATGTGAAACATTTGTATCTTTTTAACTTAAATCTGTTGTGTACTAAAATTAATATACAATATAATCTTATATGTCATTTCATAAGAATTAAATTACCTTTGCTGATAAAAAATAAATTATAAAATAAATTTTATTTAAGCACTACAAGAAAATCACGTAATAGCGTCGGAATATTTCCGACAGAAAACAATTCGTCGCAACTTACTGACGGAACGAACATATTTCGTCGGCACATAGAATGTTTTACCGATGAAAAATAGATCCGTCGGCAATACTGTAGGGAAAACTTTCGCGCAAAATTTCCGACAGAAAATAGCGACGCCAAAAGTCACGGCGACGGGAAAAAATGCGGGAATCGTTCCCGTAATTTAATTGCTTCGCAGATTTACGGACGGGAAACCTACCGTCAGTATTTGGCTTTCATTTACCGACGGAAAAGCAATCCGTCACCAAATCTTGAAGCAATATACCGACGGACAGGATGTTCCGTCGGTAAATTGTTTACAGACGTCATCGTGTCGATGAAGAAGAGACCATACACCGACCACATAAAGGTTCCGTCGGTAACTGTCGGCATCCTCGTTGACCCTTCGTTGATATAACCCTAGTATACCGACGGAACGTATGATGTCCGTCGGTAACTGTTCTTATGAACAAATTTTACCTACGAAACTAATATTCCGTCGGTACACTTGCAGACAGTTACTGACGGCAGATGATATTCTGTCCGTAACTGTCGACAACGAAACCTAGTTTGCCGACGGAATAATTTTACTGTCGGTATTTGAGTTTCTACCGTAATAAAAATGCTGCGTTTTTACCGACGAAATGGTCTTGTCCGTCGGTAAATTTCTGCTCTTTTACCGACGGAATGGTCTTGTTTGTCGGTAACTGTCGGCGGACGCGTATTCTAGAAACCTAAATTACCGACGGACTATTGTGTTCCTTCGGTAATCCAGCGCCAATAAGTCGCGCCCGACTCCCTCCCCTACCCTCGCGCCTTCATTTCTCTTCTTTCCTTACGGTTCAGAGTTTTCCGACTCCTTCTCTCGCGTTTTCCAATCGTGTTTCGATTATTGTCTTACTCATCGTGGGTTGTTTGAGGTAAACTCTATGATAAGTGTATTATTTTACAAAAAAAACATGTTTTTAGTTTTAAACATGCATGTTTGGTTAGGTTGAGATTATACATATTGCGTATAAAATGTTCGATAAAATACCTTTTATGATATTTGAAATATTTTTTGTAATTTTTGTTTTAATTTGAGAATTTGAATATGTAATTTTGATAAAATGTTTAGTGCGAAGTTTTAATTT
>JAOQMS010000179.1:9979256-10018803 GCA_027563885.1 Erythroxylum longipes
TTCCTTCTTGATAAACTCTCAAAAACACCTTTCTAAAGCAATGAAAGGTGAAACCCTAATCTCCTCTTCTTCTCTTCTTCTCTTCACCGAAACTCACTCTCAACCGAAACTCACTCTTTCTTTTCTTGTAAAATTTCGTTGTCTTCTTTCAAACAAGACAAGAACCACGTTTTTCTTTCTTTCTTCCTTTTACAAGAAGCTAAAATGACCTAAATACCCCTCCTTATAAGCCTTAACCTTTAACAACTAAAGTGATCTCCCCAAATTGTCCTTATAAAAACTTGTTCTTTCAATTCTAAATAACACCATAAACTTTCTAACTTAATCTTAATTTCTTCTTTTAATTCCATCAATCTAAGAAAAAAATTTCTCCACCCATAAACATTTTAATTAAAACCTAACCAAGACAAATTTATCAAAATCAACCTCAAAAGAACTGAAGACATGCTTATTTATTAAGAAAAGGAATCGGGGCCCAACAGGCAGTCATAATAGATGCCTAATTGTGAACACTGTGGTAAGAAACATGGTAGGGAATGTTGGAAGTTATTGAGAGCTTGTTTTCGTTGTGGCTCTTTTGAGCATCAGATTAGAGACTATCCTGCGACTTTGAGATCACAGTTTGGAGTGAGAGGGGGATTAGTTACTGAGATGATTGTCTAGTAGGGTACAGCCAGTGAAGCAGGACAGAGAGGCAGAGGTAGAGAAAGAACAAGTTCAGCAGGTCCTAGTGTTAGGAGAGAGGTGGGGAGTAATCAGCCGTAGTCTCAAGCTAGGATCTATGCCATCATCAGACAGGACGCATAGAACTCCCCATATTTTATAGCAGGTGTGTTAAATTTCTTTAATTTTGAGGCATTTACATTGTTAGATCCAGGATCTACACATTCATTTATCACAACGCATTTGGCATTCAAACTGCATTGTGAGAGAGAAATGTTAAAATGTGGCTTAGAGGTGAGTACACCAGTAGGTAGTACTACAGTGATTGGAGAGGCGTGTAAAGGGTGTATCATTCAGATTGATCAGGTAGAGTTGAAAGCTGATTTGATAATATTGTAATTGAAAGAAATAGACCTTATTTTAGGTATAGACTAGGTTATTGCAAATAGGGCTGTGATGAACTGTTATATAAGGAAGTCATTATTGAATCTCCTAATCAACCAAGAGTAATATTTCGAGGTATTAGTTAAACAGTGCCAGCCAAATTGATTTCCTCAATGAGTGCTTTAAGATTGATTTGAGGTGGATGTGAGGCTTACTTAGTCTATATGACTAATACCCAGAATGAATAGACCATTCAGGATATGCCTATTGTTAGGGATTTTCTGGATGTGTTTCCTAGTAAATTACCAGGTTTACCCTAAAGAGAGAGACATACTTTACTATTGACCTTGTTCCAGGTGCTACTCCTATATCTATTGCTCCATATAGGATAGAACTTGTGGAACTTAAGACCCAGTTGCAGGAGTTATTGGATAAGGGTTTTATTAGGCCTAGTGTGTCACCTTGGGGAGCTTCGGTTTTGTTTGTGAAGAAGAAGGATGAGACTTCGAGATTGTGTATTGATTATAGAAGTTGAATTGGGTGACAGTGAAGACCAAGTATCCTCTACTGAGGATAGATGGTTTACTTGATCAGTTACAGGGAGCTCGGGTGTTTACAAAACTATAATTAAGATCAGGGTACTATCAGTTAAAGATAGCTGAAACTGATGTACCTAAGAGTGTATTTAGGACCAGATATGGGCACTTTGAGTTTTCAGTGATGCCTTTTGGATTGACTAATGCGCTGATAGCTTTTATGGCTTTGATGAATAAGGTATTTCAACCTTATTTAGAATATTTTGGTGTATTTGAAGTGTAGAGAGGAACATTTAGAGCATTTGAGGTTGGTTATACAGATAATGAGAGAGAAGCAATTGTATTCCAAGTTTAATAAGTGCGAATTTTGGCTTAATCAAGTAGTATTCTTGGGTCACTTAGTATCTGGATAGGGCATACAAGTAGACTCAAAGAAAATAGAGACAATGATGAAGTGGGAAGCTCTGAGAAATATATCTGAGATTTAGATTTCTTGGATTAACTGAATACTACAGGAGATTTGTTAAGGGGTTCTCTTTGATCTCAACCCCTTTGACAAAACTTCTGAGGAAGAATATACCATTCAAATGGACTGATGAATTTCAAAAGAGCTTTGAGGAGCTAAAGCATCGGTTTACTATGGCACCAATGTTAGCTATTCCATTTGGTTCTGGAGGTTATCTTGTGTATAGCGATGCTTCACACTAGGGGTTAGGATGTTTTCTGATGTAGTATGGCAGAGTGATTGTATATGCATCGAGATAGTTAAAGTCTCATGAATTCAATTATCTGGTTCATGATTTAGAGCTTACTGTAGTGGTATTTGCTCTAAAAATTTGGAGACATTATTTATATGGTAAGATATTTCAGATATATATAGATAAAAAAAGTTTGAGATATTTGCTGAGTCAGAAGGAGTTGAATATGAGGCAACGACGATGGATTGAATTACTAAAAGATTATGATTGCACAATTGAGTATCATCCTGGTAAAGCTAATTTGGTAGCTAATGCATTAAGCAGGAAATCCAATAGTAGTTTGGCTTAAATTCAAACATCAAGTTTACCAAATTTACTACAATTGAGAACGTTGAATGTTGAGCTAAATTTAAGGCAGAATAAAGCATTGTTAACTGCGTTAAAGCTTAGACCAATATTACATAAAAGGATCACAAAAGCTCAAATCAAGGATCTAGACTTACTAATGCTTAGTGAGAGGTTGAAGCAGAATCTGAATTTTGAGTTTGAATTGAGAGATGACACATTATGGTTAAAACAGAGGTTACGTGTACCTGATTAGATGACCTGAGAAAAGAAATTCTGGAGGAAGCACATGTAGTAGCCTATGCTATGCATCCTAGTACTACTAAGATGTATAATAAGCTAAAACAACATTTCTAATGGCTAAGAATGAAAAAGAAAGTGATTGAATATGTTGTTAAGTGTTTGACTTAGTAACAGATTAAGGCAGGAAGTTACAGTCATTACCTATTTCAGAGTGGAAATGGGAAAGAATTACTATTGATTTCATTATGGGTTTGTCGAGAACTCTGAGGCAAGATGATGTCATATGGGTCATTGTCTATAAATTGACGAAGTCAACTCATTTCTTACCAGTGAGAGAGAATAACTCCCTGGATTAGTTAGCTCAGAAGTATGTAAATGAGATAGTAAGAATGCATAGGATCCCAGTGTCTATTGTATCAAATCAGGATCCTAGTTTTACCTTGAGATTTTGGGGTAGTTTGCAAACAACTTGGGGTACAAGGTTGAATTTTAGTACAACATTTCATCCTCAAATAGACGGACAGAGTGATAGAACAATTAAGACTGTTGAGATATGCTCAGAGTTGTGTTCTGGAGTTCCAAGGAGCACGGTATCGGTATGTAGCTCTTATTGAATTTGCTTATAATAATCATTATTACAATAGTATCGGTATGGAACCATATGAGGCATTATATGGTAGAAAGTGTCGTTCACCTTTATATTGGGATGAAGAGGATCTAAAGATTTTTAAAGGCCCATAATTGATTCAACACACTGTTGATAAGGTTAAATTGATCCGTAGTAGAATTAAAGTAGCACAAGACCAACAAAAGAGTTATTTGGATTAGCAACAGAGGGATATGGAGTACTGAGTAGGAGATAAAGTGTTTCTGAGAGTATCACCTTGGCGAGAAGTGTTGAGGTTCGGTAAAAAAGGTAAGTTAAGCCTTAGATACATTAGTCCATATGAGTTTATTGAGAAAGCTGGGCCATTGGCTTATAAGTTAGCACTACCTACTGAAATGGATCATATTCACAACGTGTTTTAGGTTAGTATGCTCAGGAGATATTGGTCTAATTGAACACATATATTATCGGCTAAAGAAATTGAAATTGCAAGTAATTTAAGTTATGTTGAGGAACTGGTTAAGATAGTTGGTTATCAGACTAAGCAATTGAGAAACCGAGTGATCCTATTGGTGAAAGTCCTTTGAAGGAATCATTCGAGTGAAGAAGCTACAGGGAAATGGAGAAGAACATGAGGAATCAGTAAGCCCACCTATTTGATCAATCAGGTAAGAATTTCGAGGACGAAATTTCTTAAGGGGGAGAATTGTAATATCCGATTTCTAGAACATGCTAAGGGTTAGAACCCTAGACCATTATACATGAGTGATAGTATTGAGAATTTACGAAAATGCATTTCATTCAGATGCATATCATTAGCATACACACATGAATTATAATTTGGCACATATTGCAAAAATAGCATATGCACTCGATTGAAATATTCCAGGGTATGAAAGATTTAAAAATGAACATGACGTGAATTGTGAATTGTTATGTCTTAAATTTTAGTTTGATTAGATTCCAACTAGTAATTTGGAATTAAATGTTATTAATTGGGAAAGTGATGAATTAAAATGTACATTTGGATTAGAAAAAATGCTAAGTAGCAAGACTAATTGATACATGAAAAATAGGATGACTAAGTCTATAAATTGAGTGACATTTGACATAGATAAATGAGTGACAAATTGACTAGTAATTAATTGAAAAATGGATCAATTATTGAGTGAAATGTGGATTAATTAATAGTTAGCATATGGCAACTTAATTATAGGACAAATGTTTAGCATGCCTAGTGACTTATGGAAGGGTTATATGAAGACACCTAGCACCTTATGAAGCAAGTTTCTGTAGCAAAGATTCTGCTATCTTCTCCTTTGTTCACCGTTAAAATGCTTCTACCTTCTCTCTGAATTGTAGTTTAAACCTAGCTGAATTCTTACACGAAATCTACACTTTTTATTCTTCACAAAACAACCAATAAACTAGCTTAATCTTACCTTCATCTTGCTGCTGAAAACCAACTCATTTTCACCTTAAAATTGTGTTGACTGTGCTTGCTTAGAGGGATAGGTTACCTTGATGTTTTGAGATGAAATTGGAAGCTTATTAAGTAAGTATAAATATGATCTTCATGTCATGTTTAACAGTATGAGAATGATGATTGAATTGGATTGAACTGTATATGATGTTGATGATGAAGTGTGCTGAACTATGTTAGATGAACATGAACGTTTGTCTAATATGTTCTTGGTATATGAAAATTGTGGATTATATGTTATTACATGGATTAATTGGATTGGAATTTGAAGTATAAAGAAGGTAAATTTATGCTAAAGAAAGATGTTAATATAGTGTTCTGGAATTGAGAAAGAACCAGGACTATATCCATGTTAAATAATGGTAGTTTTCTGTTTTCATTTTTGATGCATGAAAAACCATGATTTGTGAGCTAGCAATTGAATAATTTTGAGCTAGAATTGGAGTATAATTTAGGTTTAGATGAGGTTGCATACATGAACATAAATTCTGGAAAATTTGAAGTGTTAGTGATGTTTTTAAATTGGTGAAATTCATAGAGAAATGGGAAAAAAGGATAGTGCATGATCGTGGCACTCATCTCACAATCGTGGCTAGTTGCAATAGCTTCTGTCACGATCATAGGAAGGTACACCATGATCATAGGCAAGGCTCTGAAGTGATAATTTCAGTTTTGTATAATTGTTGAACCAACTAAGGATAAGTCACTCTATATTAGTGTATTTGGACTTAAATGAGGCTTGAAATGAACCTAGTTTGAAGCTTGATAAGTTGATTAAAGTTTTTGATATGTTAGGATGTTAATTGATGATTATAACTTAAGAATGGATTTATGGTATCATGTATCCAAATTTGGAAATTTAAAGTCATTAATGGAATAAAGGCGTTATTAGGAATGCTAATGTGATTCAAAGGAGATGAATGATGTGTATTAGGTATGGATGAATGAGAATTGGGAATTATATGAATAATGCTAGAAAAGGTTAATAAATGAATAGTTGATGAATTTAGAATAATCAAGCTTGTTTGAAGATATAAACCTAATTGCAAATTGGTTATATCTAAGTTATGATGTATGATTGGCTAAGAAATCTGAATAAGGATACATACCCAGGAAAGCCATTGAGCATACATTGTACATAACATATATACATATGTGTATGATTGAATATTAATGAGAATGATCAATTTAGTAATGTGTATAAATGTGTGTATTGCATGAATTAGATGCTCAAGTTGAACGCCAACATCCAGACATTGCTGGTTCATCGAGGCAATAGCTATCTGGAACTTACTGTGAGTCAACCTGGATGTTCCCACTAGGATTAGTTGTATTTGCTTAAATTTCAATTATTAAACTATTATTCATGTGAATGTGATAATTCTGGACATTGATGGTCCGAGGAGTTCGATAATTAAGGTTTTATTAGAAGTGTTTCATAATTGAATATGAATCTGGTAGAAATATGTGTACTTAAAAAATATGTTAAATGCCAGACTTAGGTCCGATGAACATGAAAAATGACTATGTTTGAAATTAATGAAATTTATTGAAAGTGAAACATGTGAAATTATGCATTTTATCACATTGTTATGCATGGTCAGATAAAGGAGTTGTGACCAGAGTGGTCAATCTGAAAAGAGCTTAAAGCTCAGAAATGTGTATGAAGAGCCTCAGGATCAGTGATTAATGAGCTTGCTATCGATAATGGGTACGAGACAGAATGTGAAATGAGTTCAGTAACCGCAAGGGATACGAGACAATAAATAAGCATTCGGTCATAACAAAATAAAAATGAAATTGGAGCATGTGCCAATGCATTTGCAATTGTATTTTCAAATGTACTAAATAAATGATTGTGAACAATTATTGAATTATTTGAACTGTTCTGAATTGGAAATGTGAAATAATGTACATAATTGGATTTGTTGAAATATGATGATAGGTGAAGTGATGCTTAATATGTGATAATATGATTTGTCTATGAATTTAGAATGTGAATTGTTTTTTGATTTGATATGAGTGAACACATCGATGATGGTTCATTCACTGAGTTTGCAAAATTCATCAAAATTGCAAATGTTGATTTCAGGTATGAAGGAGACATAGTACTTAAGGCAAACTAGTAGAAGTCTAGTTCTGTCGATTTTGGACTCAAGAATGGCTCAAAGATTGGTCAGTTGATACTGACGAGTTTAGATATAATGTTTTTTTGTATAGTTTTCTCATTTCATGTAGAATATTACAAAAGAGTAGTAAACTCTTATATGTTTTGGATACTGTATTTATGGATTTTGTAGTTAAATGCTAATAAAATTATGTTTTATAAATGAAATGGGAATGTTTGATCTTTTGAATATTTGTGTTTTGTATGATTCCATATAAGTGAATGTGTTTGCTCTAGCATGCCTATTTTATAGGATATGTTTTTGAATGTTCTCTGGATGCTCAGGTACATATTCTATGGTAGTGGGATGTTATAAATTATACCCTTCTTGTTTAAGAATCTAAAGGAAAAGTAATAAGAATGAAACCATACAATGAATTCAGAAAATGTACCTCGAACGTGGGGATTTCTGATCTCTAATATATTTTGTACTTGGTCTAATAACCAATTAGGTAAAAGGCTTTTTAGAAAAAAGTAGATAGAACTTTATTAAATACAAGCTAGCATACCATCTTCCAAAATAACTAGGCACATTTCAATTTGGCCCTTTACTCTGTCCCCTCTCCTATAGAGTTGAACTTGGCAAACCCCTTTACTAAAATAAATGACCCTTTTAATTTCAATAAATTTTTTTGATGTCCTTAGATTTGAACAATACATTATTAGGGCTCTAAAAATTTTAAGTAAAAGACTATGAATATTATAAATGAATAAAAAGACTAAAGCTATTAAAGAGGAACTCGAGATTCTGAACAAAAACATTCACAACAATACAAAACTTACCAAGAATGAAGCTCTAACTTATCTCTTATCTATATATGATTGACTTTATTATAATAATACAGATAAAATGCTTAAAATGGAAGCTTTTTCCAACTGTCTCAACTGTTGGACATCCTATATCTCTATCATAAAACGAAAATCAAGAAATCAACGGTTACCAGAAGGTGATAGGAACTTAAAATATTTTTGTAATTTCATTTTTGCAAGAATAAACATAAACATAATTGACTTCCATCAAAATTTGGATGGTGTCTCAGTCACAGACCCCTAGGTGATAAAGGAGTTAACATATAACTTCTTTAAAGGAATTTTAGGTATTGTTAACAATAATGTTGTTTTAATACAAAATATGAAGAATATTTTTCCCCAAGCTATCTCTAATGATCAAGCATCAAAGCCTTTATAAAATTAGAATATAAGAATACTTGCTTCAGTCTAAAAGCTAATAACGCATCAAGTTCTAATGGATTTTAATGTAACTTATTTTTCATAAAACATGGAACCTAATAGGAGACACTATCATATAGGGAGCATATGGAGTTTTTCAATAAGGGTATAATGCTTTAAGGGATTAATAAGACCCTAATTTTCCTAATTGCCAAAATCCATAATGTTTTAAGCTTATCTAAATGTAGACCAATATCATGTTGTGATGTGATTTATAATATAATATATAAGCTTCTAGCCTCAAAGCTTCAAAAAGTTTTCAAAGAGATTATAAACTTATGCCAGAGTGCTTTCTATCTAGAAAGAAGCATAACATACAACATTTTTAATACCTTATAGATTTTCAAGAATTATCATAGGAGAAAATGAATTAGAGGTTATGGTTTAAAGGTTGGTTTCTATAAAGCCTTTAATACAATTGGCTAGAAAATTTTCTTTAGCATTTTAGAAGCTTATGGATTTCCTACTAAATACATAAAATGGATAAAGCAATGTGTTACTACTCCCTCCTATAATGTCCTAATCAATGAGGAACTAACTAAGAAATCCAAAAGAGTTAAGGGGTTAAGACAAGGTGATCCTTTATCACCTTATCTTTTTGCCATTTTCATAAAAGATCTTACTAGAATCATCACAATCAGTGTCAATAAGAAAAACTAATTTAAGTACCATAATAAGTGTGATAAGAAAAGAATCTTTGACCTTTATTTTATTGATGATTTTCTATTGATTTGTATTACTACTCCTAATTTATTAAAGTCATAACTAAGTCATTGATTGAGTTAAGAAGTTACGTAAGCCTCATTGTTAATCCAACTAAAAGTAGTTTCTTCTTATCTATAGACCCATTTATGATAAGTGAACAAATATATTCTTTAACTAACATTAAGCAAGATCAACTTCCTTTTAAATACTTAGGCATACCAACCACCACGAAGAGAATAAAGTACACTAACTACCAACCACTCCTAGATATAATTAATAAGAGATTATGAGATTGGTAGAACAAGTTCCTGAGCTATACTAGAAAAGTAAAACTAATCACAGTTGTCTTTAATAATATGCATATATATTAGTCTCCTCATTTGCATTTTCTTGTTAATTTGAATGTATGCCTCTAAAAGTTGAAGAAGGTTTAGGAATCAAATACATTAAAGCTATTAATAAAATTTTACTAGGTAAAAGCATTATGAAGGCTTTCAATGGATTAAAAATCTCTTATGGTCAAGTGGATGAACATTTACTTGCTTAAAGGAGAGAGCATATGGAATATCAAGCCTAAATATTAAACAACTTAGACACTAAAATAGATCAGTACTTTAAAGGAGCACATTAGCAGCAACATTAATTCAAAACATTGGTAATGCCAAGTGAACTTGTTTTTGATATGATAATTGGCACGATCTAGGTCCTTTGTACCAGAATCACAATCTCAAAAGCTTAAGAACCAACACACCTGAAAATAATGAAGATCCTTGCCAATAATGAGCATAATGCCTACTTATAACCTAAACCAAGATATATATTACTTAACTATATAGATAGGAAACAATTCTAAGAAATTCATTGACCATTCTTACTTTGAAATCTTCACAACCCCTCACCAATCAACCTGCAGAAAAACTTGATTAGGCACAAGCATATTATCCCTAAATAAATACCATAATTTTGATAATGAATCAGCAACTAGAATGAATTTTTTTTTAATTTTTATCAGGATGTAAACTCCTTTAGCTCCTTTGTTTTAATAAAGGTCAAGCATCATTCGTATTATGTAACAAATGCTTTAGATATACTATTTTATAACTTTTCTTAATCCCTTTGAGGATTTTCATTAATATAATTCATTTTCCAAAAAAAAAGGAGGAATAAATCAACTAAGATAAGGTGTTGTAGTAGAAACTCCAAATTAAAAAATATTTTTAAACTGATAAATGATAATTGGGTTATATTTTATCATGATTTTGATAGGATCTTGCTTGTGTTTAG
This sequence comes from Erythroxylum longipes, assembly GCA_027563885.1. NCBI lineage: Eukaryota > Viridiplantae > Streptophyta > Magnoliopsida > Malpighiales > Erythroxylaceae > Erythroxylum > Erythroxylum longipes. The sequence continues at coordinate 9,989,602 of JAOQMS010000179.1, forward strand.
ATGGTTTTTGTTGGATTTGGTACTCAATGTGGCTTATATTTTGTTTATAGTCTTTGTTTTAGCTCTCTAATTAAGAAGGTATAAATTTGAACAAGTTTGAGCAAGTTTTAGCATTAAAGGAATATTGCTCAGACTATGGAACCATGTTAAATGCTAAGGAACATGAATTCGTGTTTTAGACCAATTTTGATGGTATTTTTCTATAAATATTTATTTTTTATATATAGAAGAACATATGTCAAACAGGGGTCGTGTTGGACCTATGTTTATCAAGTTGTTTTGAAATTCTAAGGATTTGGATATATATAACTAGATGGTAAAACATAATTAGGAAGATGAATTGGTGTATCTTGATATAGTAACAAAGCAACTTTAGAGAGAAAAGAAGGGATTTCCTGTAACATCCCATTATCCCATATTAAAGGTTAGGACCCTAGAATATGAGACATGAGAGATTAATGAGAAGTTAGAAAGTGCATTTCATGTTCATGTATAATATGACATACACACACATGTGAATATTAATGTTTGCAAATTAAAATGATTGTACATGCATTCATTGACATTTTTTGGGTGTAATTGATTTATAAATGTGATTTTTGATATGAATTGTGGTTTATATGTATTGAAAATTGAATTGGTGCGTATAGGTATTGATTTAGAAATTTTGGTGAAATTTAGAAAATTTCTGAATTTTTGGATAAATTTTGAACTAGGAAAAATGACAAGTGGCAGGACATTTGATAAATGGAAGTAGAATTAACAGTGAAAATTTTTATAAATGACATTTGGATTTAATGATCTATGTCATTAAAATTTGGAGACAGTTGGAGTAGAAATTGGAGTTGCTTGGACTAGTTAAATGAGAGAACCTAGTTTAAACCTATAGGGATTGGACATGTGGTAAGTGACAAGTGTCACTTGTCAAACCATGTCCTTATCCCATGATGGTTTTAATTAATTGGAAGACCATTAAATGGTTTTGTATCTTGCTTTGCTTCTTCTTCTTCGTGGCTTTCTTCCCCTCCTTCACAAATTGTTCTCACCAATGTCCATTCACGTTGAACCTAGCCCTCTCATCTTTCACTTGCTACTCTTATCTTGCTCTCTCTTTCATTTCTCACTAAAAACCCAAACCTACCACCTTGAAGGATGATGTACGTGGGTTGTATGGAGAGCTAGGGTTAAGTGAGATCTTGAAGTGTTTGAATATTTTGAAGCTAAATCAATTAAGTTATGCTTTAATCTTCATGGGTATTGTTAAATGGAACATGTGTGATGAGAAATTTGATGATTGATCATGAGTTTTTATATATGTGTTTTAACTTGGGCGCAGTGTAGTGATAAAGAGATCATGCTCTAAATTGTAGTGAGTTAATGTTATTCATGAATTGTTTAGTGAATGAATCAATTATGATAATGAATTAAGAGATGAATGAGTATGAACAAGGAAGTTTGAAGTATGATGATGTGTGTGTGGATGAAGAGATAAATAGAGTTACATCTTACTTTATGTTAAGATGAATGATAATTCATGATTTTAAAGCCAAATAAAATGATAGTGTATTTTCTTGAAATGAGAAGTAGGATGATAGTTTGGAGATAAAGTAGAGATGAAAATGAAGTTAATTGTGTGCTGGAATATGTTAGATGGAGTGCTTTCTCTGAGCATATATCTGTATTTTGGCCATATCTTGATATTTGGATATCCAAATGCGATTATTTTTAATTTAGATTAAACTAGAGACATATTGATACAATTTTTATGAAGCAAGTAAATTTTAATTATGTCCTTAAAGGTCTTAAAATTTGGCTTCAAGTTGAGAACTGTGTGCTATAGTGGTATAAGAAAAGTTTGTAGTAATTTCGGTATAACTTGTAGAATACTGAACCAAACTGCATGAATTTTATGTCATTAGAAACTTAAAACATAGATTAACATTTATTTAGAAGAAGGTGTTGCCTAAAAACCTCATTTTCTAGGTCATAATGGTCATACAAAACTGACCTAAAAATCTGTCCTGAGAAAAACTGGAAAACTGCAAGATAAGTGGAAGAATTGTTTCTTTCACGATCATGGCAGGCAGTGATTTTTCATGGAAATATTTTGATTATACAATGTTGAACCAATTAAGTATGATGTATATATATATATGATGCTTTTGAACTTAATTGGGGCTTAAAAGGAACATAATTTTGATGTTGGAAAGGTTGGTTAAATGTGTGATAAGTTTTGTTTAATCTTGATGTTATACTTTAAGGAAAAGGATGTTTGATGTCAATGCATCTAAATGTGAAATGTTTAGAGTGTTAAATGAGGACATAACATAATGAATGAATTGTTTGATGCATTATGAATGAGATATACTATGAGAAGAGATAGGATTTCATGAATGATGAAATTAAGTTGAAAATGATGAATCAATTGAGTTGAATTTTATGGAGTTAATGTAATCAATATGGTAGTTGAATTAGTATGAAATGAGGTTGTATTATAAGAGGTGAATTCGGGAAAATTTGGTGTGAAATGGATGTGAGGAGATGTGTTGAATTCGTGCAGAAAAGAAGGAAGAAAAGGAAGGGCACGATCGTGGCCCTCACCCCACGATCATGGCCTAACAGAATATGTTTCTGTCATGATCGTGACCCTCTCCCACAATCTTGGTATGGACAGAAAGAGCCCTGTATCCCCAATGGATAGTGAAAAAGGCACTCGGTCACAACAATGTAATAAACAAATTCGAGTCTTATAAACATTGCATACACTTGCGATATGAACAAATTGAATGATTGCAATGTTTTGAGGATTTCTATTGTATGAAATGTGTGAATATTTATCGATGAACATGTTTGGCATTATCGCGATGAAATGATGAATCGTATGGTTTTTAGAATGTGACATTTATGAGTAAAGTGTTTCGTGATATCACATGATGATAAATGAGATAATGTGAAGTATATAATAATATGAATTGTTGTGTTGCATGACAAGAGTGAACCATCGAGGATGATTACTCAAATGAGTTCGCAAAACTCAACTAAATTGCAACGTTGAAATTTTCAGGTTCCAGAGAGCGACGACTTAGCTTCTAAGACTGCTTAGAAGAGATTTTATACCTCTTTTGGATAGAGGATATGGCTCAAAGGTCGGTCAGCTGGGACTGAAGGATTAGTTTTAATTTTGTTAATTCCTCATGTATGTAGCATACTTTGTAGACAGAGCTATGACTCTGATAGGCTGATATTGTATAAACTTGGATGATGGATATATTGCTACATTGTAAAATCATAGTTTATGAAATGAAATGAGGAAAATTTGGATTTTAGACATTGTGTTATTTATGATTTTAATTATGATGCCATACGATATAGTGAAAGTGATATAAATTAGCATGCCATTTCTGTCGAGCATGTGCACATCCGTCCGAAGGGCATATGTGTATGTGTCGAATTGGGGGCGGGATGCTACATTTCCTTTCAGATTTAAGTGAAGAGCTTCGAAATTTTAAGATTTATGAGAATGAGTTCTTTTATTTTTTTGTTCTTTTTGTGTTATTGTTGGTTCTCTTTATCTTAGTATGAACTAATTAGGGTAGATCTAGAAAAGATTAACCTAAAAGCTATTTTTATATTGATTCTTTGATTTAATGAGAGATCCAAGTTATATTATGAATTATTCATGATTACTTATTGTATTTGAATTAAAATTTGTGAACATTTTGATTCACTTTAGATTTCATATATAGGAATTAAAAATGTATAAGTATGAATTGACTATGGAATGAATAATAAGAGTTGTAGGGAAACCTGGAGATACGACAACATAAATTTTCTAAGTTAGAGTCAAATCTAATAATGAAATTCATATAACAAGTTAATATGTTGTTAAGGGCTTGATTATAAAGAGATTTTAGTCAATCAACCTAAGGATAGAATTTGAATTTCTTAAGAAAGAATATAATAATAATTTGGGTTAATTACTGAAAAAGCCCAAACTTTCGTTAATTTTTTAAATATAGCCCAAACTTTAAAAGTAGCAATTAAATGCTTAAACTTTCAAAATTTTCAATTCTACCTCAAGCTTAAAAAAGTGGCAAAAAAATGCTCAAACTTTTAATTTTCTTCAATTCTAGCCCGACGTTATCTGTTCTTCTCCTGATACCCTCAGCCCTTTATTTTCTATTTGTTCTTTTGATGCCCTAAACTACTCTCGCATTACAGTGCATTGCACCAGTATGCTCTTCGTTTTCAGTTCGTTCTCCTGATGCCCTTAGTGTGAAGGTGTCGGGGTTGCGTAATCTAAAAATCGAAGGCTAAGGGCATCGAGAGAACAAATTGAAAATGAAGGGAAAAAACTAAAATTAAAGCGTAAGGTTGTCAGGGTTGCGTAATCTGATTTAGGTCATTTTTAAACAACGTCATTTTAATTACGTGAGTAAACGATATCTTCATTTGTTGTGTTAATTTTGGCTAACATATATTAATAGTTAAGGCTTCTGAAAGATGTAGCAAGCCACATCAACAAATTTAATAGAAACACTAACGTTAGGCTATAATTGAAAATTTTTGAAAGTTTGAGAATTTTATTGCTATTTTTTGAAGTTACGATAGAATTGAAAAAGAATTGAAAGTTTGGGCATTTTATTGCTACTTTTTAAAGTTCGGGCTATAATTGAAAAATTGAAGAAGGTTTGGGATTTTTTTTGGTAATTAAACCTAATAATTTTAGAATTTCCATTGGTCCAAAAATTAGGGTTAATAATTGAATCACTATATGCTTAAGCGTAGAAAGGTTCTAGGGGGATTATACATTTGGATTTCATTTATCAATTGATTGCTTTAGTCTTGCTCATTTATCTTGTCAATTATTTCATATTAGTAATATTAATTTAGTTAATCAATCATTTTAAATCAATCATTCATGTTGTTAGGTTAGACAATAGTAAGATAATTATTACCAAATACTTGTAGTCCTTATGGGAGTGATATTCATATTCATTAGACTATAATATAAGAATTTTAGGTTCATTTATCTAATTGATCTTTAGTAAGGATCATGAATATATAAAATTAAATTTTTAGCACCATTGCTAGGGGGCTAAGATATTAGGAACACTTTATTTTTATTAATCTATTAATTTTTTTCTAAGTATTTATTTTAGAACTTTCTTTCTCGATCTTATGTTTGTTTGTTAAATTTTAAGATTTAGGTAGCTAGAAGTTTTGAGTTTATATATACCAAATAAAATGAAATGAAAAGAAGAACAATGTACTATAGGAAATTACACTAGGTCATGGCTTACAAGGTCAAAATTTATCATTATTAGGCCAACAGTGAAGGGCAACAATTTTAAGATCAAGCCCAATATGATTTAGATAGTTAACAATTTGTGCAATTTTATGAATTGCCGAGAGAGAATTTAAATGCCTATATCACCAGCTCTTTAGAGATTTATGTTACTTTCATAATTATAGAGCTTCAGAGAATGTTACTCTATTGATGTTATTCCATTTTACAATGAGGAACAAAACTAAATCATGGTTAAAGTCCTTGCCTTATTGATCTATTAGTGGTCTTATTTAAAAATTTTTACCTAGGTATTTTACTTCATCACGAATAACAAAACTTAGGAATAACATCTTTTTCTTTTAAAAATTAGAGAGTGAGCTATTATATGGTACTTGGGAAAGATAGAAAGAGTTATTGAGAAATTCCCCACGCTATAGACTTAATTTAGGATTAAAGGTGCAAACTTTTAATAGTGGAGTGAGCTATCCAACCAAGTAGTTGATTGATGCATCTTACAATAGGATTACTAGCTTTAAAAATCCTAAGAAGTTGCAAGAGCTAATCAATAATATAGCTACAAATGACTATTAGTGGGAGAACTTAAGGCTAAATTCAAATTGAGGTGGAATTTGTAATGTTGTTATGGTGGCAAAATTGGAGGAAAAATTGGAAGCTTTAAGTAAGAAGATTGATAATATGAGTTTGGAAGCTCAACTGATAAGTGATGAGTTGTGACATTTTTGGTGTTGGATACTCATCTATAAATGTTAGACATATAGCAATATGGGAAAACTCACCAAGAAAATTAATTTTATAGGGAACTGGCCTTATAATAATCATTATAGTAATAGATATTATTAGGAGTACAGAAACCATTCTAAAATTTTTATATAATAATTAAAGACAATAAAGGGAAAGGCGTCCACTTAGATTTTAACAATAATAGTAACAAGAAATGATGTCAAGATTTGAAGAGCTTGTGAAAAAATTTATTATTATAACTAAGGCTTACTTCTAAAGTAGTGAAACATCTCTTTGAAATCAATAAGCCTCCACCCATAATATAGAAATTCATATTGGAAAAGTTGCTCAGCTTATCTTTGAAAGGCAGCCATGTACTTTGCTTAACAACACCGAACCAAGTCTGAGAAAGCAAGTGAATGTAGTGATATTAGGAGTGAAAAGGAGCTAAAATTTCAAAACAAAGAGAAAGAAAATAAGGATGAGGAGAAGAAGAAAGAGAAGGAGGAAGAGTAAAAGAGAAAAGTCATTAAAGAGTACCAATCGAAAATTTCATACGTGAGCAGAATTGAGAAGGATAGGAAGGAAGATCAATTTGGTAAGTTTTTAAACAATTGTATATAACCTTCCTTTTATTAAAGTATTTTAAAGATTATAAAAATATGGAAATTTCTTAAAATATATCCTTTCTAACAAGAAAAACTTAAAGTGTTGTCAATGGTTATTGTAAGAGAGGAGCGCTTTTCTATCTTACAAAACAAGTTACCGTACAAAATCAAAGATCTAAAAAGTTTCACTATCCTTTATAATATTGGTATTTTTTTTCAATTAGAAGGGAATTGGTGTACTTAAGAGCAAGCATTAACCCAATGCTTATGACATTAATTTATCAAATCTACAAGTGTGCAAAATCAATTGAAGAAAGTTTCAAATATGGAGTATTTTAGGTCGTCGATCTCACAAAGACTACAACTACTAAGCTTATTAATCCTAGTAAAATAATTAAATTAAATTAAATTAAATTAAATTAATTAAAAGTATCTAAATCACTAGACCAACTAAAGGAAGGTGAATAAATATAAAAAGAAAGCAACGTAAACAAAGCCAACATTTTAGTGTTCACTTATGAGGAATTTTATTATGTAAGATTACTTCTTATGGTTGAGATAACAAGTAATCTAAGATATATATGCACTCTTTTAAGGAACAAATGTGTATCTAATTAAGGAATTACCACCTCTCTTTAATCAAACTCATTAAAAAAATTAATATATTAGTTATCACAATATATATGTTATCTCTTCCTTTTGATGTAGAATGTTTATTCTTTTAAAGCATAGATTATTCTTCTCCTTTTAATCCTTCATACAATACTTAAGATTGAATCTATGGTGGTCAGATATACAGTTAAGAGTCAACATTAAGATAATAAATTCAACCTAAACAATAACTAATCATGCATTAATAATTATATCTCACAAAACTACATCCTTAACCCTAACTAAGAATTTAGTTCGTAGTAGAAATGAGGAAACCGATGATTAGTACGCATGAAAATAAAAAACAAGGACTTAACTTTAAAATAATAAATTTAACCCAAAAAGTAACTAATCATGCAATAATAATTTCAATATCTAACAAAAACTAGATTCCTCACCCTAAGTATTTAGTTCATGCTAGAAATAAGGAAAACAACAATAAATAAGCATGAAAATAAAACACAAGGTCTCTTTTTAGGGATCTTATAATCTTGTCATTCTTTGTTTGAACCTTGATGTAATCTCAAAATTTTCTCCCTTTCTTGCCCTAGGATAATCTAATTTGGCTCCCTTTTCTCCTCTTTTGACTTATAATGCTCTTTTTCCTTTTATGGCATAAAACCACATAGTTTCTGTGAATTTTATTCCTAACGTAGGCAAACGTGGGTCTGTGTTACATTACTATGTTGCTTAACCTCTCTCTTAAGAATTTTTTTGTAAAAAATTACTGCCACATGAGTCCATATTATAGTACTGTGTTTAATCCATGTTAATTAGTAGTTCCTTTGTTATACATCAAATGTTTATCTTAGGAATACAAGTTTTGAAAACGCACATATGGTTTAATGTATAAGTTGTTGTGGTGAACACAGGTCATTACCTTAGGCATGTTTGGTCAGGTGGTAAATTTCTAAAGAAGCAGAATGGTCTAATATGTAACACGAGTTAGACACAATACAATTTTTTTGTCATGTTACTCAACACTAACCTATATTGGTGCTATATTCCTATAAAATCATTTCAAAACTTCTTTAACTTAGGTCCAACTTGTCTGAATTCATCCCTTCTTCATTAGAGGGCTAGTTAAGGCCTAAAAACCAAATATAAACTATATTAATTAGTAAAGCTATATAAATTAACTAAACATAACCAAAATACTCTCAAGTTAATGTTAAAAAACCTAATGCCATTAGTAACTATCAAATTCCCTCTACTTACGTACTTGTTTGTCCTTAATCAAATCAATCTCATCACTCTTAACTTAAATATATAGAAATTCCAAAAAATAATTTTAAAAAATGAATTAGAACAATGAAAATTTCTATTATTCATTTAATTTTAAATTACATTAAATTGTAAGGTACTTTATGTAACACCTCGTATTTGATTTACCCGATACAGTGGAAAAAAATTGGTATTTGAGAATAATGTCATTAAAACCAGGAAAGTGAATTATAATTTTTGATGACATCAAGTTAATGATGTTTGACATTTTTTTGATCGTCATAGGAAATTGTACTAGCGGATTTTAAAGAACCAGTACAAGAGGGGCATTTTTGTAAATAATGAAAAGAGTGGTTTGTGCAAATAAGACAAACACTTGTCTCCCTTCTCCCTCAGTTGGAAGAAATCACCATGGAAGCTCCTCTCTCAATTTTTCAACCTTTGAAACAAGAAAGTGAAGGAGAATCAAGCCGATCAGTCAATACAAAACGGTAAGCTTCGGTCCCGACACTTGATTCTACCGATTAAAATTTAGTTTCTCACTTTCTTTTGCCATAACTATGAAACCCACTTGATGAAATTTATGGTTTTGATGATATTGATTATGGATTCTTATTATTTGATGTCTAATGACTGATTAACATGAAGAAAATTTCATTTTCTTTGGTGATTTGGGCCTAAACCAAAACCTAGGGTTTTGGAGTTCAAAGCTGCCAAGGGAGGCAGATTCGTAGGTCCTTTTTATACAATTTTCTTGAGATGTTTAACATGTGATGTTGAAGAAACTCAAAACTTGAAAGTTGTCTATATCGGTGTCTACTGTATCCCTGAATTTTTTTTTGAATTTAGAGTGAGTCAAAAAAATGAGATACAAGTCCCGAATTGAAACTGGTTCAGAATAACAACAGGATTGAAATACGAACTGAAAGTTAATTGTTTGAGAACCTTAAAGCCAGAATTGGATGATGAGTTATTCATATGAAATGCTATAAAATGTGTTATCTAAGTTTTGTAGAAAGGGAATTTTAATTGGATGATTATCCTGTGAGATATGGAAAAATAAGTGAAGGGTGTTACTGACCTTAGTGACACAGAAGAGAACAAAAATAGGATAGCCTTAGAAAAATCACAATAAATCCAAATTACATTTTTTAAAAACCTTCTTTGGATTTTTTATATCCATATGAGTTTATTAAAAATGGAAATTTTAATCACCTCAATTGGATAAGAAAATAATAAGTGATAATGATTTTAGTCAGGAAGGGTTCAACTCGTGATAGAATATTAAGGCTAACAGTAAATGAGATATTTGGAAGCCTTAATGACCTAATTAGAAAATGTTACTAAAAGGAAAAATGTGAATTTATGTGTTATTTAGAGGTATGGAAATTCTGAGAAACATTGGACCTATTTATAAAAAGTTACGCCTTCGCGAATGAGACCTGTGCAGATGAATCAGTTAAACCAAATAGGTTCAAGTATGATTAAGCTAATCAAGACATAAAGAATCAAGTATTCGGAATTGTGAGCTAAATTTGGACATAATGAAGTCCAAGACTCCTAATTTGAAGGGAAAATTTGGCTTGAAACCATTTTGACCATTATAGAAGAAAATATACATTTATAATGATATATGTTAAGAAATGAGATTTATGTAAAAATGACTAATGCGGGTATATGTAATGTTTATACATGCTACCCAATAGCTTGTGAACGCAGACGAGGAATAGAACTAGAAGTTGTACATAGTGCCTCTCAAGTCCAAGAAGATTAGAAAAGAGATAAGAACCCCTAAGATAGTTGAGGTGAGTATAATCATGCTACTAAACTTGTGAAGTAATCCTTTTTTTTTAATCTTGCGACTTGTTGAATTGTTCTCGAATCTATATGAATTATTTGATATATGACTCCATGTGATTGAGTCTGGCATGTTGTATGCTAGATTGGCCAGATGATATTCAGATTCCTTGCATCTTCTGGTTCCTTTGTTATGTTGAACCTATTAATTGCAATTCTTTGATAAACCATGTTTTTTTCTTGTTAGCCATGATTGATAAGCTCACAGGATACCCAGCTGATGGAGTATATTATCAGACTATGTGCAAATAGGTAACCCGCCAGTTATGGGTCAAATCCGGGTCTTACCTGGAGAGGGCATGCCTCTAGGGGCAGGGTTAGGCCAATCTTCTTTAGAATCAGAAATGGGGAGATACGCCGTACTAATATGCCTCTATCTCTTCCTAAAAAATTCAGAAAATCAGAACTTAGAAATGAGAAATAGAACTCAGAAACGAGAAAGCTCATAATTAGAAATCCTGTGAAACTCTATCAAAGAGAGAACCTAGAACTCAGAAAAGAATTTAGAAACCAGATTCATTTTATAATAGCACAATTCATATTGAGATTTATTATTGATACTCATGTGATTGCCTCATTTGAAATTACAACCTGTTTATTTATTGATAGCATGTAATGTTGTTTAGAATGCCACAGACCATTCTTATAAAGCTAGCTTTGTGTTACCTAGCCTTACAAGCATGGTAGCATGTTTATATCTCACTGAGTCGTGTTGTAGACTCACCTCTCACTATTATCATTTCAGGGGATTAGTAGATCGTACGAGAGAGAAATCCAAGCCTTTTGAGACTAACTTGGATAATCAGACAAGTATTTATTCTTTTTTGACATGATGTTAATTGTAGATGCTTATACCTGCTCCATGGTTTGTCATAATCATATGTACATGACATATGTATGGATATGTTATGTTATTAAGAATGACGTTAGTTGATGACATGAGATGATCATAGATTGACAAATTATAAGTAGATAATGTATATTAGAATCACAGATTTAGATCCTTACTTCATTCAAAACTGTTAAGTAGGTATATGGATAATTAATCAAACAAACGAATAGGTCACACCGAATTTTCAGTAGAATATAGAAAAGTTAGGCTTACTATAGGTTTTGGTGGCATTAAGCCTACCCATTCCTTAATGCCAACACGGTCCAAAAGGCGAGTCGTGTCAGAGGGTATCAAAGCTAGATTTCATACGAGTAAGGATCTTGTGATCTATATGATACACAGAAAGTATTAGAGAGAAGTTTAATAGTTACCAAGAATGAGAAAGAAAGAGATAAGGATGTGTGTGGGGATGAGAAGTAGAATGGATAGGCTACTAACCATATAAAGAACCCTAAACACATCAAAGGTATTTCAAAATACCTTCTCAGTCCTAAGCAGCCCAGTAAAATAGAGAAGAAGAGAATGTTGAAAAAGCATAGTGAATGAGAACAATATGTAAATATGTATATGATATGATATATGCATATGATATTCTTGCATGAGCATGACACCATGGAGCTTAGGATTTGCATCATCTCAATAACATGTTATTTTGATAAATCATTATATCTAAATGATTTTAATTTTCTCCATAATAGAGATGCCTCCTAGAAGAAGAACACATGCTCAATGAGGACGAGGTTGTCCTAGAAAGAGGGAAATTTCGACTGCTGTACCTGATGTTGAATCTGTACAGCAAGAACAACAAGAAGAAAGATCTCCACCCAGAGTAAGGAGGAGATCAGAGATAGAAAATTAACCTGAACTCCCAGCTGCTCAGGGGGAAGATGTTAAAACCTTACAACAAAGAATAGAAGCCTTAGAAGTACAGAACCGAGCCTTAAGAGAAAGACAAGAGGTTCTAGAATTGAGAGAAGAAGTAAGAATACTTAGAGAGAGAGAGAGAAAGACTTCAGGGTGTACGCGAAGTTGCTCCTACACCACCACAGCCAGTGCAAATGCCTGGAGGATTACCTAAGTGAGCTTTAGATGATGAAAGGGTAAGTATCAATGATTTCTTGAAATTACAAACCCCCTGAGTTTGGCAGTGAGAGACATAAGGATCCCCAAGAGTTTATTACTCATACTGAGAAAATGGTCCGAAGATTGACCTGCTCTGATGCACAGATCATAGAATTAGTGGGGGTTAAATTGACAAAGAATGCCTGGGAATGGTTCCAGAGGAATATCGAGGATCAATTATATAGTAGGAATCCTCCAACCTGGGAATTATTTAAACATGCATTAATTGATGAGTTTATTTCTCCATATGAAAGACAAAACTGAGCCCTATAATTTGAAAGGCTCAGACAAAGCTTTGGTATGAGCGTAGATGATTATGCAAGTGAATTTCTATGCTTATGCAATTTTGCTACATCAATAGTACCTACTAAAGCTGCAGAAATGGAAAGATACAAGTTGGGACTCATACCTTCCTTGTATGGTGCTGTTGCAGCTATTGACTTCCCCAATTTGTCGAGGTTGATTGATAAGACTCGACAAGTGGAAGCAAAGTTTAAAGAGGGGAGAGCAGAAAGATAATGGAGAAAGAAAGGTAAAGGCTAGAGCAGTAGAGGCCGTAGAGAAAGAGATAGCTCTCATATGAGACAAATAGAACAAACAGTATAGTCTGCTCCTCAAGAACTTCAGAGAGGGGGTTAAGGCAAAGGTAGAAATCCAGGTGCGTCCGTATTGTCAGTACCTAGTGGTACATAGAACCCAGCTAAAAATAGAACACAACAACCTCCAGTATAGCCACAGACTAGAACTCCTTGTAATGTCTGTGGGAAAAATCATCATGGACCCTGTAGACTTAGGTTCAGAGGTTGTTATAAGTGTGGACAGCAAGGGCACTTCATTAAAGACTGCCCAATGCAAGAAAACCAAGCAGCTCCACCCCCAGTTTCACAAACTATTGTGCAGATAGATAGACCTGTTAATAGAGGCCTAGCTGGTAGAGGTAGACCTCAAGGCCAAACTCCCACCCAGAATATGGGGCAGATGCTAGCATCAGCCCCAGTAAATAGAGGTCAGGGGAGAGTGTTTGTTGTAGATCCCCAAGAAGCACAGGCCTCTAATACAGCTATAATAGGTAATCCTATGCAAACCTTTTGATATTCAATTGAATTGCATAAAATGTCTATGCTTTGTTATGACAAAGATATGATTTTTCTTTTATTATGATGATAAAACAATGTTAATATAGGTATAATCCTTATCCAGAAAGAGAATGCTAAAGTGCTATTTGACTCGGGTACTACTTATTCATTTATAGCACCGAGTTTGGCGAGAAAGCTAGATAAAGAGAGAGAATTAATGAAAGACCCTCTGTTCATAGTTACACCCTTAGGGGAAACCGTTGAAGAAAAATATGTTTGCCCCTCATATGTAGTGGAAATAGAGGGTAGAAAATTTATGGCAAATTTGATCGAGTTGGTAGTATTAGAATTTGATATTATCTTGGGTATGGGCTGATTATCCAATCACCATGCTATAATGGATTGTTGTGCCAAAAGAATTATACTTAGGCCTGATCCAAAAATAGAAGTGTTATATCAGGGTGACCGAATTGGGTTTCCTATTAACAGAATATCAGATATGCAGGCCTAAAGACTTCTAAGAAAGGGATGTCAAGGGTATGTAGATCATATTAGGGATACCAGAAGGGAGATTAGTGAGTTACAACAGATCCTATAGTAAGAGATTTTCCAAATGTGTTTCTAGAAGATTTGCTTGGATCACCACCAGAAAGAGAAACAAAGTTTAATATAGAACTCCTTCCTGGTACAAACCCTATCTTAATTACTCCATACAGAATGACACCTATAGAACTGAAAGAGTTAAAGGTGCAGTTGCAGGATTTGCTTGATAAGGGGTTTATTAAACCTAGTAGTTCACCATAGGGTGCACCAGTGTTATTTGTTAAGAAGAAACATGGATCCCTGCGGTTATGCATAGATTATAGGTAGTTGAATAAAGTATGTTGGACCCCGTTTTCGTAGCCCAACTATCCGGAATATCAAAAGACATAAACACATTATCCTATAAGGTAATTTCTATGAGATCTCTCTAGCTAAAATTAGTTCAGACAGTGGAATCACAAATTGACTTCTTCAGAAAAATTGTATCTCCATGTCTCTAGTTTATTTTGAAATAATAATCATCTCATTTGGAGCTCTACAGATCAAGATATGATTAAAAATACCGAAGTATGTTCAGTAAAATAACCAATTCATACTCTTTCGGTCGTTTCCCTCACTTTATCTCCATCAATATTTTCCTAATCAACCCTAATGGATACCAAAATTTTATGGAGAGTTAGAGAAATATGTTAGGAATCTATTAGTTTAATAATCACTTCATTTGGAGATCGGGTGATGAAGTTATGGCCAAAAGAGTCAAAACTGATTATGTCCTCAATCATGTTGTACCTCTCTTGGGACAATTGGCATAACTTTCACTAGAGATATCTACTTTTGATCATTTTAGAACGGTTTCTAAGAGGACTTCGAGATACACAAATTTTATGAAGACCTTGAAGAGGGATTTCGCCATTTAGAAGGGCAAAATAAGATAACTTTGTCTTAGAAGAAGTAATTAGGTCTGAAATGGATCAGACGAATTAGTCTAAGAAGATCCAGACTAAGACGGTCCAGACTAAGATGATCCAGACTAAGACGATCCAGACTAAGATGATTAAGACTAAGATGACCCAAACTAAGATAATCCAGACTAAGATGATTTTGAATAAGACAATTCAGACTAAGACGATTCTGACTAAGACGATTCAAACTATACAACCAAACATACCAAGCTCCCTCTAAGAATCTCCAATGATTCCTACATCCACTCTAACATCACTTTCAGTAATAATCTTCCCAATTTCACTTCTTATAATGTAATGTCCCTCCTTAAACATTCAATTATCCAATTGATTTCATTAAACTCCCAAATCTCAACTCCATTGATTCATCACATACAACAAATTCTCATCTTTCACTATAGTTGTCCTATATGCATCTTTAACAGCATTACAAACTTATAATGATCATATCTCCCAATCGCAACTTCTAAAAATTTCATTCTTTATGTCATTGGAAATCTAGAAAGATAATCTACAACTTTCATGAAGATAACTTTGGCTAATTCTACCTAAATCGATACCATTTTTCCCTTGAGTTTAGAACACAATTGCTACACCTATGAAAGCTTGAAAAATGCCATATCTCTTCATATCAATTCAACTACTAGGTACTTTTGTTAAATTCTTAAATCTTACCTTAAATGATTAATCCCATACAACCTTTCCAATCTCTAACGTGCTATTCTAAAACAAACAACAATCAATCTCAACGAAGAAGAATATGCACATATCCATTCCACTTCCACAGTCCTCATACTCAACCTGTAAAATAACATCATCATACACAAAAGAAAAATGTCAAATTCTCATTCTCATTACTATGAAAAGTAAATATTTGAAAAATCTTTACTACATATCAACATACACATCACTAACTTAAAACAAAATGCCAAGGATGCTCATGTTTGATATGCCTATAAAGTTATCCAAAATGTTCACTAACTTAGTACAAAAGTCTCTAACTATTTTGAAGTTTCCGATGCCTTGCAAGGATTGCTAACCGTCTCGTTCTACACCTAAGAAGTGGAAAAAGGATGGATTGAGCTACATGGCTCAATGGCTAATGCATTTATAACCATCGGCAATCGACCACAATTCAAGCATATGCGTATGTATAGCTAGCAATTCAAGCATTAATCAATTTAGCTCAAAACTCATAACACAATACATAAATTTTAGCCATTAAACACAAAAATTAAATGCATCATACTTGACAAGTCAAAGATGCAATGCACAAACAAATGGATCGAGAGTTCTATGGAACGAAACAGAGAAACCGAATTTTATGCCGTGAACAAAACTAGTCCGATTTCTTAGGATCTTGTGGCCTCAAACAGGCAGCTGGGAAAAGGCTATAGGCCATCGTGCATGTGACTAACGAAACGGGTTCCTCTCTTTCCCAATCACAAACAAATTTTATGCTCAATACAGTCAATCACAAATCTACAATCTCATGCTTCTTTTACTTTTTCTTCTTTCCTTCCATACAATATCATAACCTTTTTTTTCAAGGCATAACATAATCATAATTCATTTTGCATTTTCAAACATTCACAATGATTTCAATTTTAGGCAAATCAAATGCAAACAAATTAACATACACACACATAGGCAAGAATTTTCCCAATTACACAATAACTATGAATAAATTACCTACCTAAATCCTTTGTAAAAATCCAACTCAAGGTTGTCTTTCCTCTTGCTCTTGGGTAGGATTCTCTTGGTTTCCTAAAACAACCAAGGTTCCATTAAAAACAACATTATAATAAAATTTATAAACTTCAATAATCACAAAAAATAATGCAATAAACACAAATTAATATCAAACCTATCCCACCCATAGTCCATCTAGGTTAGAAAACCCAAGACCTAGTTTAAAACCTAGGAATCAAATGAGTTCCTTCTTCCTCTCCTTCCAACACAACACTCACTCTCTCTCTAATTCCTTCATTCTCAACACAACCCATTTTTTTTAATAAAGTAAGAAGAAAAGATGATTAACTTACCTTAACAAGCTTGATTTCTCTTTTTCCCACGTTTTCTTCTTTTTCTCTAACTTCTCTCTTTTCTCTTCTCTTCTGCGACTCTCTCTTCTCTTCTTCTAAATTTTAAGACAACTTTTTATCCTTGGTCTCCCAATTATGTCCTCATAGTTTAATACAATATCCATTTACCCCTTCTTTTGTCTTTATCTACTAACTCCTTAAGCTAACTCAATTCTAACATTCTCATATTAATTCTGACTTAATTCTAATCTTTCCATATAATTTTAATCTTTATTCATTCTTAATAAATTTAATGTCCCAATTCTAAGATAAATAAGTAAACAAACAAATTGTAATTAAATAATTAAATAAATAAAGCGATAATAATTGAAAATTTTTTTTAGGGTCCAACAATTCTCCCCCTTAAAAGAATTTCATCTTCGAAATTCTTACTTGAGTCCACGAAGAGATATGGATATTTCTCCTTCATTGCTTCCAAAGGCTCCCATGTTGCCTCTTCCATCGAATGGTTCTTCCATATGACTTTAAACAGCTTCACAACCTTGTTTCTCAAAATCTTTTCCTTCGAATCTAAGATCTCCACTGGTTGCTCCTCATACGTCAAATCCTCCCTTAATTGGACCTCAAATGGTTGAACTATATGTGAAGGATCTAATCGGTACTTCCTTAACATCGATACATGGAAGATATTGTGAATCTTAGATAATTCTGGTGGCAAGGCTAACTTATAGGCTAAAGGCCCAATCTTCTCAATGATCTCATAAGGGCCTATGTATCTCGGACTAAGCTTGCCCTTCTTACCAAACCTCAAAACCCCTTTCTATGGAGAAGCTCTAAGAAATACTTTGTCTCCAACTTCAAATTCTATCTCCCTTCTATGTGCATCCGTATAACTTTTCATCCTATCTTGAGTTGCTTTAAGTCTCTCTTTTACCAATTTAATCTTATCAACTGTGACTTTCACCAATTCAGGCCCTAAAAGTGTCCTTTCACTTTCCTCATCCCAACAAATAGGAGTTCTACACCTCCTAACGTACAAAGCTTCATAAGGTGCCACTTAGATTCCTGAGTGATAGGAATTATTATAGGTGAATTCAATTAACGACAAATGATCATCCCATAAGCCTTTGAAATTCATAACACATGCTCTTAACATTACCTCCAAAGTCCTGATTGTTCTCTCCAATTGTCCATTAGTCTGTGGATGGAAAGCTATAATAAAGTGTAACTTAGTTTCCAAAGCCTCCTATAAACTTTCCCAAAATCTAGAGGAGAACCTGGGATCTTTATCCGAGACTACGGAACTTGGAATCTCGTGAAACCTGATTACCTTATCTATATATTTCTTGGCCAAAGCATTCAAGGAATCCGTCTGTTTAATTAGCAAGAAATGTGCTGACTTAATTAGCCTATCAACAATCATCCATATTGCATTATGCTTCCTGCTAGTTCTTGGCAATCCCATCTAGAAATCCATCGTAATCTTCTCCCATTTTCATTCAGGAATCGACAAAGGTTTAAGCTTACTGATATGTGCTTGATGTTGTGCTTTAACTTGCTGACACACTAAGCATCTTTCTTCATTCCTTTCCACCAAAAGTGTTCTTTTAAATCTTTATACATTCTCGTACTTCATGGGTGCATTGCATAAGGTGCATTGTGTGACTCATCAAGAATCTCGTCTTTCAACTCTTGCAAATCAGGAATACACAGTCTATTACCTACCACCATCAATCCATCTTCCCTTACCTCTATTTCAAAAGGTTTACCATTGTTAATCTTTTCTCTAAGATTGCTCAAATACTCATCTTGCTTCTGTAGTTCCTTAATCTTCTTATTCCACACTGGCCTTACTCTAAAATTTGCCAATATATAACCAGATTCAGCTTGTCTCAATGTCACCTTGAGTTTGGTTAGTTCCTTTAAGAAAGGAAGATACACTATCTCCATATGTGCCATAGTTGATTTTCTACTCAGTGCATCTGCTACTACATTAGCTTTCTTTCTATCATCAACTCATAATCCTTTAGTAGCTCTAACTATCTTCTCTGTCTCAAATTTAACTCTTTTTGGCTCATTAGATACTTAAGACTCTTGTGGTCTGTAAACACCATGGTAGTGACTCCATATAAATAGTGTCTCCATATTTTCAACGCAAAGATTATAGCATCTAACTCCAAGTCATGCGTAGGATAATTCATCTCATAAGGTTTCAATTTCCTAGAAGCATAGGCAATCACTTTATCTCCTTGCATCAACACACACCCTAATCCCTTCCTCGAGGCATCACTATACACTATGTATCCATCACTACTAGAAGGCAAAGTCAAAATTGGTGCAGTTGTGAGCCTATTCTTCAATTCCTCAAAACTATTCTGGCACTTCTCTGTCTATACAAGCTTCTAATTCTTCCTTGTCAATTTGGAAAGTGGAGCTGATATCATAGAAAAGCCCTCCACAAACCTTCTATAATACCCGGCTAAGCCTAAGAAACTTCTCACATCAACTAAATTTTTAGGTGCTTCCTATTTCACAACTACTTCTATCTTCCTCAGATCCGCATGTGCTCCTTGCTATAAAATCATGTGTCCAAGAAATGCCACTTTCTTTAGCCAAAATTCACATTGGTCGAATTTGGAATATAACTCTTCCTTGCTCAGTGTTTTCAAGGCAGTTCGTAAATGTTCCTCATGCTCCTTGTCACTCTTTGAATAAACCAATATGTCATTAATGAAGACTATGAAAAATTGGTCTAAGAAAGGCTTAAAGACTCTATTCATTAAGTCCATAAAGGCTACAGGGGCATTAGTTAATCCAAAAGGCATAACTAAGAACTCAAAGTGCCCATACCGTGTTCTAAAAGCAGTCTTCCACACATCAAACTCCTTTATCCTCAACTGGTGATAACTTGATCTCAAATCTATCTTAGAAAAGACCATTGCCCTTTGCAATTGGTCAAACAAATCATCTATGCATGGAAGCGGATATCTATTCTTGATAGTGACATGATTGAGCTTCCGGTAGTCCACACGCATTCTTAACGATCCGTCTTTTTTCTTCACAAAAAGGGCCGGAGCTCTCCAAGGTGAAGAGCTAGGCCTAATGTACCCCTTCTCTAACAATTCTTCCAATTGCTCTTTAAGCTCATTTAATTCCACCGGAGCCATTCTATAAAGCGAAATTGATATTGGTGTAGTACCCAGAAGAAGCTCAATGGGAAACTCAATTTCCCTAGGTGTAGTAGTCCTGGTAATTTCTCAGGAAAGACATCTAGGAATTCTATGACCACAGGAATATCTTCTAACTTTCCTCTCCCTACCTTTGTGTCTACCACATAGGCCAGAAATACTTCACATCGTTTCCTTATCATCTTCTCTATTATCAGAGCCGAAACAATTCTAGGCGGGCTTGCTTTCCTGTCCCCCACAAACACTACCATTCTACCTTTATCCAATTCGAACTCTACTGTCTTCTGTTTGCAATCCAGATGGGCGTTATACTTTTCTAACGTATCCATGCCCAATATCACATCTAATGCCCTCATCTTTAATGACATTAAATCCACCACTAAGTTTTCCCCACAAATACGTACTTCACAATCTCTATAGAATTAACTAATAATAATATACTGGTTGATTGGAGTACTAACTATCAAAGGAGTATCTAATGGGCTCAGTTCTCTACTATGCACAATTCTACTTGATGAAATAAATGAATGGGTAGAACCCAGATCAATAAAAACAACAATATTATCATCAAATAATGTAACCGTACCAATCACAACTTTTGGAGCAATTTTTGCATCCTCCTGTGTCATTGCAAATACTCTAACTAGTGCTTGCCCCCTTGGTCTTCCTGGAGAGTTCACCATCTTGGTCACATTAGAACCGCCCACTTTAGTTTTCGTCTTTTGTCCCCCAATCTCATCCCTTCTTGAAGCTTGTATTTGAGTTTTCTCCTATCTTACATATTGAGGGTACTTTCTAGCCATGTGCTCTTTTTCCCCATAGTTGAAGCAAGCTCCTGTCAATTAGTAGCACTCCCTTCTATGGAGTTTCTTACAGTGATCACATTTGGGGATGGATGACTTATCTCTTCCTCCCCTTTTACTGCCTCCAGCCATTGAGGCCTACTGAGAAACAATTCTTAACTGCCTAGATCTACTTGCACCGTTGCTCCTCTCCTCAGACTGCATAGGGAAAGTCCTGACACTCCTTTCTGGCATAAAAGTACTACCTCCTCTCTTGAACTGTTCTCTACCCTTTCACTTCCTATTCACTGCACTCTTGATGTTCTCCACATTCTTGACCCTTAGCGCTGCTTCAACCAGCTGCTGAAAATCACAAAAGTTTTGTGTCACAACCTTTTCTCTGATGGCCAAATGCAATCCCGATTCAAATCTACGGCACTTAGCTGCCTCCCTCATCATCATCTCAGCTGCATATTTGGATAGTTGCGTAAACCAGCACTCATACTCGCTCACTGTCATCTCCCTCTGCATAAGACTCATAAATTCCCTCTGCTTTTATTGGATATACACTTTAGACAAATACTTCTTATACACTGCTAAGAAATCTTTCCACGCGATCATTGATGGTTTCAACTGACTCCTCGGCACACTCTCCCACCAATGCAAAGCATCTCCCTATAGCAAGCTTGCAGTGTACACAACTTTCTTATCATCCTCACAATCCATCTAATCCAGTATCCTCTCGGTCTTTCTCAACTAAGTCTCAGCTTCTTTTGGATCTGTTTTCCTATAGAAATCCACTGCTCCATACTTCCTCAGCTTGTCAAATTGCTTCCCCTTCTTAGTTGGGGCTGCAGCAGAAGTTTATGGCATCTAGCCCATTGCCTGGATAAATGCCTGAGAAAATACCTGAAACATCCTCGAATCCAATAACGTAGGAACTTGCTCCTGCGGACGAGGAAACTCCCTTGTCTGTGATCGAACGGGCTGACTACCTTGCCCTATAGAAGACTCAGCATTTTCTGGGGCTACAGAATCATCAGTACTCTCTTCTCTTGGCGGAGAGTTAGGTGAAATTGATCCTTGCAAAACTCCTCGTGTCCTTCTACGAGGTGGAATCTTTTTCCTTCAATTAAACCACTAACGATTAGCTTACTTTTTGTTTTAATCCTAATTCCTACATGTATGCATGATATGCATGTCACTTAATGCAATCAATCAATTTACAATGCAAAAAATTTATCACATAGCATAACAATTCATACTACTATGTATTCTAAGCCCAGGAAAAACCTAAGCTCTTATACCACAAGATGTTGGACCTCGTTTCCAAAGCCCAACTATTTGGAATATCAAAAGACATGAGCGCATTATCCTAAAAGGTTATTTCCATGAGTCTCTCTAGCCAAAACCTGTCCAAACAGTAGAATCACAAATTGATTTCTTCAAAACAATTGTAGCTCCATGTCTCTAGTTTATTTTGAAATAATAATCGTCTCATTCTGAGCTCTACAGATTAAGATATGATTAAAAATACCAAAGTATGTTCAGTAAAACAACCAATTAATGCTCTTTCAGTCGTTTCCCTCACTTTCTCTCCATCAATATTTTTTGAATCAACCCCAATGAATAAATTTTTTTTATAAAGGTATAGAAATATGTTAGGAATCTACTAATTCAATAATCACATCATTTGGAGATTGGGAGATGAAGTTATGGCCAAAAGAGTCAAACCTGATTATGTCCTCAATCATATTGTACCTGTCTTGGGACAATTGGCATAACTTTCACTAGAAATATCAGATTTTGGTCGTTTTAGGACGGTTTCGAAGAGGACTTCGAGATATACAACTTTTATTAAGATCTTAAAGAGGGATTTCACCATATAAAGGGGATAATAATACAACTTTGTCTCAGATGAAGTAATTAGATCTGAAATGGATCAAACGAATCAGTCTGAGATGATCCAGACTAAGACAATTCTGACTAAGACAATCCAAAATAAGACGATCCAGACTAAGATGATTCAGAATAAGATGATGCAGACTAAGACAATTTAAACTAAGATGATGCAGACTAAGATGATGCAGACTAAGACAATCTAGACTAAGACGATTACGACTAAGATAATTCAGACTAAGACAATTCCGACTAAGACTATTCAGACTATACAACTAAACATACCGAGTTCCCTCCAAGCATCTCCAATGATTCCTACATCCACTCTAACAACACTTTCAATAATAATCTTCCCAATTTCACTTCTTCTAATGTAATGTCCCTCCTTAAACATTCAATTACCAAATTGATTTCATTAAACTCCCAAATCTCAACTCCATTGATTCATCACTTACAAAAAATTCTCATCTTTCATTATAGTTGTCCTATATGCATCCTGAACAACATTACAAACTTATAATGATCGTATCTCCCAATCGCAACTTCTAAAAGTTTCATAATTTATATCATTGAAAATCTAGAAAGATAATCTACAACTTTCATGAAGATAACTTTGGCTAATTCTACTTAAATCGATACCATTTTTCCCTTGAGTTCAGAACACAATTTCTACACCTATGAAAGCTTACAAAATGCGACATCTCTTCATATCAATTCAACTACTAAGTACTTTTCTTAAATTCTTGAATCTTACCTTAAATGATTAATCCCATATAACCTTTCCAATCTCTAACGTGCTATTCTAAAACAAACAACAATTTTGCAATCTTAATGAAGAAGAATATGCACATATCCATTCCACTTCCACAACCCTCATACTCAACCTGTAAAATAACACCATCATACACAAAAGAAAAATGTCAAATTCTCATTCTCATTACTAATAAAAGTAAATATTTGAAAAAGCTTTACTACATATCAGTATACACATCACTAACTTACAACAAAATGCCAAGGATGCTCATGTTTGATATGCCTATAAAGTTATCCAAAATGTTCACTAACTTAGTACAAAAGTCTCTAACTATTTTAAAGTTTCCGATGCCTTGCAAGGATTGCTAACCTTCTCGTTCTAAACCTGAGAAGTGGAAAAAGGATGGGTTGAGCTACACGGCTTAATGGCTATTGCATTTATAGCCATCGGCAATCGACCACAATTCAAGCATATGCATATGTATAGCTAGTAATTCAAGCATTAATCAATTTAGCTCAAAACTCATAACACAATATATAGATTTTAGCCATTAAACAAAACACTCAAATGCATCATGCTTGACAATTCAAAGATGCAATGCACAAATAAATAGCTCGAGAGTTCCATGGAAGAAAACGGAGAAATCGAAGTTTACGCTGTGAACAAAACGAGTCCGATTTCTCAGGATCTCTTAGCCTCAAGCAGGCAGTCGAGAAAAGGCTATAGATCATCATGCATGTGACTAACGAAATGGGTTCCTCTCTTGCCCAATCACAAACAAATTTTATGCTCAATACAGTCAATCACAAATCCATAATCTTATGCTTTTTTACTTTTTCTTCTTTCCTTCCATACAATATCATAACCTTTTTTTTTCAAGGCATAACATAATCATAATTCATCGTGCATTTTCAAACATTCACAACGATTTCAATTTTAGGCAAATCAAATGCAAACAAATCAACATACACACACATAGGCAAGAATTTTCCTAATTACACAATAACTATGAATACATTACCCACCTAAATCCTTTGCGAAAATCCAACTCAAGGTTGTCTTTCCTCTTGATCTTGGGTAGGTTCTCTTGATTTCCTAAAACAACCAAGATTCCATTCAAAACAACATTCTAATAAAATTTATAAACTTCAATAATCATAAAAAATAATGCAATAAACATAAATTAAGCTTAAACCTAACCTACCCATAGTCCATCTAGGTTAGAAAACCCAAGACCTAGTTTAGGAATCAAATGGGTTCCTTCTTCCTCTCCTTCCAACACAACACTCACTCTCTCTCTAATCCCTTCATTCTCAACACAACCTATTTCTTTAATAAAGCAAGAAGAAAAGATGATTAACTTACCTTAACAGGCTTGATTTCTCTTCTTCCTACGTTTTCTTCTTCTTCTCTAGCTTCTCTCTTTTCTCTTCTCTTCTACGACTCTCTCTTCTCTTCTTCTAAATTTTAAGAAAAATTTTTATCCTTGGTCTCCCAATTATGTCCTTATCGTTTAATATAATATCCATTTAGACCTTCTTTTGTCTTTATCTACTAACTCCTTAAGCTAACTCAATTATAACATTCCTATATTAATTTTAACTTAATTATAATATTTCCATCTAATTCTAATCTCTATTCATGCTTACTAACTTTAATGACCCAATTATAAGATAAATAAACAAACAAACAAATCGTAATTAAATAATTAAACAAATAAATTGATAATAATTGAAAAAAATTCGGGGTCCAATAAAGTAACTATTAAAAACAAATACCCTCTTTCTCAGATTAAGGATCTGTTTGATCAGTTACAGGGAGCTAGTCATTTCTTTAATATTTATCTCAGATCTGGGTATCATCTATTGAGGATCCAAAAAGAGGATTTGTCAAAAATTGCCTTGAGAACTAGATACGGACACTATGAATTCCTGGTGCTTCCTTTTGGTTTAACGAATGCACCAGCGGCCTTTATGGATATGATGAATAGAATTTTTAGGCCGTATTTGGATAAATTTGTTGCGATTTTCATTGATGACATATTGGTATATTACAGGAGCCAAGAAGAATATGAAAAAAACTTAGCAATAGTGTTACAAATCCTTAGAGATAATCAATTATATGCCAAGTTGGCAAAGTGTGAGTTCTGGCTCGACAGAGTTGGTTTCTTGGGTCATATAGTTAGTAAAGAAGGGATTCAAGTAGATCCTCAGAAGGTGGAAGCAGTATCTAATTGACCTAGACCCACTAATGTTACCGAAATACAAAGTTTCTTAGGTATGGCCGATTATTATAGACAATTTGTAAAAGATTTTTCCAAGATAGCTTCTCCATTAACGAGGTTAACACAGAAACAAATGAGATTTGAGCGGGATGATTCCTGTGAGCAAAGTTTCCAAAATCTTAAGGAATGTCTCACATCAGCTCTAATGTTAGCATTGCCTTCAGGGCAAGGTGATTATGTGATATATTGTGATGCCTCCAAAATTGGTTTAGGTTGTGTATTGATGTAGAATGGGAGGGTAATTGCCTATGCTTCTAGACAATTAAGGAAGCATGAAGTAAACCATCCTACCCATGATCTACAAATGGCAGCCGTGATATTTGCTTTAAAAATTTAGAGACACTATTTATATGGTGAAAAGAGTGAAATATACAGATCATAAGAGTCTTTGGTACATTCAATAACAGAAAGAGTTGAATCTGAGACAGAGACAGTAGATTGAGTTACTGAACGATTATGACTATCAGATCTTGTATCACCCAGGTAAAGCAAATGTAGTGGCTGATGCCTAAAGTAGAAAATCGATGGGGGAGTTTGTATCATATCCCTATTCAAAAGAAAGAGATATTTAAAGATTTAAATAGGTTATTTAATATGGGATTGCACTTTGAAGTATCTGATTCTCGAGTATTACTTTCTCAATTCTAGGTGAAACCCAATTTAATTGATGAGATTAAAAATGCCCAAGACAGTGATCTTGAGCTAGCCAAATTGAGAATAGCTGTACAGGATGGTAAGGTGACAGAGTTCAGTATAGTGGATGGAGTATTGAAATGTGGTAACAGGTTATGTGTACTTGACATAAATGGGCTAAGAGAAAGAATTATGCATGAGGCACATTATACACCCTATAGTGTTCACCCTGGAACCACCAAGATGTACTATTATGTTAAAGTTATATATTGGTGGCTGGGTATGAAGAAAGATGTAGCCTAGTTTGTATCCCCCTGTTTAACTTGTCAACAACTCGAATTTGAACATCAGAAACCCACTGGTCTACTACAGGAGCTACCGCTACCCGAGTGGAAATGGGAGCAGATTACCATAGATTTTATGGTTGGACTACCAAGAACGCCTAAAGGGCATGATTTTGTTTGGGTTTTAGTCGACAGACTCTCCAAGTCAGCCCACTTTATACCAGTTAAAACCACTTATAGTGCAAATTAGTTGGCCCAGTTATATGTTGAAAAAATTGTGAAGTATCATGGAGTGCCAGCATCTATTATTTCTAATAGAGGAACACAATTCACTTCTAGATTCTGGCAGAAACTACAAGAATACATGAGTACACAGTTGAATTTCAGTACAACATTCCACCCACAGACTGATGGGAAATAATAGAGAACCATCCAGACAATCAAAGACATGTTAAGAATGTGTGTATTGGACTTTGGTGGAGATTGGGAACGTCATTTGCTTTAATAGAATTTGCTTACAACAACAGCTACCATTCCACCATTGGGAAGGCACCTTACGAGGCATTGTATGGCAGAAAGTGTAGATCTCCACTATGTTGGATAGAAGTAGGAGAGAAACAGTTAAAGGGACCAGAACTAATTCAAGAAACATCTGCAAAAGTTCCTCTGATACATGAAAGATTAAGAATGGCCTTTAATAGGCAAAAGAGTTATACAGATTCTAAGGGGAGGGATGTATATTATGAACCAGGTGATCAAGTTTTCTTAAAAGTCTCTCCTATGAAAGGTATAGTCAAATTTGGAAAGACAGGGAAGCTAAATTCTAGATATATTGGACCATTCGAGATCTTTGAAAGGGTCAAAAATATGTCATATCAGTTGGCTTTGCCTCCTCATCTTAGCTACGTGCATCCATTTTTCCATATATCAATGTTAAGAAAGTACATTCCAGATCCTTCTCATGTATTACAAACCCCAAAAGTGGAAATAGCAGATAATCTTTCATATGAAGAAACTCCAGTTGCCATAATGGACAAACAAATTAGAAAATTGTGGAATAAACAGATTTCAATGATTAAAGTCCAATGGCGGAATCAAAGAGTTGAGGAATGTACATGGGAAACAAAAGAATCAATGAGAACCAGATATCCTCAGTTGTTTCTCCAATAAGGTAAATTTCTAAAATTCGTGGAAAAATTTTTAATAAGAGGGGGAGAACGTAACACCCATTATTTGATTTACCCGGTACAGTGGAAAAAAATCGGTATTTGAGACTAATGTTATTAAAACGAGGAAAGTGAATTATAATTTTTGATGACATCAAATTAATGATGTTTGACATTTTTTGGGTCGTCACAGGAAATCGTACGAGCGGATTTTAAAGAACCAGTACAAGAGAGGCATTTTTGTAAATAATGAAAAGAGTGGCTTGTACAAATAAGACAAACACTTGTCTTCCTTCTCCCTTACTTGGCTGAAATCACCATGGAAGCTACTCTCTCAAATTTTCAAGCTTTGTAACAAGAAAGTGAAGGAGAATCAAGTCGATTTGTCGATACAAAATGGTAAGCTTTGGTCCTGACACTTGATTCTACCAATTGGAATTTAGTTTCTCACTTTCTTTTGCCATAACTATGAAACCCACTTGATGAAATTTCTGGGTTTGATGATTTTGATGATGGATTCTTATTCTTTGATGTCTAATGACTATTTAACATGAAGAAATTTTCATTTTCTTTAGTGATTTGGGCGTAAACCAAAACCTAGGGTTTTGGAGTTCAAAGCTGCCAAGGGAGGCAAATTCGTAGGTCCTTCTTATATAATTTTCTTGAGCTGTATAATGTGTGATTTTGAAAAAAATCAAAACTTGAAAGTTTTTGATATAGGTGTCTACTGTATCCTTGAATTTTTTTTCGAATTTAGGGTGAGTCAAAAAAATGAGATACAATTCCCAAATTGAAACTGGTTCAGAATACCAACGGGATTGAAACATGAAATGAAAGTTAATTGTTTGAGGACCTTAGAGCAAAAATTGGATGATGCGTTATTCTTATGAAATGCTTGAAAATGTGTTATCTAAGTTTTGTATAAAGGGAATTTTAATTGGAGGAGTATCTTGTGAGATATGGCTAAATATGTGAAGGGTGTTACTGACCTTAGTGACACAAAAGAGAACAAAAACAAGACAACCTTAGAAAAATCACAATAAATCCAAATTACATTTTTTAAGCCGTATTTGGATATGTGATATCCATATAAGTCAATTAAAAATGTCAATTTGAATCACCTTAATTGGATAAGAAAATAATAAGTGATAATGATTTTAGTCAGGAAGGGTTCAACTCGTGATAGAATATTAAGGCTAAC
>JAOQMS010000179.1:10018903-10041402 GCA_027563885.1 Erythroxylum longipes
ATAATAATAATAATAATAATAATAATAATAATAATAATAATAATAATAATAATAATAACAATAATAATAATAATAAACGATTTGTAAACCATTCCTTTGTCATTTCAAGTTTATATTTTTAAACCAAACATTAGCATAGAAATTCTTTAACAGTAAACTAACAAAGTAATACCTATTCCGTTATATTCCTCATCTTTTCTATTCCTAAGAATAACCATTCTATTCCTTATCTATTTCATTCCTTCAACCAAACAGGCTATTAGGGTTAGGTAAACCTAAATCACCAAGGATGATCATTTAATACATGGGTAGGTTAATTAAGTATCTTAGGGGATTACAAAAGATGTTTTATTTAAGGTTGAGAAGTTTATGTTTCTTATTGATTTTATGATTACGAATATGGTGGATGGTATAGAGGTTTCCTTAATTTTAGGAAGAACCTTCCTAACTACTGCTAAAGTTATGATAGAAAATTAATCCTAAGGCTAGAGGATAAGGAAGTAGGTTTTAAGATGTAAGAAATCATGAGATATCTCTTTCAGAAGATATACTTGTTTCTTTATAAATGTGATTTAATCTAAATTTTCTCTTTTTATACAAGGAATAATCACAAAGAATCTATTGGATACATATATTATATAAGGAAAAGAAGAGGAGATTGTTGATCCTATTCTGCTAGAGTCGGTAGCATATTTGGAAGCTAATGAGCTTATTATTTAGAATTAAGTAAGAATTCCAACTAAATGACTCATAAAGAAGTACTTTTTAGAAGGCAACCCAATGACTTAAGTGTTTTAGTTTCAATCTAAGAGTTCTATAGATCTTTAGCGTTAATTTTCGTATGTTTTCAATTAATGATTAATTTTTTTGCATGTGCTTTAAGTTAAAAAATAATTTTAAAATTACATATTCAAATGTATTTCGATTACTAATTAAATCATGATAGTAGTTTGTACATTTTAGTTTGTAGCTATAGAGCCTTTTATTGACTTGATCTCAATCTAAAGTCAACAAAATAAGCTTGAGTTGATCAAATTTTCGGTCAAGTTCAAGTTTTTTATTAAAAAAATTTTAACGATGTTCATGGGATTAGAGAGCATATTGGTAAATTTTTTTCTTGTTTTCATAAGATTAATGCGATAAGTATAGAGCTTGATGAGGACTACAATATGTTATTTATTATGGGATCTCTTTGATCTTATTCTGACTCTATTAGGTCCAATTTCACATAGAAGAGATAACCATTCTTACTATTGAGAATGATAACCTAAAGAAGGAATGATAAGAAGCATGGAAATAGTCACAAACTATAACCATAGTGGTGAGAAAAGAAAGTCTCCAGCAAAGAATACCAATAATAATAAGCCTATTAGAAATAGAATACATAAATCAAAGGGAATAGGAAAGGAATGGTTTTAGCTTTCAATTCTCTAAAGAATGAGGGATTCTGATAGTTGTGATTTGCATTATGTTTTATGGTTCAATTTGTTAGGTATTTAGTGTTAATTTGAGTGTTTAATGTGTATTTAGGTTTTAATTGTGTTAGTTTATGTGTTTAAGTGTTTTTATGGGTTAGTATGTGTCTTTGAGCTTAAATGTTATATTTTTGAGGTACCTTGTGATAGGTGTGCATTAAGATATATTTTTATAGGTAATTGGCATGTGTTTTCTAGCATAATTGTTGTTTGTTGATCTAGTTTAGGATTCATTTTCCATGTTTTCATTAAGTTTGATTTTCAGTGTTGTTTTTGTTTGTTTGATGCTAATTGAGGGTAAGAATTGATTATTTTGTGTAGGAAATAAAAGGGAGCAACTTGGAGGACAAACAAGAGATTAAAGAAGAGAAGACAAGAGGAGTTCATCTGGGACAAATTCCCACGTCCGGGGGAATCAGGCAGATTCCCATGGACGTGGGAAATCACAATAGAAATGAAGAGTGGTTCAATCTATAATTCCCACGCTAGTGGGAATCATGTAGATTCCTGTGAGCTTGGGAATTGTAATCTGAGGCAATCTGCGAGGCTTCATTAAACCTAGGATTTTTGGACTATAAAAACATCATTAAGCCTCCATCTTCAGGGGAGACGAAACCTACCTGTAGAAACACCATCCTTGGGTGAAGAAAACATGTTTGGAGCATCGAGGAAGGATTGAAGGCAAAGATCATCATCAAAATTCGGCAAAATAACACATCAACACCAAAATTCCAAATTTCGACAAAGAAGAGAAGGAGTCTTATATTCAATTTTCCATCACTTTGATTTCTTCCTTTCTTTGTAAAAATGGTTTATAGGATTGTTGATGATTTTATGGAGACCATGTTAGGCTAATTTCATATTAGTGATTGCTTTTGAATTATTTTGTGAAAACTCATATTTTATTGGATTGAATGAATTGTCTTTGATGATTGTTATTCTTATTTATCATCTTGCAACAAATCGAGAGAGTGAGTGAGATGAGATTCGTGTAAGATTGTACAACGAGAGTTGGCGACCTATAGACTAGCAATCATTATGTCAATTGAATAATTAGAAGAAAGGTCTCGATTAGTCAATTGATCACCTATAGGATAGCTTAATAGCTAGTTGAATCGGTAGAGTAGTTGGGTTGGTTGAGAGATCGTTCAATCAATTCCTGTTAATTCGATTAGGGAAAAATAGTTACAACTTGAGAGAGGGTAATTAGTACATTCGAAAATCTAGGGTGAGACACAATTCAATCAATAAAAATAGGAGGGAGACAAAATAAGGAAAAAGTAATATTTAGCATTTAGATTTTTGAATTCAGATTTTCTGCAATTGCGATATTGTCCATTGTTTATATTAGTTTCTTTTAATTTTAATTTAATTTTTCAGATTATTTGTATTTCACAATTTAGTTTCTTAAACAAAGTTGTGTCTAAATTAAGTGGTGTCTAGGCATCAATCCTTATAGGATCGATATCTGCTCTTTTTGCTACAGGTCACGACCCATGCACTTGCAGTTTTTGAACGTAAAACAAGTAGATAGGTTTTATCATCAACACATTGATGTGTTTGTTAGTGTTTTAGGGCAAATAGAGAAGAACAGAGAAGTTTTGAAGAGTTTCAAGCTAAAACCACGGCCCACGTTCTCTGTCACGTTCGTGACAGAAAAAGGTGAGCTGACAAGACCCAGTCTATGATTGTGCATTTTGGGTCACTATCATGACAGAAAGCTCTTAACCAGACCACGATCGTCCACTTTGGGCCACGATCGTGACAGAGAGGGTTAGGCATTGGCCACGATCATTGCCTACATCGGGCAGACATGAAAATAGCTGAAAACGTAAAGTTTTGCGGGACTTTTCAAACCATTTCCAGCTCGAATCAACCCTAGGGCTTCCAAGATATAAAAAGAACATTAAAGAACAGAGGAAGCAACCTTTGAAGCCTTTTTGCATTAGTCAATTCTAAAACCCTAGAGAGCATATCGAGAGATTTGAGTAAGGAGACGAAGGAAAAGAGAAACAGAAAAGAAGCACGACGCGAAGTACTTCCCGGAACATGTGGTTTCTCGCAGTCTTTGCCTCCACAAGTCAGTTTCGACAGTATTTTCCTTTTTTAAATTTTATTGATGTATAGAATTGGGATAATCGTGAGAATAGTTATTATTGAACGTCAATTTTTGTCTAAACTCACCTTCGGGATTTTGATCTTTGAGATTAATGGAGTTTTATTTATTGTGTTTTCATTGAGTTATTTATGATTCAATATCTGTGCTTTAATAATTCGGTAATAAACTGAGAGGGTGAACTGAGTGAATATCATCAAAATGAGCTAACGAGAGTTAGTTAGTTTGATAGATAAGAATTGAATCAAACTGGTAAAATCGTGTAACGAGAGATCGAGTATAGGTTTCTAGTAGGTTATTAGAAAAAATTAAAATTAATTTAGGTTTTGGATAAATTGGAAATCGAGAGATTACAATTCCATAATTTAAATTAGGGATTATAAATTAGGGTTAAAGATTATAGCTTGAGAGAGAGTAATTCACCCTAAGACTGTCTAGACCCGATAATTCCATAATTCCATAATTGATTAGATTTTCATTAATTTCGAATTAAAACCCCCTTTCTCTCAATTGGTTGTTTCTAGGTTGATTCTAGATTGGGTTGTGAAAATTTTTATTTTGTTTATATTTTATGAGTTTAATTCTGGATATTGATTGTTTGATTGGTTAATTTCTGTATTAGTTGTTTATTTTGAGTTATTGTGAAATTTAGTCAAGCCATAGATTTTAGGTTTAGATTAACCCTCCTCGTAGGATTGATACCTTAGATACTACATGAACGACCCGTGAACTTGCAAAAATATTAAACCTTATCATATAGGAACCTGCGATTAAGTTTTTGGCACCATTGCTAGGGAGGCGATAGTTTAGTTCTATAGTTTAAGGTGTTAGATTAGTTTTTAATTTTTGTTCATTTCTTTCATTTCATTTCAGAAATCGTGCTCTTACATGAGTACAAGAGTCATGAGAGGCTCGATTCGTGCAGCGGAGATGGTAGCTTTAGATATTACTCAACTAAAACAAACATTTAGGAAAGCTCAACGAGAAGAAGAGATCGGAAATTCAACAATGGCCGAGGAGTTTCAACGGAATATAGATCGGGAAGCGAACTAAAGACGGCAACAGATGACCCTGATGGACTTCATGAGGCTGGGGTTCAACCTGTCAAACCAAGGAGTGGCTAGGCCACCTGTTCAAGTGGCCTCGTTCGAGAAAAAACTAGCACTCCTCAACATGCTTCAGCAAAATTTGCAATTTTATGGATTGGTTAACAAAGATCCGAATGCACACATCATTGACTTCCTCGAGATTTGTGATACCTTCTGGTATCATCAGATGTCGGAGGATGCAGTTAGAATCATGTTGTTTCCTTTCACCCTTAGAGATAGAGCAAAGGCTTGGTATCATTTACTAAGCCCAACTAACATAACAATATGGGATCAGCTTGTGCGTGCTTTCTTAGATAAGTACTTCCCATTGACAAAAACCACCAAGATTATAAAGAAAATCACCAATTTCCAACAAGGTGACAAGGAGTCAATCTACGAAGTGTGGGAGAGATATAAGGATTTACAAAGGAAGTGCCCACACCATAACCTACCCAAGGAGTTCCTTTTACAAACTTTCTACAATGGAGTGAACCCACCAACTAGAGGCACGATTCATACAGCATCAGGAGGATCCTTGATGCAAAAGATTATTGATGAAGCAGAAGAGTTGATTGAGGAGATGGCAAGCAACAGCTGCTTATAGACGAATGAGTGAAGTAGGCAACTGGCTACTTTCAAAGAGTAGAAGGGAATTGTCATAGTTGATCAAATGACTGAGATGTAAGTAAAAATTGACAATTTGACGCAACAACTTAACAATATGAAGGCCTCGTCCTCAGCTCCGGTGAAGTCTGTACATTTAAAATGTAAGCTCTGTGGACAGTTAGACAATGACACCATGGACTGCTACCTAATGAAGGAAGACACTCAGGAGCAAGTTAACTACATAGGGGCACAATATGGACGAGGAAGGGGTAACAATCCCTACTCCAATACTTATAACCTCAGGTGGAAGAACCACCCTAACTTCTCCTGGTCGAACAATAATGGAGGACAGTTTATGCCTCAGGGACAATTGGGCTTTAAACAAGATAAAGCAAGCTCGATGGAATCGAAATTGGATAAGATTTTAGATAAGATCGGAGGCATGGAGGATGCATATAGGAGGATCGAGAAAAAAAATTTAAGCAAGTAACGAAGAACCACGCCTCATCCATACATAATCTGGAGGTCCAAGTAGTCTAATTAGCAGAGGCAATGTCTACTCAGAATGTTGGAACTCTTCCAAACAACACTGAGTCTAATCTGAAGGAAAGGATCATGGTCATCAGTCAGACTTAGGATGAGGAATCGAAGCAAGTGCAGAGAGAAGGATATAAAAGGAAGGATCAAGAAGACCTTCCAAGCAAGCCAGTGATCGAGTTAATTAAGGCAACTCGACATGTATTTCCATTCCCCATTATGGTTTAGTAGGAGTTAAATGCAAAGAGAGCAGCAAAGACATTAGAGGAGAGTGATCAGAACAAGGTCGAAAAAAGTGACGGGACAAATGCAGACGAAGCTCATAATGAAGGAATCTGTCAAGACGAAGGTTAAGGAGTAAACATCGAAAGAGAACCCTAACATAGCATATAAGAAAGAGGACTTAGGGGACTTTTTCATTCCTTTTAGTATCAATAGAATCATCATAGATAGGGCATTCGCGGATCTAGAAGTGAGTATAAATATGATGCCTTACACCTTTAATCTGAAGTTAGGGTTAAGAGAGTTAGTGCCCACCAAGTTTTTGGTAATGACGGCCGACAGAACAATGCATAAACCAATAGGGATTATAAAGGATGTGCAAGTAAAGGTTGACAAATATACTTTCCCGACAGACTTCTACATATTGGACATTGGAAAAGATGTGGATACCCTAATATATTTAGTTATAACTTCACTTTTACATTCACTTTCATTTTAACTTTATCTTTCTAGACTTCAAAGCCACAAAAGCTCTTACATCTCTCTAAAATTTCAACCTTCTAATTTTGTTCCAAATTCTACCTAATTATGTTGTGCATTAAACAATTAGCTCGACGGGAGCCATATGGACGATAGCAAGTTGTGAGACATGGACAAAGAAACTGCGCAGTAGACCTTGGCGCGACTTTCCTGATCTACACAAAGGAGGAAGGTACTCATTTTTGATCCCTTAGTACTAAACAAATTGTAGTTACCAAGTACTTTGATTTTGACACACTCGATAGGTTAGATTTACATGAGCAAGTAGAAAACCTAGTTGAGAGCCAGTGGGCCCAATTCATATGATTCCAATTTCCTATTTATTAGGAGCTTACACTGGAATTTTTCACTTCATTGACTTATGACCCTAAGAATCCCAAAGAATTGTGAATTAGGTTGGGAGGACGAGCTTATGAATTAAATGTAGAAATCATGTGTGAGATGTGTGGATTCCCCAAATCCTCGATCATCGATCATCATGAAGATTTTTCTCCTTCTCAATACTGAAATGAGCTTATTGGAATTGAGTAATTTCATGCCAAGAACGCTCATAACAACATCATAAGGTCCCACGAACACTTGTTGCTACATAAATTTATATGTCAACTAGTTTTTGACAAAACCGAAACCAACTAGTGTTCCATAAAGAAACTTTTTATGTTGTGATGTATGGACCACAGTATTCAAGTCTGCCCATCCACACATGTGCTAAATGCCATTGTTGCAACTCCGCGCAAGAGGAGCAACAATTTAGGAATGGGGTATATAGTGTCTGCCATTGCAAAATATTTTGGCATGGAACGGAGGGGATTAACTATTCATCTCCTGGAATTCTTAAACCATTATCACTTATGGCAGGCTGAAATCCTTAAGTCCCATAATATGAAACTTAGGGATATCATCCAGAAGACACATGTCTGAATCAGGGCAAGTCAGGCAAGTTCGAGCTTAGCGCCACCTCGGTAGGAAGAGGAATCCAGTGAAGAATCCTGGGAAGAGGACGAAGACCAAGGCTGGAAGGAAGTTCTGCATGCGATCTCCAAAACTAACAAGACACTTGCAGAGAACACCAGAATGATGAAGGAGATAGCCTAGACACAAAGACGCCAGAGCTGGGATATCCGTCGGATCCACAGATATTGCAAGGCTAAGGGCATTCAATTACTGTCTCCAACACCATCACCACCTCCATCTTTATAGGATTTATATCTAACCTAAATTTTCCATTCAGTTTTTCTTTTTTTTTCAAATTATCCTTCAGTTCTAATTTTTATGTTTTTTATTTTATTTTCTATCTACTTTAAATTCTGTTTTTCTTTTATGTGCTTGGTTGCTCTCTTCTGATATTGAGGACAATGTGTTGTTTAACTGTGGCGAAGGATTATATGTTTTACTTTTGAATTGGATTTTGCATACTGTATGATACTTATTAGGTTGCACTTATGAACTGTTTGAATGTGTCAATGGCTTCGATGGAGTGAAATTTATTTAATTTTGAACATAGTCTATTAGGTTGTAAATAATAATTAGCTCACAAAATTAGTGAAATATGATTCTTTGGATAAATATACAGCTTAATTAGGATTTAGTGTAAATTTAGGACCCTATAGGTTGTCACATTCATTCATAATTTGAGGCCTTTCAACTCAAGTAGCTTAACTAGTATTTTCATGGAAATAAGCTAGGCTATTAAAATAAATAAATAAAAGTATTTTTTGTTAAATAAATCACTATTCCGCTGGCCTTCAGGTTATGAATAGAGCTAGTAGCCAGTTGAAAACGTGATACAGTCGAGTAACCGAATCGACACGCATCACAAATGTGTGCCTTTGCATCAAAAAGTTATAATGACATTTCAACCAAGCTATTTAATAAAAACATGACTTAGTTGAGTAACCAGATCGACATTCAATACCAATGTTTGCCTCCGCGTAAAAATACTAAGTCTATATTTAAAAATGAAGAACCTATCGCACTTGTAATAATCTTAACTTTTTATGAAAATATACTTAGGAATAGTTACAGAGTCTGAAGGACCAACGAATTATTAATGTGTGTGCACAATTGAAAAGGGTAAATAAATTAACACTTAGATCTCCATTTAATTGTATATTTAGTTCAAAACCCCTAGACATATATTTTGCATGTTAATGATTAGATATAACTTATATGATTGTGTTTAAGATTAAATTGATTTCATGAAGTTGAATTCATTGCCTCATTATTGCATTGTGTGTTATGTGTTTGTTGTTTTGTTTGCTTGAGGACAAGCAAACGTTTAAGTATGGGGATGTTAATATTTGTGATTTTCATTATGTTTTAAGGTTCAATTTGTTAGGTATTTAGTGTTAATTTGAGTGTTTAGTGTGTATTTAGGTTTTAATTGTGTTAGTTTATGTGTTTAAGTGCTTTTATGGGTTAGTATGAGTCTTTGAGCTTAAATGTTATATTTTTAAGGTACCTTGATGTGTTTGTTAGTGTTTCAGGGCAAATGGTGAAGAACGGAGAAGTTTCGAAGAGCTTCAGGCCAAAACCATAGCCTATGATCAGGGCACAATAGGCCATGATCGTGACAGAAAGAGGCGAGATGATAAGACCCAGGCCACGATCATGCACTTTGGGTCATGGTCATGACAGAGAGCTTTAAACCAGGTCACAATCGTGCCCTTTGGGCCACAATCGTGACAAAGAGGGTTAGAAGCTAGCCACAATTGTGGCAGGCAGGGCCATGATTTTGGCCTGCATCAGGTAGACATAAAAATAGCTGAAAACGTCAAGTTTTGCAGGACTTTTCAGACCGTTTCGACCCTGAATCAACCCTAGGGATTCCAAGATATAAACAGGACATTAAAGAACAGAGGAAGCAGCCTTCGAAGCCTTTTTGCACCAGTCAATTCTGAATAGAGAGCATATCGAGAGATTTGAGGAAGGAGATGAAGGAAGAGAGACACAGAGAAGAAGCTCAATGCGAAGAACTTCTCGAAACAAGTGGTTTCCCACAGTCGCTGCCTCCACGAGTTTGTTTCGACAGTATTTTTCATTTTATTTCAACTTTATTGATGTATAGAATTGGGATAATCGTGAGAATAGTTGTTTTTGAATGTCGATTTTTATCTAAACTCACCTTCGGGATTTTAATCTTTGAGATTAATAAAGTTTGATTTATTATGTTTTAATTGACTTATTTGTGATTCAATATATGTGCTTAATAATTCAACAATAACTAAGAGGGTGGACTGAGTGAATATCATCAAATTGGGCTAAAGAGAGTTAGGTAGTTTGATAGATAAGAATTGAATCAAACCGGTAAAATTGTGTAACGAGAGATCAAGCATAGGTTTCCAGTAGGTTATTAGACAAATTTAGAACTAATTTAGGTTTTGAAGAAATTAGAAATCGAGAGATTACAATTCCATAATTTAAATTAGGGATTATAAATTAGGGTTAAAGGTTATAACTCAAGAGAGAGTAATCCACCCTAGGACTGTCTAGACTTGATAATTCGATAATTCCATAATTGATTAAATTTTCATTAATTTTGGATTAAAACCCCCTTTCTCTCAATTAGTAGTTTCTAGGTTGATTCTTGATTGGGTTATGCAAAATTGTTATTTTGTTTATATTTTATGAGTTCAATCTGGATATTGATTGCTTGATTGGTTAATTTATGCATTAGTTGTTTATTTTAAGTTATTGTGAAATTTAGCTAAGCCTTAGATTTTAGGATTAGATTAACCCCCTCCTCGTAGGATCGATACCTTAGGTACTATGTGAATAACCTATGCGCTTGCGAAAATATCGAGGTTTAAAAATATTAAAGCTTATCATATAGGAACCTGCAATTAAATTCAAAGGAGTAAAAGTTTGGGAGAAAGAATGCAGAATGTATGAAGCTTGAGGCTAAAATAGAAAAGAAATACAATCTTTTAATGATCGTTGATTGATATGTTTTATATCAATATTAAAAATATCAGAAGTGCACAACGTTACTATAACTAGCATAAGCAAGTACGAGTCGCTCCCACGAAGACTATAAGTACTAGTAGTTACCCTTTTTCTACACTAGTAGTTACTCTTTTTCTATTATCTAACCTATGAATAAGATTGTGGATTTTAATTAAAAATTAAACTAAACAAAAAAACTAAGATTGAAAACATTACTGAACGCAGAATAAGAAAAATACTAAAATGATTTCAATATCGAATAATAGTATCTAGGTAATGAATCCCCCTAAGAAATTAATTATTAACCTTTTATCATAAAATTATATTGTTGATTATTGAACCATACAAATTCCTATCTTATGTTAATATCTTTCTTAAGACTATTAATAACTAATCCATCAGTTGATTAACAATAATCTTCTAGTTAAAACCCCCTAGGATTGCATTATTGATTTGTGAATTCCGGTATTAGGTTTGACCCTAATCTAAAGGATTTGTGTTGACCTATCCTTAGGTTTGCACGCATCTACTTTCGGTTATAGGAGATCTATTCATACAATAGGATTTCTCAATCTCAATAATATGAAATTAAATCATGCAGTAATATTTTGGATATATTAAAACAAAAACAAAACGCATAATTAAATCGCAATAAATCAATCAAAAAATTGAATTGAATAAAAGATCAAATTATATTGTTAATTTAGGGTTCATCACACCTAGACCTTAAATAAGTTTAGTTCTTATCCATAGAAAATGAACTCAATGATAAATATTCAAAAGAGAAACTAGGAAAGAAAGAAATCATAATTCTAAATCTCCCTTTTTCTTTTAATGAATCTTCTTGCAAGTTTAGATTGGATTAAGCTTTCTATCAAATCTTTTGACATTATCTTCATGTTTCCTTTATCCCTCGATCAAAACTATCACCTTTCTAGGTGTCTTAAGTCTAAAAGTTAATTTAAAACTTAACTCTCTTTATTTTGCCTCCTCTTACATTCTTTTATAGTAAAAACTAAAGTTTCTGGGTTATAAGGTCAATTTACACAAACGTGTGAGTGATCTTGTATCTTCAAAAAAACCTAAATTTGCGATTTCATACGAGCAACATACACTGCCATGTATATCAATATACACTGGTGTGTAACTCGACACGATCAGAACTAAAATTTTTCAATCTTCACACGTTTACAAAGACTTACACATTCACTATACATGGTCGTGTATCTATAAGTTACTTGAAATCTTTGTTCCATTTCACAATTTCACTTGAATTCTTCTACTTTTGGTCTATGAAGGAAATTATTACCTATAAATACACTTGAAGCAAACTAAGTACTAAAAAAGCTATAAAACTCGTAAATATCAAGCAAAACTCATTAAATATGATTGTATAATTATAGTCAAATAAGCATTTATCAAACATCCCACACTTTCTTGTCCTCAAGCCAATCATAATCTAAATCATTAATCTTATAAACATCTATCCTTCATTAACCTCAACCTATCCATCCATTGTAATAGCCCGGACCACCTTGCTTACAGATATTGTCCACTTTGGGCCTCCAAGAGGGTAGATCTAGGCCTATGGGCTAGCAAGGACGCTGAGTCTCTAAAGGGGTATATCAGTTGGAGAGGGGAACGAAGTACGCCTTATAAGGGTATGGCTACCTCTACCTCATAGATGTGCTTTCCCAAGGGGTGGAGAGCTTTGCTGGGCCAAGGCCCAAAGTGGACAATATCTATGAGCGGGGTAGTCCGGGCTGTTACATCCATACTCTAAATCTTTATGTCATATCAATCAAATTAACATACAATTAGAATCAAGTTATCCTAAAACTAACTTCATAAGTCAATACCAATAATAATAATCTTTTTGAAATCAAAAGCATAAATCTTTACACCATCACCAAGGTTTTACTCAATGCACTCAAATGTTTTGGGTGAAAAGTATAAGAACTCTCGAATCAATATATAGCAGAACTCTTAACCATAAGCTTGCAATATTATCACGGCTTAGGTAAGCTATGACTGTAATCAAAGGGTTGCTAAAATTGAAAGAAATTTACAACATCCAAGATTACAAAAAACTCAGTCTTTCCCAATATAGGTCCTTTATAACATGAATCCATTGGTACCATAATTCCAACACTTTTTCTTCTTTTTTTGTGCTCGCAGCATATTTTTTTAGCATTCATCATATGCCATAGTTAAAGAAATATTGGACATTTTTCAAAATTCAAATTTCAAGCAATTAGGTAATTGTAAATACTTTCAGGGTTTAAATTAATAACACGACTTCAAGAAAAATAAGGTAAAGGATAACAATTTGGATATCATTAGTGAAAAAGGCTAAGGCTCAAAATTGGTTCCTCTTAAGGGATAAAATATGATAGATTACTTATAAAAAAATAGGCTAAACAAATGTTGAATCTAAATGCCTTTATCACTTTAATGCTTTTAATTTAAAAAATCTGTCCTCAATATGTATAATAAAAGTAAATTTTAGAATCATCTAACTATGCCTGATAACACATATAAAAGAATAAAAGAGCTTAAGAGCTCAAATATAATGGATTTTATATGTGTAAATAATATGCAAGTTTCCTTTAAATTAACTATCTCAATGACTACTAATAATATGACTTATAAAAGTAAGTTTATTCTAACTTTCATCCTTTTACATACTAATTCAAATCAATAATCAATAATGATTTCGAGTATTTATGGACAGATTTCAACTAATTCAAAATATCAGTTAATAAGATTTAATAACAAAGATTATAATAAGCTTAATAAAATTATAATCCCCTTTCTGACACTTAAAATTGTACATTGTCCTCAATATATACAATACGAGCACTTCAAAATAAATTTTGAGAAAGTGAAGAAATTTGGTACTTCCCTGAGTAATAAGAATTTCATATTCTAATTTCGATGAGGGATCCATACAATACTAGATACAATCATCCTTGCAAAATATAAACAAAAAGGGATAAAAGATAAAAGGAAATAAAAATAACACCAATAACGAAGAAACATGAAATAACATTAAAATTTATGTTTAGATAATATAAAATAAAAAAGAAAGAAAACAAGAAAAATACACAATTATCGAGAAAAAGAAAAGAAAAAACCAAAATTTAAGCATCTCCATCCTATTGTGATTTTGGCCTGCAAATCAAAGGAGGGTCCTCAGGTCGTTAATCTCATCATGTGGAGGAGCTGATGATGACATACCCAAGCCAGATGATGGAGGTTGGAAAGTTATGCCTTGATGGCACGCCATTAGCAACAATAAATCCCTTATCCATCCAATAGAAGTCTGAGCTTTCCTATCCGATCCATCATCTCCACCTGCTATATTTGGATAGCGTGTTGAGTACCCATGATTTGCACTAATCATCTTTCCAATTGAGCCATCTTTAGTTAGTCTAGATATAGTGTTCGTACCCTAGGTACTCCTCCTCGTGTGCTACTTCTCCCATCTAAGATGGTAGTGAATACAACTACAGTGGCTGCTCCACTGCATGTGGCTCCTCTCTAGCTCCTCTCAATGTTGTTGGATCATTAGAGACTCCATTTAGTTTGTAGATGTCACTCTTGGGTCTCCACCATCTACTCACTATGTGCAGATGCTTCATGACATCTAAGTTTAGTACTACCATAGTGCCTATCGATCGCATCAGTGGTAATCTATTGAAGATCGCCATCTGTTATCCAAGTATAGTCATATAAGGCCTAACACAGATCATACCAACCTTCCTCTCTTTGCTTTGATGCCTGAGCCAACGCATGCCCCAATTGGATTGGCATGCTCTCACTCATACTCTAAAGATAGAATACATCCAAGTTCTTGACAACGTCATGGTTGTCACCTTATCCA
The DNA here is from genome assembly GCA_027563885.1 of Erythroxylum longipes. NCBI lineage: Eukaryota > Viridiplantae > Streptophyta > Magnoliopsida > Malpighiales > Erythroxylaceae > Erythroxylum > Erythroxylum longipes. Next base: position 10,033,319 of record JAOQMS010000179.1, read on the forward strand.
CTCAATGTGTGGCTCAAAACTCCATAAATATAACGAAGTGTTGGGTGTCATGGCAGCGATGCCTTGGATCTGCTCTTCATCATCACTGATGGTACTCCAGAACTATTAGGAAGACATCTTGTATGGGAAGTCTATCCATAAGGCTAAGTATGCTTACATCCTCATAAAGTCTGGGTTGTATAGCCCCACAGTAACGGAGAATTCTTAATAACTCATTCAGACCATCTCCCCTAACAGTCAAAAATGGATTATGTTTGAATGGTCCCAGTCGTGGCTTCCCTACTCTATAAAGAACATGGAGAGCAGCTTAAGCATTAGCTCCCAGTATGAGGACTCCATGATCTCAAAGAACTAGGCCTAATCTCTAACATCAATAATGTCCATAACTTATTGGAATAGACCGACTTGCCCCAAAGTCTCCTAATCAATATTGCAACCTGTGATGAATGTCTTGTCCTTGAGCCTCTGATATTACTCCTGTCATTGCATTAAATAGTAGCAAAGGAGGTTGCTCGGGTGGTTAAACTAATCGAGCTCCTCTCAGGTCTCTAGATGACCGCCCTCCTCATTGTTACTTTCATGGTACTTCTTTTTCACATCGTGGTCTTGTCATTGTGCCTGAAACTTCAAATAAGTGTAAAAATTTATTGATTAATTATGAGAATACCCTTTTCCCCGCACTTAATTCTTATGATCATTAAATTATTAAATGTGAAAACAAACTAAAAAAAATTAAGCACATAATAGTCAAAAATAAATTAACATAAATAAATAAAGTAAAATAATTAGAAAATTAACTAACAACCTAATTAACCATAAAATTAAAATTAAAAATATTGTAATTCACAAATAAAACTAACCTATTTGTTAATTACAAATTTAGCCCTAAATTTGAAATTAAAACCCTATTTTAACAATTACACAAAATTAACAAAGTAAAATTGAATTTACGCAAAAGTTTAAATTGACATGTAATTCAACAATAAAAGAACTTCAATTAACAATGAAAACAACTAATTAATCCTAATTTCACATAAAATATCATAATTCATCAATTAGTGAGCAAAATCGCACAAATTCGTAATCCAAGTTGAAATTTCACCCAATTCACGTGTAATTCATCAAATTGAACAAATAAACCAAATGACATTGGTAAAATTCAACTATTAAACCACAATTAATCATAAAATCACCCAAAATCTCACAAAATCCTAAATCTATCATTTTTGGGTGAAACATCCCCATAAATTGCAAAACAACTAATTATTCATGCTTAAACAAGAGAAATTGACAAGAATACTTGGGTTTCAAAAAATTTAGTTTAGTATGATCTCGAGTGGCTCTTAATCATCCCAACACTAACGTTAGATTGTTATTTTTTGTTAATTCTGAAAATGTTCTTATCTATTTTTTCATAAATTATATAATGATATGAATTGAGCTTAGTTAATCAAAAAATTGCAACAGAAAGTGATAAACCAGTTTTCAAGAGTTGCTCAACATGAAAGGTGATTTTTTATGGTAATGTCACTCTTGGTTCGGCGGTTACTCTTTTTGAGCTCGGTGAGCTCTATGACATGGTAACTTTGATGTGCTAATTGCTATCACTATGGCTTGCAAGACTAGTACTTTTGTATAGTATGTGCTTGTGTTTTTGGCTCACATTCGTGTCCAATCATTTAAGTTATGCTGACTTACAATGTAGAAAGTAAGACAGCTTTAGGTATTCCTGAGGAAGTATGTGCATTAAAAAATGTCCTAATTTAGCATTTCTTCTTTTTTTCTTTAATCTATTTCTTTGTCATGTTATTTTTCATTTACTATCTAGCTCATCTTTGATGTTCTCAGTTGTAATGTATGTTCTTCAATTATTTATGGTTTTGATTGTGTAATGTTAAAAGCTACAAAGAGTATTATGGTTGCTCTTTCTTAAAAGTTATATTTTTCCTTCTTAGGGATTTGTAGACATACACTCAATAAGGGAATTTGTTTGTTGATATAATGGGCACCCAGATTACAAAAACATAAATCCTAATTTGAAGAGCATTAATACAGCCATTATCTTAGGCCAGGCGTATTGTCTTTTTATAAACTATTGGACTCTATGTAAAGATAATTTCATGTGTAAAATTTTCATTAGAATTAATAGTATATTAAATTACATTAGAAACAATGCATTAATTGACATAAATTAGAAATTTGAACTCTTTTCTTGATCCATAGACCTCGTAATGGATCATCAAGATCATTTGCTTAAGATTTATTGGGGTGTATTGTCCTTTTACAAGTAATGCAGTAATCTGATTTATTTGATATGGCAAGTTACAACATAAGTGATTTAAATGAATAAGAACATGCAATTAAACTAACTGACAATTTATATCTTACGCTTTTTGATAAGACTGAAAAAAAGTATGCAACGTAAGTAGTAAAGTTAGGGGTACAATTGATAGAAATATCATTAAACTTAGTCTTATTATATTGAAATGCAAATTATTTATCAATTTTAAACATAAATAAAAACAAATATTAATATAGGAAATAAAAGATATAAGTGCCTTCTTATGGAATCAAGCAATTGAAAAATAACTCCATAAGCATTACTAAGATTAACATAAGTATAATCCCTAAAGAAGCAAACACAAATAATATCTATGAGCAAGTTTGTCATAGTTGAAACAATCAATACAAGAGGGAATAAAAATTAAGGTTACAAGAAATATTATCAAAGGCATAACAATCACATTGAGGATCACATGGATTACCAAATGTATACGGATCTAGTAATATGGTAAAATATAATTTATTAATATCATATTTACAATAATTTAACTTATTTGTGTTCAGATTCATCCTGAATGAATATATGAAGTGGTTTAATAGTCAAGTGGAATGATAAGAACAAAAGAAACAATTATCTATATAAGCAACAAATTTAAAAACATTATAAATTAGCACATAAAATTACACTGTTAAAAATTAGCTCTAAAACTTTAACACATAATCATACTATCATAAATTAGCACTAGAAGATGAAAATGTAAATTATTATCAAAGTTAGATGGCCTAATTAGAACCTAACTTAAAGCCCACAATGGTTGGTAGGTTTAAGAAGTGTAGGAGCGCTGCTTTATTGAAAGGTCTGGGTATGTTTCTATTAATGATGTATTGAGCATGGGAAACTTAAAACAAAATGAGGTAGTGGGTTAAGCATTTAACAAGTCGAGGCAAGATAGAAGGTGATGAGTGTTGGAAAATTGGGTCAGGATCTAATCATGGGCAGCGAAATAATTACAAAACTTTTTCGTATTTTGATTTTTAAAAAATAATGATCACTTTAAATTATATAAAATGATTAACACATAAATCATAATAAAGTGTGAATATTAATTTGTACCTTATTTCAAAGCTCAATCCTTTTCTTATCGTATCTCTTGAACCATTTCCGAAAGTAGCTCAGCCTAACCACTGTAGCTACATAAGTTTCCAACCTCTAATTGTATCCACGAAACAAGTTAAGAGAACTCTACAATTATTAAAAAGAGGGTTTGGAAATTTTTGTAATTTAATTGAAATTAAATATTAATTTTAATTAAACTTTAATCAGAATTTTAAATAATTCTAATTAAATACCAATTATGTCCAAATAAGATCTAATGTCTTATGTTGATCCTTATTTATTAATTGTCTCATATTTAATTATGAAGTTTCTCAAACTTTACAATCAAGTCCAACTTGATTAAAATATCTTTTCTCTCTTCAACTCGTTCTTTATGTATGCCTATTATATTCCCAAATATGTTGGTAATGGATACAATTGTAACCCTAAATTGTAACTAGGATTTAATTATGTAATTAAACAATTTATATCCATAGATTAAGATTGGCATCTAGCAACATATCATAACCATCCAAATAATTAGGAATGTCAAAATAGTTTTGACTAACCTTTCCCTTCACATTTTTTTGTATAATTCAATCCTTTCATCATATAATGTTACGATTAAACATAGAATATGAAATCAGTAGCTACTATATTTTGAGTCTAATTATATTAGTTCTCCACCATTAGCTATTATTTCAATTAATGACATTTATAAATTATTTACAAAAATCGTTCCACCTTAACCAAGAATTTTTCAAATCAACAATAATCGAGAGCAATGAAACATTCTCCTTAATTACTTTAGGGTAATGAATCATATCTTAGCCACGCATCTACCTCCATATAATTCATACTATATTCAATGACTACCGACTGAGCTATCTTTGACTAGAATAGGCAATAAGTAGTATTAAAACATAGCAATCCCTATAAAAGATAGCTTTAGAGATTTCAAGTTAAAGGATCACTTATGTAATCATCACAATGAGAATTTTCATAGATATACAAGTAATGTTTCAAATGGATTTCTCATGTGGGGTTAGTTTAATGAACTTGTTCACTAGCAAGCACCCACACATTTGTTTAAATATCCCTATACTTTAGTCTATGAGATCGACTACTTCCTTCATAAGGAAAAATACAACATGTGCTAGTCTTTTTATCTTCTATTAATGTCTAGTGTTAATGGAATAATGAATAGAAAAAATTATATATAATACATAAATTCAATATAAATCTCATAATTATAATCTCATCATAATTTATCATATACATCTAAATATGTATAAGATAAGGGATGCTTTTAAATTATTTTGTTACTAAACTATAACCAACTGATTGGCTATAGGGTATAAGCTAACAATCTCTCACTTAAACTAGGCCAATATCTTAAGTATCTTATACCATATCACCATATGATGATCATGATATTACTAGGATAGTGGCTTGATGAGAGAATTCTATAAGATTCTCTATAATGAGCACTTGCTTAAATCTTACAACTTTCATCTTAATTATTATCATAATTATGAAAAATTGCCTAAACATATCCTTAGAACTTTGATGAGACCTTAGCGCCTTTAATATGCCTAATGATTCTAATGTTCCACAGTATATTAATGTCTTGAACAATGTAAGGAACTATATCAAGTTCTTTAAAGAACTTATTGATCCAATTAATTATTTCCATTAGATGAAAAATGTATTATAGCTTAATTAACAACCATTGCTACATTAGGGCCTTTCTAATCTCTAAATAATATTGTTCTAAGTAAAATATACCTTAATCAGGATTTACTTTTGAAGTTAATATCTTTATCACCTTGAACTCAAATATCAACTCATACATAGAATAATGAATATCTTTAGTACTTCCCAAGTATCAGATATTCTAAATACTGAACATCTTTAGTACATTATCTATATACTTGGACTTAGAATAGGTAAACAACTTCTAATCTATCTCTATAGATCTAATTTGAAAAATTAAGTTGTTACCTTTTCATATCCAAAAAGAATTGTACTTGTACAATAATATTTTTAACAATTGAAAATATGGATTATTGTTCTCTATAAGCAATATGTCTTTACATACTCCCACTAAAGAGGAAAATTATACTCCCACCAACCTTCTTGTAGATATGATAAATTCATAATCATCTATAAAAAATCTCTTTGAATTCAATATGAAAATGAATCTTTCAATGTCTTGTATCCTTTCAAATATACATCAAATGTATCACCAATGGCAATAGTCCCAATTGGATATATTATCATCCTATTTGATCCTTTCAAATTTCAGCTTACTTCCACTACTTATTTTGAGGACCATTCTCCTATAAGTATAAATTGAAACAAACAATTTGTTCAATAGGTCTATAAGATTATATCGAACCTTTTAGATATCTCATAACATTTTACTACCCGATTTAGTTTTAAACTTAATGGATAATGTATGCTTCAATCAAGGATCATAACCGTAAATCATTAACTTTGACTCTTTCAAATACTTAGTGTTTCAAATCTAATATAAAATCTTGCTAATTAATCTAATTGAAACAATTGAATAAGTCATTATACTAGGCATCATTATAGAAGAAATAAATATTACATTATATAATATCCCATACTTTATATTTCTCCCTATCTAAAATCATACTCTTATGAATTCACTTGTGGAGATATTCATTAAAGAATCTCATTTCTTACAGATAACTAAAAAATTTAAAACTCACCACATCGATCTCATCGAAGTGCTTCAACGTTCTTAATGCTTAATTTCTACTTAGATTTAAACTACTTGAACTTTTTAAAATGTTTAAATCAATATTACATTTAATACATATAACTATATTATATAAAGTCATTAGTAATTTAACAATGCAATGCCATCACCATCCTTTCACCAAAGGTTGATTTGCTTATTCTTTAACTTAACAAGTTTCATACAATTTATAATCAAAAGGATACATATATCCTTGTATGTAACTTTATAATTCTTATTATGATGATTTAGCCAACATGGTATGAAAGGATTGTCTCAATTTTGTAACTTTGTATTCTTACCACTTATATTAAGTATAAGTCTCTCCTTTGATCCAACACATACAAACTATTTGCAAAAAATTGGAGCAAGTACTTTTACTCAATAATGTGTTTCTTATCATGCCTTAAACACCATAATAATGTTGAATCTAAATTTAGTATCAAATACTTATAAACATGAATAAGAAATATATATGATCTTTATCATATTTCATATAGGTAAGAAAAGTCATGCTATCATTTCTTCTTATGACAACTATTATCATACTATAGCAAAACCTTTAATTGATGTCTATATTTATGCTTCTAGTAGGCTAAATTAAGTGGAACAACTCCATCAAGGTATTATACCTTTTAGCTCTATTTCATACAACCTCTGGCATCTTGCTATCATAGTATTAACATACATCATACATATTGTCATTAATGTTTATGAGACATTAATCAACTCAAAATGTCAATACATTTTGTCATCCATATGATTTTGACATATACCAAAAACTTTAACACCAAATTCTCAACAAGGGTTAATAGTGAAATAGCATAATGGACATGTACTTTTTCCAATCAAACTTTGAGAACTCTTCTTAAATATAACCTTTGTCTAAGAAATTTAGTCCACTAACTTAGTATCAACTAACTAAACAAGGTAAATTTCACTTAGAACAAAACTAAATATAAGATAAGCAAGTAATTCATTATAGGTTATAACTACTAATTAAGATTAGGACTTTAATCATGTATTTGGTTACTCCCACTATTTTATATAAAATAATATCCCTTATTACTATTCTAAAAGATTACTCTAATCTTTTAAATGGGCTAGGATCTCATTCAAATTTAGTTGATCTTGATTTTACTCACAAACCAACTAAACTTAAATTAGGTAGATAACAACTTTATCAATCATATTTCATGTGACTCTTAAATTCATTAGGTGACAACTCTTCCTAAATTATATCTTATATGTTATTCCTAATCTAGCCTCTAAATTTATGTGATCATGAATTTGCTCATCCATATTGTAACATTCGGTCTCTGGAACTTGCTTAGGGTTAGAATCCTAGATCAAGCATTGCATATACATGTATAACATTAGCATTCATACACGAATTGTATTTTGGTACACATTACAAAGATAGTATATGCACTCAATTGACTAATTCTGGGATATGAAAGATTTTAAATAAGTATGATGTGATTACAAGATTATGCGTTATTTATGTCTAGAATTTTGTTCTTGGATGGATTAAAATTAATGAATTGGGAATTTATTGTTACAATCTGGTGATTGATGGAGTGTTATATACATCTAGTCTAGGAAAAATGTTAAATGGTAAGACCAATTGATATATGGAAATTTAGGTTGGTTAAGCCTATGAAATGGTGACACGTGGCACTAGAAATAAGTGACAAATGGCTAGCTAATTAGGTGACAAATGGATAGAATAACTGGGTGACAAATGGTGGTATAGTTGAGTGACAAATGGACCAAACATTAAGTGATAATTTGCTGGATCCTGTTTCCGAAGTCCAACTCGCATGCAAAATATCTTAATACATGAGTTTATCTCCCAAAGAGAACACCTTGACCATTATCGGATTATCTTCTCAAAACTCCCCTTTTTGTTTTAGGCTCATCTCAGCTCTTAGA